>JAKKIB010000207.1:0-225375 GCA_023089585.1 Melophagus ovinus | reverse complement strand
ATGTTATCACCTTATATGCTTTTAACATAAGCAACCATTAACTTTGGCCGTTACAAATTGTAACCCGAACATTGGTCTTATATGCGGTGATACCATAAGTGACGTATAGGAACCAAGCCGAGTACACTGGTATCATTAGGACCGCTAAGACCAATGACCATTGCAAAGAATGGACTTACGCGAGTTAAGACATAGTTAAGGTATTTAAACACTATATAAAAGGGTTATTATGTTTCACTACTCTCATATATTTAATGCATTATTCACAAATCTACTCTATAAGGTATATTCATCATCTATTTAATCTAATAATCATGCATTATAATAGTATATTAATATATTAAAACATTCCTAATAGTCGCATTAATATGTACAATCTACCATCCTTTCACTCTCCTATAATAGCCTACGTTCTCATATAAAAGAGAAAAAAAAATAGATAATAATAATATAATTCATATGTAGATAATATATTATATGGTATTCGTACGTTTTTGTACTATACTCAGTCTTACAATAACGATTATTACCCCTTAGCCACCATTTTAATAAACAAAAATAAAAAAAACCGTTAATTCTTTACTTAATTATTACTAAATATATTAGATAATAATGCCCTACTCTCCTTTGATATGTATAAACAGTTTATCATACCATTAACTAGGCATACATACTATATAGACTACATAATTCTACTCTATTTAGTTTACCAGCCTTTTATGCCACTAATAAAACACAATCTATACCATAAATACAAAAAAAAAGAAAAAAAACACAGATAAGGGAACTTAACATATGTGAAAAATCTATCAAAAACACGAAAAAGGTAAATTTGAAGAAATAGGGTACTAAAAATCCTGATATCCTACATGAAAAAAACAGTAAAAACATCAAAAAAAATCTAAGAAAATACAAATAAAAACAACTGTATACATGAAAAAAAGAAAAAACACGCGGATTAGAATTCTAAAAAAAACTGATAATCTGCATAAGAGAAGGAAAAAACTTGAAAGAGAACTGAAAAAAAATACAAAAAAAACTAACTATATATGTTATAAAGGGAGTTAACATGATAAGAGACTAATTAAAGAGAATACAGACGCTAAATGAGCGTAAATACCCTGCTAAAAAGAGATAAAAACGAAAGACGTACCTAAATAATGCGAAAAACTAACAAAGAAACTATAAAAATTATAATGCGTTATTTAAAATACTAATTGGGAATGAGAAAAACATATAAGAAATATTTTAAGGGGAAAGGAGACAAAAAAAACTATAAAAATTATAATGCCTAAGTTAAAATACTAAATGGGAATGAGAAAAACATATAAGAAATATATTAAAGGGGAAAGGGAACAAAAAAAATAAAAAAAAAATATTAATGGCAACTATATGTTCAATAATTTATCAGAATAGATGCATTTATATTAAGTAGTATACAATTTTTCCTTTATATAGAAATGTTATCACCTTATATGCTTTTAACATAAGCAACCATTAACTTTGGCCGTTACATATTGTAACCCGAACATTGGTCTTATATGCGGTGATACCATAAGTGACGTATTGGAACCATGCCGAGTACACTGGTATCATTAGGCCGCTAAGATCAATGACCATTGCAAAGAATGGACTTACGCGAGTTAAGACATAGTTAAGGTATTTAAACACTATATAAAGGGTTATTATGTTTCACTACTCTTCATATATTTAATGCATTATTCACAAATCTACTCTATAAGGTATATTCATCATCTATTTAATCTAATAATCATGCATTATAATAGTTATTAATATATTAAAACATTCCTAATAGTCGCATTAATATGTACAATTACCATCCTTTCACTCTCCTATAATACCCTACGTTCTCATATAAAAAGAGAAAAAAAATAGATAATAATAATAAATTCATATGTAGATAATATATTATATGGTATTCGTACGTTTTTGTACTATACTCAGTCTTACAATAACGATTATTACCCCTTAGCCACCATTTTAATAAACAAAATAAAAAAACCGTTAATTCTTTACTTAATTATTACTAAATATATTAGATAATAATGCCCTACTCTTCCTTTGATATGATAAACAGTTTATCATACCATTAAACTAGGCATACATACTATATAGACTACATAATTCTACTCTAATTTAGTTTACCAGCCTTTTATGCCACTAATAAAACACAATCTATACCATAAAATACAAAAAAAAAGAAAAAAAACACGATAAGGGAACTTAACATATGTGAAAAATCTATCAAAAACACGAAAAGGTAAATTTGAAGAAATAGGGTACTAAAAATCCTGATATCCTACATGAAAAACAGTAAAAACATCAAAAAAATCTAAGAAAATACAAAAAAACAACTGTATACATGAAAAAAGAAAAAACACGCGATTAGAATTCTAAAAAAACTGATAATCTGCATAAGAGAAGGAAAAACTTGAAAGAGAACTGAAAAAATATACAAAAAAAGCTAACTGTATATATGTTATAACGGGAGTTAACATGATAAGAGACTAATTAAAGAGAATACAGACGCTAAATGAGCGTAAATACCCTGCTAAAAAGAGATAAAAAACGAATGACGTACCTAAATAATGCGAAAAACTAACAAAGAAACTATAAAAATTATAATGCGTTATTTAAAATACTAATTGGAATGAGAAAAACATATAAGAAATATTTTAAAGGGGAAAGGAGACAAAAAAAACTATAAAAATTATAATGCCTAAGTTAAAATACTAAATGGGAATGAGAAAAACATATAAGAAATATATTAAAGGGGAAAGGGAACAAAAAAAATAAAAAAAAAATATTAATGGCAACATATATGTTCAATAATTTATCAGAATAGATGCATTTATATTAAGTAGTATAAAATTTTTCCTTTATATAGAAATGTTATCACCTTATATGCTTTTAACATAAGCAACCATTAACTTTGGCCGTTACATATTGTAACCCGAACATTGGTCTTATATGCGGTGATACCATAAGTGACGTATTGGAACCATGCCGAGTACACTGGTATCATTAGGCCGCTAAGATCAATGACCATTGCAAAGAATGGACTTACGCGAGTTAAGACATAGTTAAGGTATTTAAACACTATATAAAGGGTTATTATGTTTCACTACTCTCATATATTTAATGCATTATTCACAAATCTACTCTATAAGGTATATTCATCATCTATTTAATCTAATAATCATGCATTATAATAGTATATTAATATATTAAAACATTCCTAATAGTCGCATTAATATGTACAATCTACCATCCTTTCACTCTCCTATAATACCCTACGTTCTCATATAAAAAGAGAAAAAAAATAGATAATAATAATATAATTCATATGTAGATAATATATTATATGGTATTCGTACGTTTTTGTACTATACTCAGTCTTACAATAACGATTATTACCCCTTAGCCACCATTTTAATAAACAAAAATAAAAAAAACCGTTAATTCTTTACTTAATTATTACTAAATATATTAGATAATAATGCCCTACTCTCCTTTGATATGTATAAACAGTTTATCATACCATTAAACTAGGCATACATACTATATAGACTACATAATTCTACTCTAATTTAGTTTACCAGCCTTTTATGCCACTAATAAAACACAATCTATACCATAAATACAAAAAAAAAAAGAAAAAAAACACGATAAGGGAACTTAACATATGTGAAAAATCTATCAAAAACACGAAAAAGGTAAATTCGAAGAAATAGGGTACTAAAAATCCTGATATCCTACATGAAAAACAGTAAAAACATCAAAAAAATCTAAGAAAATACAAATAAAAAACAACTGTATACATGAAAAAAGAAAAAAACACGCGATTAGAATTCTAAAAAACACTGATAATCTGCATAAGAGAATGAAAAACTTGAAAGAGAACTGAAAAATATACAAAAAAAACTAACTATATATGTTATAACGGGAATTAACATGATAAGAGACTAATTAAAGAGAATACAGACGCTAAATGAGCGTAAATACCCTGCTAAAAAGAGATAAAAAAAAAGACGTACCTAAATAATACGAAAAACTAACAAAGAAACTATAAAAATGATAATGCGTTATTTAAAATACTAATTGGGAATGAGAAAAAAACATATAAGAAATATTTTAAAGGGAAAGGAGACAAAAAAAACTATAAAAATTATAATGCCTAAGTTAAAATACTAAGTGGGAATGAGAAAAACATATAAGAAATATATTAAAGGGGAAAAGGGAACAAAAAAAATAAAAAAAAAATATTAATGGCAACATATATGTTCAATAATTTATCAGAATAGATGCATTATATTAAGTAGTATACAATTTTTCCTTTATATAGAAATGTTATCACCTTATATGCTTTTAACATAAGCAACCATTAACTTTGGCCGTTACATATTGTAACCCGAACATTGGTCTTATATGCGGTGATACCATAAGTGACGTATTGGAACCATGCCGAGTACACTGGTATCATTAGGCCGCTAAGATCAATGACCATTGCAAAGAATGGACTTACGCGAGTTAAGACATAGTTAAGGTATTTAAACACTATATAAAGGGTTATTATGTTTCACTACTCTCATATATTTAATGCATTATTCACAAATCTACTCTATAAGGTATATTCATCATCTATTTAATCTAATAATCATGCATTATAATAGTATATTAATATATTAAAACATTCCTAATAGTCGCATTAATATGTACAATCTACCATCCTTTCACTCTCCTATAATACCCTACGTTCTCATAAAAAGAGAAAAAAAAATAGATAATAATAATATAATTCATATGTAGATAATATATTATATGGTATTCGTACGTTTTTGTACTATACTCAGTCTTACAATAACGATTATTACCCCTTAGCCACCATTTTAATAAACAAAAATAAAAAAAACCGTTAATTCTTTACTTAATTATTACTAAATATATTA
Organism: Melophagus ovinus; assembly: GCA_023089585.1. Classification (NCBI taxonomy): domain Eukaryota; kingdom Metazoa; phylum Arthropoda; class Insecta; order Diptera; family Hippoboscidae; genus Melophagus; species Melophagus ovinus. The sequence continues at coordinate 220,405 of JAKKIB010000207.1, read as the reverse complement.
GATAATAATGCCCTACTCTCCTTTGATATGTATAAACAGTTTATCATACCATTAAACTAGGCATACATACTATATAGACTACATAATTCTACTCTAATTTAGTTTACCAGCCTTTTATGCCACTAATAAAACACAATCTATACCATAAATACAAAAAAAAAGAAAAAAAAACACGATAAGGGAACTTAACATATGTGAAAAATCTATCAAAAACACGAAAAAGGTAAATTTGAAGAAATAGGGTACTAAAAATCCTGATATCCTACATGAAAAACAGTAAAAACATCAAAAAAATCTAAGAAAATACAAATAAAAACAACTGTATACATGAAAAAAGAAAAAACACGCGGGTTAGAATTCTAAAAAAACTGATAATCTGCATAAGAGAAGAATGAAAAACTAGAAAGAGAACTGAAAAATATACAAAAGAAGCTAACTGTATATGTTATAAAGGGAAGTTAACATGATAAGAGACTAATTAAAGAGAATACAGACGCTAAATGAGCGTAAATACCCTGCTAAAAAGAGATAAAAAACGAAAGGCGTACCTAAATAATACGAAAAACTAACAAAGAAACTATAAAAATTATAATGCGTAATTTAAAATACTAATTGGGAATGAGAAAAACATATATAAGAAATATTTTAAAGGGGAAAAGGAGACAAAAAAAAACTATAAAAATTATAATGCCTAAGTTAAAATACTAAGTGGGAATGAGAAAAACATATAAGAAATATTTTAAAGGGGAAAGGGAACAAAAAAAATAAAAATATTAATGGCAACATATATGTTCAATAATTTATCAGAATAGATGCATTTATATTAAGTAGTATACAATTTTTCCTTTATATAGAAATGTTATCACCTTATATGCTTTTAACATAAGCAACCATTAACTTTGGCCGTTACATATTGTAACCCGAACATTGGTCTTATATGCGGTGATACCATAAGTGACGTATTGGAACCATGCCGAGTACACTGGTATCATTAGGCCGCTAAGATCAATGACCATTGCAAAGAATGGACTTACGCGAGTTAAGACATAGTTAAGGTATTTAAACACTATATAAAGGGTTATTATGTTTCACTACTCTCATATATTTAATGCATTATTCACAAATCTACTCTATAAGGTATATTCATCATCTATTTAATCTAATAATCATGCATTATAATAGTATATTAATATATTAAAACATTCCTAATAGTCGCATTAATATGTACAATCTACCATCCTTTCACTCTCCTATAATACCCTACGTTCTCATATAAAAAGAGAAAAAAAATAGATAATAATAATATAATTCATATGTAGATAATATATTATATGGTATTCGTACGTTTTTGTACTATACTCAGTCTTACAATAGCGATTATTACCCCTTAGCCACCATTTTAATAAACAAAAATAAAAAAAACCGTTAATTCTTTACTTAATTATTACTAAATATATTAGATAATAATGCCCTACTCTCCTTTGATATGTATAAACAGTTTATCATACCATTAAACTAGGCATACATACTATATAGACTACATAATTCTACTCTAATTTAGTTTACCAGCCTTTTATGCCACTAATAAAACACAATCTATACCATAAATACAAAAAAAAAAAGAAAAAAAACACGATAAGGGAACTTAACATATGTGAAAAATCTATCAAAAACACGAAAAAGGTAAATTTGAAGAAATAGGGTACTAAAAATCCTGATATCCTACATGAAAAACAGTAAAAACATCAAAAAAATCTAAGAAAATACAAATAAAAACAACTGTATACATGAAAAAAGAAAAAACACGCGGTTAGAATTCTAAAAAAACTGATAATCTGCATAAGAGAAGGAAAAACTAGAAAGAGAACTGAAAAATATACAAAAGAAGCTAACTGTATATGTTATAAAGGGAGTTAACATGATAAGAGACTAATTAAAGAGAATACAGACGCTAAATGAGCGTAAATACCCTGCTAAAAAGAGATAAAAACGAAAGACGTACCTAAATAATGCGAAAAACTAACAAAGAAACTATAAAAATTATAATGCGTTATTTAAAATACTAATTGGGAATGAGAAAAACATATAAGAAATATTTTAAAGGGGAAAGGAGACAAAAAAAACTATAAAAATTATAATGCCTAAGTTAAAATACTAAATGGGAATGAGAAAAACATATAAGAAATATATTAAAGGGGAAAGGGAACAAAAAAATAAAAAAAATATTAATGGCAACATATATGTTCAATAATTTATCAGAATAGATGCATTTATATTAAGTAGTATACAATTTTTCCTTTATATAGAAATGTTATCACCTTATATGCTTTTAACATAAGCAACCATTAACTTTGGCCGTTACATATTGTAACCCGAACATTGGTCTTATATGCGGTGATACCATAAGTGACGTATTGGAACCATGCCGAGTACACTGGTATCATTAGGCCGCTAAGATCAATGACCATTGCAAAGAATGGACTTACGCGAGTTAAGACATAGTTAAGGTATTTAAACACTATATAAAGGGTTATTATGTTTCACTACTCTCATATATTTAATGCATTATTCACAAATCTACTCTATAAGTATATTCATCATCTATTTAATCTAATAATCATGCATTATAATAGTATATTAATATATTAAAACATTCCTAATAGTCGCATTAATATGTACAATCTACCATCCTTTCACTCTCCTATAATACCCTACGTTCTCATATAAAAAGAGAAAAAAAATAGATAATAATAATATAATTCATATGTAGATAATATATTATATGGTATTCGTACGTTTTTGTACTATACTCAGTCTTACAATAACGATTATTACCCTTAGCCACCATTTTAATAAACAAAAATAAAAAAAACCGTTAATTCTTTACTTAATTATTACTAAATATATTAGATAATAATGCCCTACTCTCCTTTGATATGTATAAACAGTTTATCATACCATTAAACTAGGCATACATACTATATAGACTACATAATTCTACTCTAATTTAGTTTACCAGCCTTTTATGCCACTAATAAAACACAATCTATACCATAAATACAAAAAAAAAGAAAAAAAAACACGATAAGGGAACTTAACATATGTGAAAAATCTATCAAAAACACGAAAAAGGTAAATTTGAAGAAATAGGGTACTAAAAATCCTGATATCCTACATGAAAAACAGTAAAAACATCAAAAAAATCTAAGAAAATACAAATAAAAACAACTGTATACATGAAAAAAGAAAAAACACGCGGTTAGAATTCTAAAAAAACTGATAATCTGCATAAGAGAAGGAAAAACTAGAAAGAGAACTGAAAAATATACAAAAGAAGCTAACTGTATATGTTATAAAGGGAGTTAACATGATAAGAGACTAATTAAAGAGAATACAGACGCTAAATGAGCGTAAATACCCTGCTAAAAAGAGATAAAAACGAAAGACGTACCTAAATAATGCGAAAAACTAACAAAGAAACTATAAAAATTATAATGCGTTATTTAAAATACTAATTGGGAATGAGAAAAACATATAAGAAATATTTTAAAGGGGAAAGGAGACAAAAAAAACTATAAAAATTATAATGCCTAAGTTAAAATACTAAATGGGAATGAGAAAAACATATAAGAAATATATTAAAGGGGAAAGGGAACAAAAAAAATAAAAAAAAATATTAATGGCAACATATATGTTCAATAATTTATCAGAATAGATGCATTTATATTAAGTAGTATACAATTTTTCCTTTATATAGAAATGTTATCACCTTATATGCTTTTAACATAAGCAACCATTAACTTTGGCCGTTACATATTGTAACCCGAACATTGGTCTTATATGCGGTGATACCATAAGTGACGTATTGGAACCATGCCGAGTACACTGGTATCATTAGGCCGCTAAGATCAATGACCATTGCAAAGAATGGACTTACGCGAGTTAAGACATAGTTAAGGTATTTAAACACTATATAAAGGGTTATTATGTTTCACTACTCTCATATATTTAATGCATTATTCACAAATCTACTCTATAAGGTATATTCATCATCTATTTAATCTAATAATCATGCATTATAATAGTATATTAATATATTAAAACATTCCTAATAGTCGCATTAATATGTACAATCTACCATCCTTTCACTCTCCTATAATACCCTACGTTCTCATATAAAAAGAGAAAAAAAATAGATAATAATAATATAATTCATATGTAGATAATATATTATATGGTATTCGTACGTTTTTGTACTATACTCAGTCTTACAATAACGATTATTACCCCTTAGCCACCATTTTAATAAACAAAAATAAAAAAAACCGTTAATTCTTTACTTAATTATTACTAAATATATTAGATAATAATGCCCTACTCTCCTTTGATATGTATAAACAGTTTATCATACCATTAAACTAGGCATACATACTATATAGACTACATAATTCTACTCTAATTTAGTTTACCAGCCTTTTATGCCACTAATAAAACACAATCTATACCATAAATACAAAAAAAAAAGAAAAAAAACACGATAAGGGAACTTAACATATGTGAAAAATCTATCAAAAACACGAAAAAGGTAAATTTGAAGAAATAGGGTACTAAAAATCCTGATATCCTACATGAAAAACAGTAAAAACATCAAAAAAATCTAAGAAAATACAAATAAAAACAACTGTATACATGAAAAAAGAAAAAACACGCGGTTAGAATTCTAAAAAAACTGATAATCTGCATAAGAGAAGGAAAAACTAGAAAGAGAACTGAAAAATATACAAAAGAAGCTAACTGTATATGTTATAAAGGGAGTTAACATGATAAGAGACTAATTAAAGAGAATACAGACGCTAAATGAGCGTAAATACCCTGCTAAAAAGAGATAAAAACGAAAGACGTACCTAAATAATGCGAAAAACTAACAAAGAAACTATAAAAATTATAATGCGTTATTTAAAATACTAATTGGGAATGAGAAAAACATATAAGAAATATTTTAAAGGGGAAAGGAGACAAAAAAAACTATAAAAATTATAATGCCTAAGTTAAAATACTAAATGGGAATGAGAAAAACATATAAGAAATATATTAAAGGGGAAAGGGAACAAAAAAAAAAAAAAAATATTAATGGCAACATATATGTTCAATAATTTATCAGAATAGATGCATTTATATTAAGTAGTATACAATTTTTCCTTTATATAGAAATGTTATCACCTTATATGCTTTTAACATAAGCAACCATTAACTTTGGCCGTTACATATTGTAACCCGAACATTGGTCTTATATGCGGTGATACCATAAGTGACGTATTGGAACCATGCCGAGTACACTGGTATCATTAGGCCGCTAAGATCAATGACCATTGCAAAGAATGGACTTACGCGAGTTAAGACATAGTTAAGGTATTTAAACACTATATAAAGGGTTATTATGTTTCACTACTCTCATATATTTAATGCATTATTCACAAATCTACTCTATAAGGTATATTCATCATCTATTTAATCTAATAATCATGCATTATAATAGTATATTAATATATTAAAACATTCCTAATAGTCGCATTAATATGTACAATCTACCATCCTTTCACTCTCCTATAATACCCTACGTTCTCATATAAAAAGAGAAAAAAAATAGATAATAATAATATAATTCATATGTAGATAATATATTATATGGTATTCGTACGTTTTTGTACTATACTCAGTCTTACAATAACGATTATTACCCCTTAGCCACCATTTTAATAAACAAAAATAAAAAAAACCGTTAATTCTTTACTTAATTATTACTAAATATATTAGATAATAATGCCCTACTCTCCTTTGATATGTATAAACAGTTTATCATACCATTAAACTAGGCATACATACTATATAGACTACATAATTCTACTCTAATTTAGTTTACCAGCCTTTTATGCCACTAATAAAACACAATCTATACCATAAATACAAAAAAAAAGAAAAAAAACACGATAAGGGAACTTAACATATGTGAAAAATCTATCAAAAACACGAAAAAGGTAAATTTGAAGAAATAGGGTACTAAAAATCCTGATATCCTACATGAAAAACAGTAAAAACATCAAAAAAATCTAAGAAAATACAAATAAAAACAACTGTATACATGAAAAAAGAAAAAACACGCGGTTAGAATTCTAAAAAAACTGATAATCTGCATAAGAGAAGGAAAAACTAGAAAGAGAACTGAAAAATATACAAAAGAAGCTAACTGTATATGTTATAAAGGGAGTTAACATGATAAGAGACTAATTAAAGAGAATACAGACGCTAAATGAGCGTAAATACCCTGCTAAAAAGAGATAAAAACGAAAGACGTACCTAAATAATGCGAAAAACTAACAAAGAAACTATAAAAATTATAATGCGTTATTTAAAATACTAATTGGGAATGAGAAAAACATATAAGAAATATTTTAAAGGGGAAAGGAGACAAAAAAAACTATAAAAATTATAATGCCTAAGTTAAAATACTAAATGGGAATGAGAAAAACATATAAGAAATATATTAAAGGGGAAAGGGAACAAAAAAAATAAAAAAAATATTAATGGCAACATATATGTTCAATAATTTATCAGAATAGATGCATTTATATTAAGTAGTATACAATTTTTCCTTTATATAGAAATGTTATCACCTTATATGCTTTTAACATAAGCAACCATTAACTTTGGCCGTTACATATTGTAACCCGAACATTGGTCTTATATGCGGTGATACCATAAGTGACGTATTGGAACCATGCCGAGTACACTGGTATCATTAGGCCGCTAAGATCAATGACCATTGCAAAGAATGGACTTACGCGAGTTAAGACATAGTTAAGGTATTTAAACACTATATAAAGGGTTATTATGTTTCACTACTCTCATATATTTAATGCATTATTCACAAATCTACTCTATAAGGTATATTCATCATCTATTTAATCTAATAATCATGCATTATAATAGTATATTAATATATTAAAACATTCCTAATAGTCGCATTAATATGTACAATCTACCATCCTTTCACTCTCCTATAATACCCTACGTTCTCATATAAAAAGAGAAAAAAAATAGATAATAATAATATAATTCATATGTAGATAATATATTATATGGTATTCGTACGTTTTTGTACTATACTCAGTCTTACAATAGCGATTATTACCCCTTAGCCACCATTTTAATAAACAAAAATAAAAAAAACCGTTAATTCTTTACTTAATTATTACTAAATATATTAGATAATAATGCCCTACTCTCCTTTGATATGTATAAACAGTTTATCATACCATTAAACTAGGCATACATACTATATAGACTACATAATTCTACTCTAATTTAGTTTACCAGCCTTTTATGCCACTAATAAAACACAATCTATACCATAAATACAAAAAAAAAGAAAAAAAACACGATAAGGGAACTTAACATATGTGAAAAATCTATCAAAAACACGAAAAAGGTAAATTTGAAGAAATAGGGTACTAAAAATCCTGATATCCTACATGAAAAACAGTAAAAACATCAAAAAAATCTAAGAAAATACAAATAAAAACAACTGTATACATGAAAAAAGAAAAAACACGCGGTTAGAATTCTAAAAAAACTGATAATCTGCATAAGAGAAGGAAAAACTAGAAAGAGAACTGAAAAATATACAAAAGAAGCTAACTGTATATGTTATAAAGGGAGTTAACATGATAAGAGACTAATTAAAGAGAATACAGACGCTAAATGAGCGTAAATACCCTGCTAAAAAGAGATAAAAACGAAAGACGTACCTAAATAATGCGAAAAACTAACAAAGAAACTATAAAAATTATAATGCGTTATTTAAAATACTAATTGGGAATGAGAAAAACATATAAGAAATATTTTAAAGGGGAAAGGAGACAAAAAAAACTATAAAAATTATAATGCCTAAGTTAAAATACTAAATGGGAATGAGAAAAACATATAAGAAATATATTAAAGGGGAAAGGGAACAAAAAAAATAAAAAAAAATATTAATGGCAACATATATGTTCAATAATTTATCAGAATAGATGCATTTATATTAAGTAGTATACAATTTTTCCTTTATATAGAAATGTTATCACCTTATATGCTTTTAACATAAGCAACCATTAACTTTGGCCGTTACATATTGTAACCCGAACATTGGTCTTATATGCGGTGATACCATAAGTGACGTATTGGAACCATGCCGAGTACACTGGTATCATTAGGCCGCTAAGATCAATGACCATTGCAAAGAATGGACTTACGCGAGTTAAGACATAGTTAAGGTATTTAAACACTATATAAAGGGTTATTATGTTTCACTACTCTCATATATTTAATGCATTATTCACAAATCTACTCTATAAGGTATATTCATCATCTATTTAATCTAATAATCATGCATTATAATAGTATATTAATATATTAAAACATTCCTAATAGTCGCATTAATATGTACAATCTACCATCCTTTCACTCTCCTATAATACCCTACGTTCTCATATAAAAAGAGAAAAAAAATAGATAATAATAATATAATTCATATGTAGATAATATATTATATGGTATTCGTACGTTTTTGTACTATACTCAGTCTTACAATAGCGATTATTACCCCTTAGCCACCATTTTAATAAACAAAAATAAAAAAAACCGTTAATTCTTTACTTAATTATTACTAAATATATTAGATAATAATGCCCTACTCTCCTTTGATATGTATAAACAGTTTATCATACCATTAAACTAGGCATACATACTATATAGACTACATAATTCTACTCTAATTTAGTTTACCAGCCTTTTATGCCACTAATAAAACACAATCTATACCATAAATACAAAAAAAAAGAAAAAAAACACGATAAGGGAACTTAACATATGTGAAAAATCTATCAAAAACACGAAAAAGGTAAATTTGAAGAAATAGGGTACTAAAAATCCTGATATCCTACATGAAAAACAGTAAAAACATCAAAAAAATCTAAGAAAATACAAATAAAAACAACTGTATACATGAAAAAAGAAAAAACACGCGGTTAGAATTCTAAAAAAACTGATAATCTGCATAAGAGAAGGAAAAACTAGAAAGAGAACTGAAAAATATACAAAAGAAGCTAACTGTATATGTTATAAAGGGAGTTAACATGATAAGAGACTAATTAAAGAGAATACAGACGCTAAATGAGCGTAAATACCCTGCTAAAAAGAGATAAAAACGAAAGACGTACCTAAATAATGCGAAAAACTAACAAAGAAACTATAAAAATTATAATGCGTTATTTAAAATACTAATTGGGAATGAGAAAAACATATAAGAAATATTTTAAAGGGGAAAGGAGACAAAAAAAACTATAAAAATTATAATGCCTAAGTTAAAATACTAAATGGGAATGAGAAAAACATATAAGAAATATATTAAAGGGGAAAGGGAACAAAAAAAATAAAAAAAAATATTAATGGCAACATATATGTTCAATAATTTATCAGAATAGATGCATTTATATTAAGTAGTATACAATTTTTCCTTTATATAGAAATGTTATCACCTTATATGCTTTTAACATAAGCAACCATTAACTTTGGCCGTTACATATTGTAACCCGAACATTGGTCTTATATGCGGTGATACCATAAGTGACGTATTGGAACCATGCCGAGTACACTGGTATCATTAGGCCGCTAAGATCAATGACCATTGCAAAGAATGGACTTACGCGAGTTAAGACATAGTTAAGGTATTTAAACACTATATAAAGGGTTATTATGTTTCACTACTCTCATATATTTAATGCATTATTCACAAATCTACTCTATAAGGTATATTCATCATCTATTTAATCTAATAATCATGCATTATAATAGTATATTAATATATTAAAACATTCCTAATAGTCGCATTAATATGTACAATCTACCATCCTTTCACTCTCCTATAATACCCTACGTTCTCATATAAAAAGAGAAAAAAAATAGATAATAATAATATAATTCATATGTAGATAATATATTATATGGTATTCGTACGTTTTTGTACTATACTCAGTCTTACAATAGCGATTATTACCCCTTAGCCACCATTTTAATAAACAAAAATAAAAAAAACCGTTAATTCTTTACTTAATTATTACTAAATATATTAGATAATAATGCCCTACTCTCCTTTGATATGTATAAACAGTTTATCATACCATTAAACTAGGCATACATACTATATAGACTACATAATTCTACTCTAATTTAGTTTACCAGCCTTTTATGCCACTAATAAAACACAATCTATACCATAAATACAAAAAAAAAGAAAAAAAACACGATAAGGGAACTTAACATATGTGAAAAATCTATCAAAAACACGAAAAAGGTAAATTTGAAGAAATAGGGTACTAAAAATCCTGATATCCTACATGAAAAACAGTAAAAACATCAAAAAAATCTAAGAAAATACAAATAAAAACAACTGTATACATGAAAAAAGAAAAAACACGCGGTTAGAATTCTAAAAAAACTGATAATCTGCATAAGAGAAGGAAAAACTAGAAAGAGAACTGAAAAATATACAAAAGAAGCTAACTGTATATGTTATAAAGGGAGTTAACATGATAAGAGACTAATTAAAGAGAATACAGACGCTAAATGAGCGTAAATACCCTGCTAAAAAGAGATAAAAACGAAAGACGTACCTAAATAATGCGAAAAACTAACAAAGAAACTATAAAAATTATAATGCGTTATTTAAAATACTAATTGGGAATGAGAAAAACATATAAGAAATATTTTAAAGGGGAAAGGAGACAAAAAAAACTATAAAAATTATAATGCCTAAGTTAAAATACTAAATGGGAATGAGAAAAACATATAAGAAATATATTAAAGGGGAAAGGGAACAAAAAAAATAAAAAAAATATTAATGGCAACATATATGTTCAATAATTTATCAGAATAGATGCATTTATATTAAGTAGTATACAATTTTTCCTTTATATAGAAATGTTATCACCTTATATGCTTTTAACATAAGCAACCATTAACTTTGGCCGTTACATATTGTAACCCGAACATTGGTCTTATATGCGGTGATACCATAAGTGACGTATTGGAACCATGCCGAGTACACTGGTATCATTAGGCCGCTAAGATCAATGACCATTGCAAAGAATGGACTTACGCGAGTTAAGACATAGTTAAGGTATTTAAACACTATATAAAGGGTTATTATGTTTCACTACTCTCATATATTTAATGCATTATTCACAAATCTACTCTATAAGGTATATTCATCATCTATTTAATCTAATAATCATGCATTATAATAGTATATTAATATATTAAAACATTCCTAATAGTCGCATTAATATGTACAATCTACCATCCTTTCACTCTCCTATAATACCCTACGTTCTCATATAAAAAGAGAAAAAAAATAGATAATAATAATATAATTCATATGTAGATAATATATTATATGGTATTCGTACGTTTTTGTACTATACTCAGTCTTACAATAGCGATTATTACCCCTTAGCCACCATTTTAATAAACAAAAATAAAAAAAACCGTTAATTCTTTACTTAATTATTACTAAATATATTAGATAATAATGCCCTACTCTCCTTTGATATGTATAAACAGTTTATCATACCATTAAACTAGGCATACATACTATATAGACTACATAATTCTACTCTAATTTAGTTTACCAGCCTTTTATGCCACTAATAAAACACAATCTATACCATAAATACAAAAAAAAAGAAAAAAAACACGATAAGGGAACTTAACATATGTGAAAAATCTATCAAAAACACGAAAAAGGTAAATTTGAAGAAATAGGGTACTAAAAATCCTGATATCCTACATGAAAAACAGTAAAAACATCAAAAAAATCTAAGAAAATACAAATAAAAACAACTGTATACATGAAAAAAGAAAAAACACGCGGTTAGAATTCTAAAAAAACTGATAATCTGCATAAGAGAAGGAAAAACTAGAAAGAGAACTGAAAAATATACAAAAGAAGCTAACTGTATATGTTATAAAGGGAGTTAACATGATAAGAGACTAATTAAAGAGAATACAGACGCTAAATGAGCGTAAATACCCTGCTAAAAAGAGATAAAAACGAAAGACGTACCTAAATAATGCGAAAAACTAACAAAGAAACTATAAAAATTATAATGCGTTATTTAAAATACTAATTGGGAATGAGAAAAACATATAAGAAATATTTTAAAGGGGAAAGGAGACAAAAAAAACTATAAAAATTATAATGCCTAAGTTAAAATACTAAATGGGAATGAGAAAAACATATAAGAAATATATTAAAGGGGAAAGGGAACAAAAAAAATAAAAAAAATATTAATGGCAACATATATGTTCAATAATTTATCAGAATAGATGCATTTATATTAAGTAGTATACAATTTTTCCTTTATATAGAAATGTTATCACCTTATATGCTTTTAACATAAGCAACCATTAACTTTGGCCGTTACATATTGTAACCCGAACATTGGTCTTATATGCGGTGATACCATAAGTGACGTATTGGAACCATGCCGAGTACACTGGTATCATTAGGCCGCTAAGATCAATGACCATTGCAAAGAATGGACTTACGCGAGTTAAGACATAGTTAAGGTATTTAAACACTATATAAAGGGTTATTATGTTTCACTACTCTCATATATTTAATGCATTATTCACAAATCTACTCTATAAGGTATATTCATCATCTATTTAATCTAATAATCATGCATTATAATAGTATATTAATATATTAAAACATTCCTAATAGTCGCATTAATATGTACAATCTACCATCCTTTCACTCTCCTATAATACCCTACGTTCTCATATAAAAAGAGAAAAAAAATAGATAATAATAATATAATTCATATGTAGATAATATATTATATGGTATTCGTACGTTTTTGTACTATACTCAGTCTTACAATAGCGATTATTACCCCTTAGCCACCATTTTAATAAACAAAAATAAAAAAAACCGTTAATTCTTTACTTAATTATTACTAAATATATTAGATAATAATGCCCTACTCTCCTTTGATATGTATAAACAGTTTATCATACCATTAAACTAGGCATACATACTATATAGACTACATAATTCTACTCTAATTTAGTTTACCAGCCTTTTATGCCACTAATAAAACACAATCTATACCATAAATACAAAAAAAAAGAAAAAAAAACACGATAAGGGAACTTAACATATGTGAAAAATCTATCAAAAACACGAAAAAGGTAAATTTGAAGAAATAGGGTACTAAAAATCCTGATATCCTACATGAAAAACAGTAAAAACATCAAAAAAATCTAAGAAAATACAAATAAAAACAACTGTATACATGAAAAAAGAAAAAACACGCGGTTAGAATTCTAAAAAAACTGATAATCTGCATAAGAGAAGGAAAAACTAGAAAGAGAACTGAAAAATATACAAAAGAAGCTAACTGTATATGTTATAAAGGGAGTTAACATGATAAGAGACTAATTAAAGAGAATACAGACGCTAAATGAGCGTAAATACCCTGCTAAAAAGAGATAAAAACGAAAGACGTACCTAAATAATGCGAAAAACTAACAAAGAAACTATAAAAATTATAATGCGTTATTTAAAATACTAATTGGGAATGAGAAAAACATATAAGAAATATTTTAAAGGGGAAAGGAGACAAAAAAAACTATAAAAATTATAATGCCTAAGTTAAAATACTAAATGGGAATGAGAAAAACATATAAGAAATATATTAAAGGGGAAAGGGAACAAAAAAAATAAAAAAAATATTAATGGCAACATATATGTTCAATAATTTATCAGAATAGATGCATTTATATTAAGTAGTATACAATTTTTCCTTTATATAGAAATGTTATCACCTTATATGCTTTTAACATAAGCAACCATTAACTTTGGCCGTTACATATTGTAACCCGAACATTGGTCTTATATGCGGTGATACCATAAGTGACGTATTGGAACCATGCCGAGTACACTGGTATCATTAGGCCGCTAAGATCAATGACCATTGCAAAGAATGGACTTACGCGAGTTAAGACATAGTTAAGGTATTTAAACACTATATAAAGGGTTATTATGTTTCACTACTCTCATATATTTAATGCATTATTCACAAATCTACTCTATAAGGTATATTCATCATCTATTTAATCTAATAATCATGCATTATAATAGTATATTAATATATTAAAACATTCCTAATAGTCGCATTAATATGTACAATCTACCATCCTTTCACTCTCCTATAATACCCTACGTTCTCATATAAAAAGAGAAAAAAAATAGATAATAATAATATAATTCATATGTAGATAATATATTATATGGTATTCGTACGTTTTTGTACTATACTCAGTCTTACAATAGCGATTATTACCCCTTAGCCACCATTTTAATAAACAAAAATAAAAAAAACCGTTAATTCTTTACTTAATTATTACTAAATATATTAGATAATAATGCCCTACTCTCCTTTGATATGTATAAACAGTTTATCATACCATTAAACTAGGCATACATACTATATAGACTACATAATTCTACTCTAATTTAGTTTACCAGCCTTTTATGCCACTAATAAAACACAATCTATACCATAAATACAAAAAAAAAAGAAAAAAAAACACGATAAGGGAACTTAACATATGTGAAAAATCTATCAAAAACACGAAAAAGGTAAATTTGAAGAAATAGGGTACTAAAAATCCTGATATCCTACATGAAAAACAGTAAAAACATCAAAAAAATCTAAGAAAATACAAATAAAAACAACTGTATACATGAAAAAAGAAAAAACACGCGGTTAGAATTCTAAAAAAACTGATAATCTGCATAAGAGAAGGAAAAACTAGAAAGAGAACTGAAAAATATACAAAAGAAGCTAACTGTATATGTTATAAAGGGAGTTAACATGATAAGAGACTAATTAAAGAGAATACAGACGCTAAATGAGCGTAAATACCCTGCTAAAAAGAGATAAAAACGAAAGACGTACCTAAATAATGCGAAAAACTAACAAAGAAACTATAAAAATTATAATGCGTTATTTAAAATACTAATTGGGAATGAGAAAAACATATAAGAAATATTTTAAAGGGGAAAGGAGACAAAAAAAACTATAAAAATTATAATGCCTAAGTTAAAATACTAAATGGGAATGAGAAAAACATATAAGAAATATATTAAAGGGGAAAGGGAA
The DNA here is from genome assembly GCA_023089585.1 of Melophagus ovinus. Taxonomy (NCBI): domain Eukaryota; kingdom Metazoa; phylum Arthropoda; class Insecta; order Diptera; family Hippoboscidae; genus Melophagus; species Melophagus ovinus. The sequence goes on along the minus strand of JAKKIB010000207.1, from coordinate 205,136 downwards.
CAAAAAAAATAAAAAAAATATTAATGGCAACATATATGTTCAATAATTTATCAGAATAGATGCATTTATATTAAGTAGTATACAATTTTTCCTTTATATAGAAATGTTATCACCTTATATGCTTTTAACATAAGCAACCATTAACTTTGGCCGTTACATATTGTAACCCGAACATTGGTCTTATATGCGGTGATACCATAAGTGACGTATTGGAACCATGCCGAGTACACTGGTATCATTAGGCCGCTAAGATCAATGACCATTGCAAAGAATGGACTTACGCGAGTTAAGACATAGTTAAGGTATTTAAACACTATATAAAGGGTTATTATGTTTCACTACTCTCATATATTTAATGCATTATTCACAAATCTACTCTATAAGGTATATTCATCATCTATTTAATCTAATAATCATGCATTATAATAGTATATTAATATATTAAAACATTCCTAATAGTCGCATTAATATGTACAATCTACCATCCTTTCACTCTCCTATAATACCCTACGTTCTCATATAAAAAGAGAAAAAAAATAGATAATAATAATATAATTCATATGTAGATAATATATTATATGGTATTCGTACGTTTTTGTACTATACTCAGTCTTACAATAGCGATTATTACCCCTTAGCCACCATTTTAATAAACAAAAATAAAAAAAACCGTTAATTCTTTACTTAATTATTACTAAATATATTAGATAATAATGCCCTACTCTCCTTTGATATGTATAAACAGTTTATCATACCATTAAACTAGGCATACATACTATATAGACTACATAATTCTACTCTAATTTAGTTTACCAGCCTTTTATGCCACTAATAAAACACAATCTATACCATAAATACAAAAAAAAAGAAAAAAAAACACGATAAGGGAACTTAACATATGTGAAAAATCTATCAAAAACACGAAAAAGGTAAATTTGAAGAAATAGGGTACTAAAAATCCTGATATCCTACATGAAAAACAGTAAAAACATCAAAAAAATCTAAGAAAATACAAATAAAAACAACTGTATACATGAAAAAAGAAAAAACACGCGGTTAGAATTCTAAAAAAACTGATAATCTGCATAAGAGAAGGAAAAACTAGAAAGAGAACTGAAAAATATACAAAAGAAGCTAACTGTATATGTTATAAAGGGAGTTAACATGATAAGAGACTAATTAAAGAGAATACAGACGCTAAATGAGCGTAAATACCCTGCTAAAAAGAGATAAAAACGAAAGACGTACCTAAATAATGCGAAAAACTAACAAAGAAACTATAAAAATTATAATGCGTTATTTAAAATACTAATTGGGAATGAGAAAAACATATAAGAAATATTTTAAAGGGGAAAGGAGACAAAAAAAACTATAAAAATTATAATGCCTAAGTTAAAATACTAAATGGGAATGAGAAAAACATATAAGAAATATATTAAAGGGGAAAGGGAACAAAAAAAATAAAAAAAAATATTAATGGCAACATATATGTTCAATAATTTATCAGAATAGATGCATTTATATTAAGTAGTATACAATTTTTCCTTTATATAGAAATGTTATCACCTTATATGCTTTTAACATAAGCAACCATTAACTTTGGCCGTTACATATTGTAACCCGAACATTGGTCTTATATGCGGTGATACCATAAGTGACGTATTGGAACCATGCCGAGTACACTGGTATCATTAGGCCGCTAAGATCAATGACCATTGCAAAGAATGGACTTACGCGAGTTAAGACATAGTTAAGGTATTTAAACACTATATAAAGGGTTATTATGTTTCACTACTCTCATATATTTAATGCATTATTCACAAATCTACTCTATAAGGTATATTCATCATCTATTTAATCTAATAATCATGCATTATAATAGTATATTAATATATTAAAACATTCCTAATAGTCGCATTAATATGTACAATCTACCATCCTTTCACTCTCCTATAATACCCTACGTTCTCATATAAAAAGAGAAAAAAAATAGATAATAATAATATAATTCATATGTAGATAATATATTATATGGTATTCGTACGTTTTTGTACTATACTCAGTCTTACAATAGCGATTATTACCCCTTAGCCACCATTTTAATAAACAAAAATAAAAAAAACCGTTAATTCTTTACTTAATTATTACTAAATATATTAGATAATAATGCCCTACTCTCCTTTGATATGTATAAACAGTTTATCATACCATTAAACTAGGCATACATACTATATAGACTACATAATTCTACTCTAATTTAGTTTACCAGCCTTTTATGCCACTAATAAAACACAATCTATACCATAAATACAAAAAAAAAGAAAAAAAACACGATAAGGGAACTTAACATATGTGAAAAATCTATCAAAAACACGAAAAAGGTAAATTTGAAGAAATAGGGTACTAAAAATCCTGATATCCTACATGAAAAACAGTAAAAACATCAAAAAAATCTAAGAAAATACAAATAAAAACAACTGTATACATGAAAAAAGAAAAAACACGCGGTTAGAATTCTAAAAAAACTGATAATCTGCATAAGAGAAGGAAAAACTAGAAAGAGAACTGAAAAATATACAAAAGAAGCTAACTGTATATGTTATAAAGGGAGTTAACATGATAAGAGACTAATTAAAGAGAATACAGACGCTAAATGAGCGTAAATACCCTGCTAAAAAGAGATAAAAACGAAAGACGTACCTAAATAATGCGAAAAACTAACAAAGAAACTATAAAAATTATAATGCGTTATTTAAAATACTAATTGGGAATGAGAAAAACATATAAGAAATATTTTAAAGGGGAAAGGAGACAAAAAAAACTATAAAAATTATAATGCCTAAGTTAAAATACTAAATGGGAATGAGAAAAACATATAAGAAATATATTAAAGGGGAAAGGGAACAAAAAAATAAAAAAAAAATATTAATGGCAACATATATGTTCAATAATTTATCAGAATAGATGCATTTATATTAAGTAGTATACAATTTTTCCTTTATATAGAAATGTTATCACCTTATATGCTTTTAACATAAGCAACCATTAACTTTGGCCGTTACATATTGTAACCCGAACATTGGTCTTATATGCGGTGATACCATAAGTGACGTATTGGAACCATGCCGAGTACACTGGTATCATTAGGCCGCTAAGATCAATGACCATTGCAAAGAATGGACTTACGCGAGTTAAGACATAGTTAAGGTATTTAAACACTATATAAAGGGTTATTATGTTTCACTACTCTCATATATTTAATGCATTATTCACAAATCTACTCTATAAGGTATATTCATCATCTATTTAATCTAATAATCATGCATTATAATAGTATATTAATATATTAAAACATTCCTAATAGTCGCATTAATATGTACAATCTACCATCCTTTCACTCTCCTATAATACCCTACGTTCTCATATAAAAAGAGAAAAAAAATAGATAATAATAATATAATTCATATGTAGATAATATATTATATGGTATTCGTACGTTTTTGTACTATACTCAGTCTTACAATAGCGATTATTACCCCTTAGCCACCATTTTAATAAACAAAAATAAAAAAAACCGTTAATTCTTTACTTAATTATTACTAAATATATTAGATAATAATGCCCTACTCTCCTTTGATATGTATAAACAGTTTATCATACCATTAAACTAGGCATACATACTATATAGACTACATAATTCTACTCTAATTTAGTTTACCAGCCTTTTATGCCACTAATAAAACACAATCTATACCATAAATACAAAAAAAAAGAAAAAAAACACGATAAGGGAACTTAACATATGTGAAAAATCTATCAAAAACACGAAAAAGGTAAATTTGAAGAAATAGGGTACTAAAAATCCTGATATCCTACATGAAAAACAGTAAAAACATCAAAAAAATCTAAGAAAATACAAATAAAAACAACTGTATACATGAAAAAAGAAAAAACACGCGGTTAGAATTCTAAAAAAACTGATAATCTGCATAAGAGAAGGAAAAACTAGAAAGAGAACTGAAAAATATACAAAAGAAGCTAACTGTATATGTTATAAAGGGAGTTAACATGATAAGAGACTAATTAAAGAGAATACAGACGCTAAATGAGCGTAAATACCCTGCTAAAAAGAGATAAAAACGAAAGACGTACCTAAATAATGCGAAAAACTAACAAAGAAACTATAAAAATTATAATGCGTTATTTAAAATACTAATTGGGAATGAGAAAAACATATAAGAAATATTTTAAAGGGGAAAGGAGACAAAAAAAACTATAAAAATTATAATGCCTAAGTTAAAATACTAAATGGGAATGAGAAAAACATATAAGAAATATATTAAAGGGGAAAGGGAACAAAAAAAATAAAAAAAAATATTAATGGCAACATATATGTTCAATAATTTATCAGAATAGATGCATTTATATTAAGTAGTATACAATTTTTCCTTTATATAGAAATGTTATCACCTTATATGCTTTTAACATAAGCAACCATTAACTTTGGCCGTTACATATTGTAACCCGAACATTGGTCTTATATGCGGTGATACCATAAGTGACGTATTGGAACCATGCCGAGTACACTGGTATCATTAGGCCGCTAAGATCAATGACCATTGCAAAGAATGGACTTACGCGAGTTAAGACATAGTTAAGGTATTTAAACACTATATAAAGGGTTATTATGTTTCACTACTCTCATATATTTAATGCATTATTCACAAATCTACTCTATAAGGTATATTCATCATCTATTTAATCTAATAATCATGCATTATAATAGTATATTAATATATTAAAACATTCCTAATAGTCGCATTAATATGTACAATCTACCATCCTTTCACTCTCCTATAATACCCTACGTTCTCATATAAAAAGAGAAAAAATAAATAATAATAATAATATAATTCATATGTAGATAATATATTATATGGTATTCGTACGTTTTTGTACTATACTCAGTCTTACAATAGCGATTATTACCCCTTAGCCACCATTTTAATAAACAAAAATAAAAAAAAACCGTTAATTCTTTACTTAATTATTACTAAATATATTAGATAATAATGCCCTACTCTCCTTTGATATGTATAAACAGTTTATCATACCATTAAACTAGGCATACATACTATATAGACTACATAATTCTACTCTAATTTAGTTTACCAGCCTTTTATGCCACTAATAAAACACAATCTATACCATAAATACAAAAAAAAAGAAAAAAAACACGATAAGGGAACTTAACATATGTGAAAAATCTATCAAAAACACGAAAAAGGTAAATTTGAAGAAATAGGGTACTAAAAATCCTGATATCCTACATGAAAAACAGTAAAAACATCAAAAAAATCTAAGAAAATACAAATAAAAACAACTGTATACATGAAAAAAGAAAAAACACGCGGTTAGAATTCTAAAAAAACTGATAATCTGCATAAGAGAAGGAAAAACTAGAAAGAGAACTGAAAAATATACAAAAGAAGCTAACTGTATATGTTATAAAGGGAGTTAACATGATAAGAGACTAATTAAAGGGAATACAGACGCTAAATGAGCGTAAATACCCTGCTAAAAAGAGATAAAAAAAGAAAGACGTACCTAAATAATGCGAAAAACTAACAAAGAAACTATAAAAATGATGATGCGTAAATTAAAATACTAATTGGGAATGAGAAAAACATATAAGAAATATTTTAAAGGGGAAAAGAGACAAAAAAAACTATAAAAATGATAATGCTCAAGTTAAAATTCCAGAAAAAAAAAACAAAGCCAATGTAGTATCCGAAAAATCCTTCTAATATTTAGCATGCAACATGAATGTATTTAATTATTTCACAAAATGAAGCAAAAATTTACAATAGCACAAAAAAACCCCTGAAAGTTTCCTAAAGAATCCTTTAAAAGTATTATTCTTTAGTATATATGTATATACTGTATTAAATGATCTAAAATATAGAAATATAAAAATGTTCCTAAAGTCTTTTTAAAAAATTATTATACATTATCGATGCATATATTTATTGTATAAGAATTCTCTATATTAAAACCAAAAGCGGTACTTAAAATACCTTTAGTTTTGCTATATAATGTATATGAATGTATTTATTATGATGTGAATGAAAAATTAAAAGAAAAATACAAAAGTTTCCTAAAAAATTCCTTAAAAATGACTGAATTGTATGTAAAAATATTTTTATTATGAAATTAAGCAAAAAAGTAAATGAAAAATGCTCAAGAAATTCTTTCAAAATTAATTGTTATGTATGTGAATATATTTATTGTGAAATTAAGTATATATATAAAAAACACAAAAGGTTTGTCAAGATAATCTTTAAAATTTATTACGTCATATGCATGTATGTGTTTATTGTATTAAAGGAATCAAGAATATTTAAAAAATTTTAAGAACCCATTAATATACTCAAAATATTCTGTAAAAATTATTATGTAGCTTGCATGCACATGCATATTATATATATAAAAAGAATCAACAATATTAAATGGTAATGAAAATTATATTTGTAGAAATAAAATAAAAAAGAACTCACCGCATTGTGTAAGAAGCTGGTAATTCTTAAGTGGGACGCAATTTTATTGTAGAGTATTAATTTTTTTAATTGTACTTTAATATGTATTTATTATGCTGTAGTTATATTACACTTATGTTATTATTTTATAAATAATTTTACCATTTACATATGGTCACTCTTTAATGTCCCTCTTTCGTTTTTCCTTCCACTTTCACCGTTTTTTGTTTTTACTACACTTTTTTTCTTTTATTTATATGCTACACTATTTGTCACTTCAAGTTTATATATTTTCTTTTTTTTCCTATTATTTTCTGTTTTGTTACATATTATTCCGTTTAATTTCTTGTTTTCCTATTTCTAATTCACAATAATCCTTTTCTTTCTTTTTTCATATGTATTTTTATCATATTTTCATATTATTGTTCAATTCATGTTTATGCTTTTATTTCCTTTTTTCTGTTTAATATTTATTTTTCCTAGTAATTTCATGTTTTAGTATTTTTAATTCACATTAATCCTTTTGTTTTTTTCCTTTTAATATATACACATATATATGCTTCACTATTCTTCCGCTAACTTTTATGTATTTTCTTCCGTTTTCCTTTTACTTTCTTTTTAGTACACACTTTCATTTCTTTATGTTTCACTATTTTTATTTAACACTTTTCCTTTTTTCTTCATATAATTTCACTATATATTTACATATTGTCACTCCTTATATATAAGTTAATTAAAATAATCCTCTTTTTTTCATTTTTCTTTTTCCTTCTTTTTATTATATATATAATTATTTCTTTTCTTTGTTTCACTATATTTATATTCCCTTTTCTTTTTTCCCTTTATTATCTTTTAATTATGTATTTTTTCTTTTATATTCAAATTTCACACTATTTTTATTTTTATTTTTCCTTTTCTTTTTCTTTTTACTACACCTTTTTTCAGTTTTTTGTTTATATTCTGCACTATTTCTCACTTAACATTAAACGTATTTTGTTTCTCTCTACCTCTTTTTCTCTTGTTTGCAATTTTTTTTTCTTTTTAATATATATTTATTTCTTTTTTTTATTAATGCTCACCTTCTTTCTTTTTTATATACATATTAATATGCCGCACTATCTTTAAGTTTACGTTTATATACTTTTGTTCTTTTTCTCCTATTGTTACACATTTTTCCTATTAATTTTACCTTTTCTATTCTTATTTCACGTTATTCTTCTTTTCATTTTTTTGATCATATATATTCGCAATACACTTTATTATGCGCAGTATTTTTCAATTCACGTTTATGAGGTTTGCTTTTTATTATCTATTTTCCTTATTAATTTTATGTTTTCCTACTTTTATTTCAAGTTTTTCCATTTATTTCTATTTTTCATATATATTTTCTTTCACATTTATCTTTTCCTCCTTTATTTTAAATTATTTTACTATTGTTCAATTCACGGTTATGCTTTTCTTTTCTTTTTTTCTTTTAATATAAATGTTTTCTTTTGTTTTTATATTGCACACATTTGTTTTTTATTTCTCTCTTTGTTTTAAGAATATTCACTATATTTTCTTACGTTTAACTACTTCATCATACACATTAATGCCTTTTTCTTCTTTTCCCTTCCTTTATTATTATTTTCATATGCTATACTGTTACTTATACTTTTTCTTTTTGTAATGTATAATTTTATTTTTCCTCATGAATTACTATTATTTTATATATATATATATAATAAATTTTAAATACTACATTATTCACATTTCTTCGAATTGAAAATAAAAGTCCACGAAATATTAAAAAACCAAAACTTAATCGTAAATGTGTGCCAACTCATGACAAAATGCGAACTTAAATTAAAGTCCAATTAAATCGCACACGCAAATATATATCCTTAAAGCAACGGTATTTTTATAACCTGATTATGCCATATGCAAAATGTGAGACATCACTATTAACACCCCTGATATAGAGTAATTATAGCCGAATTATATTTTAGCTTTTTGTATACATGTACATCCTCCTAAAGTTGCTTAAAAAATTTATCAACAAATCGTATATAAGCATTTTGAAATGTATACAATCTAAAAATTGTTTAGAAACATGTTCGTAACAATGTGCTAAAGCATTTGTTTATAAACAAATTGTGTATAAACATTTTATTATGTTCCCATTCTATTAAATGTTTAGAAACATTTCCGGACACAATGTGCCCATATTGTGCATAAACATTTTAAAATGTATACAATATAATAAATTTTTAAAAATATTTTCTTAAACAGTGTGTCTGCAAATTTGCTTATAAACATAGTCTTTGTATAAGAATGTGTTTATATACACATGTTGTCTTCGCAGCTGTGCCTTAAATTTGCGTATATCACTTTTTTTGCTGTACTATATAGACTACATAATTCTCTTCTAATTTAGTTTATCAGCCTTTTATGCCACTAATAAAACACAATGTATACCATAAATACAAAAAAAGAAAGAAAAAAACACGATAAGGGAACTTAACATATGTGAAAAACTTATCAAAAACACGAAAAAGGTAAATTCGAAGAAATAGGGTACTAAAAATACTGATATCCTACATGAAAAACAGTAAAAACATCAAAAGAATCTAAGAAAATACAAAAGAAACCAACTGTATACATGAAAAAAGAAAAAACACGCGATTAGAATTCTAAGAAAACTGATAATCTGCATAAGAGAAGGAAAATCTTGAAAGAGAACTGAAAAATACAAAAAAAGCTAACTGTATATGCGATAACGGGAGTTAACATGATAAGAGACTAATTAAAGAGAATACAGACGCTAAATGAACGTAAATACCCTGCTAAAAAGAGATAAAAAAAGAAAGACGTACCTAAATAATGCGAAAAACTAACAAAGAAACTATAAAAATGATGATGCGTAAATTAAAATACTAATTGGGAATGAGAAAAACATATAAGAAATATTTTAAAGGGGAAAAGAGACAAAAAAAACTATAAAAATGATAATGCTCAAGTTAAAATTCCAGAAAAAAAAACAAAGCCAATGTAGTATCCGAAAAATCCTTCTAATATTTAGCATGCAACATGAATGTATTTAATTATTTCACAAAATGAAGCAAAAATTTACAATAGCACAAAAAAACCCCTGAAAGTTTCCTAAAGAATCCTTTAAAAGTATTATTCTTTAGTATATATGTATATACTGTATTAAATGATCTAAAATATAGAAAAATAAAAATGTTCCTAAAAAGTCTTTTTAAAAAATTATTATACATTATCGATGCATATATTTATTGTATAAGAATTCTCTATATTAAAACCAAAAGCGGTACTTAAAATACCTTTAGTTTTGCTATATAATGTATATGAATGTATTTATTATGATGTGAATGAAAAATTAAAAGAAAAATACAAAAGTTTCCTAAAAAATTCCTTAAAAATGACTGAATTGTATGTAAAAATATTTTTATTATGAAATTAAGCAAAAAAGTAAATGAAAAATGCTCAAGAAATTCTTTCAAAATTAATTGTTATGTATGTGAATATATTTATTGTGAAATTAAGTATATATATAAAAAACACAAAAGGTTTGTCAAGATAATCTTTAAAATTTATTACGTCATATGCATGTATGTGTTTATTGTATTAAAGGAATCAAGAATATTTAAAAAATTTTAAGAACCCATTAATATACTCAAAATATTCTGTAAAAATTATTATGTAGCTTGCATGCACATGCATATTATATATATAAAAAGAATCAACAATATTAAATGGTAATGAAAATTATATTTGTAGAAATAAAATAAAAAAGAACTCACCGCATTGTGTAAGAAGCTGGTAATTCTTAAGTGGGACGCAATTTTATTGTAGAGTATTAATTTTTTTAATTGTACTTTAATATGTATTTATTATGCTGTAGTTATATTACACTTATGTTATTATTTTATAAATAATTTTACCATTTACATATGGTCACTCTTTAATGTCCCTCTTTCGTTTTTCCTTCCACTTTCACCGTTTTTTGTTTTTACTACACTTTTTTTCTTTTATTTATATGCTACACTATTTGTCACTTCAAGTTTATATATTTTCTTTTTTTTCCTATTATTTTCTGTTTTGTTACATATTATTCCGTTTAATTTCTTGTTTTCCTATTTCTAATTCACAATAATCCTTTTCTTTCTTTTTTCATATGTATTTTTATCATATTTTCATATTATTATTATTTTCATATGCTATACTGTTACTTATACTTTTTCTTTTTGTAATGTATAATTTTATTTTTCCTCATGAATTACTATTATTTTATATATATATAGAATAAATTTTAAATACTACATTATTCACATTTCTTCGAATTGAAAATAAAAGTCCACGAAATATTAAAAAATCAAAACTTAATCGTAAATGTGTGCCAACTCATGACAAAATGCGAACTTAAATTAAAGTCCAATTAAATCGCACACGCAAATATATATCCTTAAAGCAACGGTATTTTCATAACCTGATTATGCCATATGCAAAATGTGAGACATCACTATTAACACCCCTGATATAGAGTAATTATAGCCGAATTATATTTTAGCTTTTTGTATACATGTACATCCTCCTAAAGTTGCTTAAAAAATTTATCAACAAATCGTATATAAGCATTTTGAAATGTATACAATCTAAAAATTGTTTAGAAACATGTTCGTAACAATGTGCTAAAGCATTTGTTTATAAACAAATTGTGTATAAACATTTTATTATGTTCCCATTCTATTAAATGTTTAGAAACATTTCCGGACACAATGTGCCCATATTGTGCATAAACATTTTAAAATGTATACAATATAATAAATTTTTAAAAATATTTTCTTAAACAGTGTGTCTGCAAATTTGCTTATAAACATAGTCTTTGTATAAGAATGTGTTTATATACACATGTTGTCTTCGCAGCTGTGCCTTAAATTTGCGTATATCACTTTTTTTGCTGTACTATATAGACTACATAATTCTCTTCTAATTTAGTTTATCAGCCTTTTATGCCACTAATAAAACACAATGTATACCATAAATACAAAAAAAGAAAGAAAAAAACACGATAAGGGAACTTAACATATGTGAAAAACTTATCAAAAACACGAAAAAGGTAAATTCGAAGAAATAGGGTACTAAAAATACTGATATCCTACATGAAAAACAGTAAAAACATCAAAAGAATCTAAGAAAATACAAAAGAAACCAACTGTATACATGAAAAAAGAAAAAACACGCGATTAGAATTCTAAGAAAACTGATAATCTGCATAAGAGAAGGAAAATCTTGAAAGAGAACTGAAAAATACAAAAAAAGCTAACTGTATATGCGATAACGGGAGTTAACATGATAAGAGACTAATTAAAGAGAATACAGACGCTAAATGAACGTAAATACCCTGCTAAAAAGAGATAAAAAAAGAAAGGCATACCTAAATAATGCGAAAAACTAACAAAGAAACTATAAAAATGATGATGCGTAAATTAAAATACTAATTGGGAATGAGAAAAACATATAAGAAATATTTTAAAGGGGAAAAGAGACAAAAAAACTATAAAAATGATAATGCTCAAGTTAAAATTCCAGAAAAAAAAACAAAGCCAATGTAGTATCCGAAAAATCCTTCTAATATTTAGCATGCAACATGAATGTATTTAATTATTTCACAAAATGAAGCAAAAATTTACAATAGCACAAAAAAACCCCTGAAAGTTTCCTAAAGAATCCTTTAAAAGTATTATTCTTTAGTATATATGTATATACTGTATTAAATGATCTAAAATATAGAAAAATAAAAATGTTCCTAAAAAGTCTTTTTAAAAAATTATTATACATTATCGATGCATATATTTATTGTATAAGAATTCTCTATATTAAAACCAAAAGCGGTACTTAAAATACCTTTAGTTTTGCTATATAATGTATATGAATGTATTTATTATGATGTGAATGAAAAATTAAAAGAAAAATACAAAAGTTTCCTAAAAAATTCCTTAAAAATGACTGAATTGTATGTAAAAATATTTTTATTATGAAATTAAGCAAAAAAGTAAATGAAAAATGCTCAAGAAATTCTTTCAAAATTAATTGTTATGTATGTGAATATATTTATTGTGAAATTAAGTATATATATAAAAAACACAAAAGGTTTGTCAAGATAATCTTTAAAATTTATTACGTCATATGCATGTATGTGTTTATTGTATTAAAGGAATCAAGAATATTTAAAAAATTTTAAGAACCCATTAATATACTCAAAATATTCTGTAAAAATTATTATGTAGCTTGCATGCACATGCATATTATATATATAAAAAGAATCAACAATATTAAATGGTAATGAAAATTATATTTGTAGAAATAAAATAAAAAAGAACTCACCGCATTGTGTAAGAAGCTGGTAATTCTTAAGTGGGACGCAATTTTATTGTAGAGTATTAATTTTTTTAATTGTACTTTAATATGTATTTATTATGCTGTAGTTATATTACACTTATGTTATTATTTTATAAATAATTTTACCATTTACATATGGTCACTCTTTAATGTCCCTCTTTCGTTTTTCCTTCCACTTTCACCGTTTTTTGTTTTTACTACACTTTTTTTCTTTTATTTATATGCTACACTATTTGTCACTTCAAGTTTATATATTTTCTTTTTTTTCCTATTATTTTCTGTTTTGTTACATATTATTCCGTTTAATTTCTTATTTTCCTATTTCTTATTCACAATAATCCTTTTCTTTCTTTTTTCATATGTATTTTTATCATATTTTCATATTATTATTATTTTCATATGCTATACTGTTACTTATGCTTTTTCTTTTTGTAATGTATAATTTTATTTTTCCTCATGAATTACTATTATTTTATATATATATATATAATAAATTTTAAATACTACATTATTCACATTTCTTCGAATTGAAAATAAAAGTCCACGAAATATTAAAAAACCAAAACTTAATCGTAAATGTGTGCCAACTCATGACAAAATGCGGACTTAAATTAAAGCCCAATTAAATCGCACACGCAAATATATATCCTTAAAGCAACGGTATTTTCATAACCTGATTATGCCATATGCAAAATGTGAGACATCACTATTAACACCCCTGATATAGAGTAATTATAGCCGAATTATATTTTAGCTTTTTGTATACACGTACATCCTCCTAAAGTTGCTTAAAAAATTTATCAACAAATCGTATATAAGCATTTTGAAATGTATACAATCTAAAAATTGTTTAGAAACATGTTCGTAACAATGTGCTAAAGCATTTGTTTATAAACAAATTGTGTATAAACATTTTATTATGTTCCCATTCTATTAAATGTTTAGAAACATTTCCGGACACAATGTGCCCATATTGTGCATAAACATTTTAAAATGTATACAATATAATAAATTTTTAAAAATATTTTCTTAAACAGTGTGTCTGCAAATTTGCTTATAAACATAGTCTTTGTATAAGAATGTGTTTATATACACATGTTGTCTTCGCAGCTGTGCCTTAAATTTGCGTATATCACTTTTTTTGCTGTACTATATAGACTACATAATTCTCTTCTAATTTAGTTTATCAGCCTTTTATGACACTAATAAAACACAATGTATACCATAAATACAAAAAAAGAAAGAAAAAAACACGATAAGGGAACTTAACATATGTGAAAAACTTATCAAAAACACGAAAAAGGTAAATTCGAAGAAATAGGGTACTAAAAATACTGATATCCTACATGAAAAACAGTAAAAACATCAAAAGAATCTAAGAAAATACAAAAGAAACCAACTGTATACATGAAAAAAGAAAAAACACGCGATTAGAATTCTAAGAAAACTGATAATCTGCATAAGAGAAGGAAAATCTTGAAAGAGAACTGAAAAATACAAAAAAAGCTAACTGTATATGCGATAACGGGAGTTAACATGATAAGAGACTAATTAAAGAGAATACAGACGCTAAATGAACGTAAATACCCTGCTAAAAAGAGATAAAAAAAGAAAGGCATACCTAAATAATGCGAAAAACTAACAAAGAAACTATAAAAATGATGATGCGTAAATTAAAATACTAATTGGGAATGAGAAAAACATATAAGAAATATTTTAAAGGGGAAAAGAGACAAAAAAACTATAAAAATGATAATGCTCAAGTTAAAATTCCAGAAAAAAAAACAAAGCCAATGTAGTATCCGAAAAATCCTTCTAATATTTAGCATGCAACATGAATGTATTTAATTATTTCACAAAATGAAGCAAAAATTTACAATAGCACAAAAAAACCCCTGAAAGTTTCCTAAAGAATCCTTTAAAAGTATTATTCTTTAGTATATATGTATATACTGTATTAAATGATCTAAAATATAGAAAAATAAAAATGTTCCTAAAAAGTCTTTTTAAAAAATTATTATACATTATCGATGCATATATTTATTGTATAAGAATTCTCTATATTAAAACCAAAAGCGGTACTTAAAATACCTTTAGTTTTGCTATATAATGTATATGAATGTATTTATTATGATGTGAATGAAAAATTAAAAGAAAAATACAAAAGTTTCCTAAAAAATTCCTTAAAAATGACTGAATTGTATGTAAAAATATTTTTATTATGAAATTAAGCAAAAAAGTAAATGAAAAATGCTCAAGAAATTCTTTCAAAATTAATTGTTATGTATGTGAATATATTTATTGTGAAATTAAGTATATATATAAAAAACACAAAAGGTTTGTCAAGATAATCTTTAAAATTTATTACGTCATATGCATGTATGTGTTTATTGTATTAAAGGAATCAAGAATATTTAAAAAATTTTAAGAACCCATTAATATACTCAAAATATTCTGTAAAAATTATTATGTAGCTTGCATGCACATGCATATTATATATATAAAAAGAATCAACAATATTAAATGGTAATGAAAATTATATTTGTAGAAATAAAATAAAAAAGAACTCACCGCATTGTGTAAGAAGCTGGTAATTCTTAAGTGGGACGCAATTTTATTGTAGAGTATTAATTTTTTTAATTGTACTTTAATATGTATTTATTATGCTGTAGTTATATTACACTTATGTTATTATTTTATAAATAATTTTACCATTTACATATGGTCACTCTTTAATGTCCCTCTTTCGTTTTTCCTTCCACTTTCACCGTTTTTTGTTTTTACTACACTTTTTTTCTTTTATTTATATGCTACACTATTTGTCACTTCAAGTTTATATATTTTCTTTTTTTTCCTATTATTTTCTGTTTTGTTACATATTATTCCGTTTAATTTCTTGTTTTCCTATTTCTAATTCACAATAATCCTTTTCTTTCTTTTTTCATATGTATTTTTATCATATTTTCATATTATTATTATTTTCATATGCTATACTGTTACTTATACTTTTTCTTTTTGTAATGTATAATTTTATTTTTCCTCATGAATTACTATTATTTTATATATATATATAAGAAATTTTAAATACTACATTAATCACATTTCTTCGAATTGAAAATAAAAGTCCACGAAATATTAAAAAACCAAAACTTAATCGTAAATGTGTGCCAACTCATGACAAAATGCGAACTTAAATTAAAGTCCAATTAAATCGCACACGCAAATATATATCCTTAAAGCAACGGTATTTTTATAACCTGATTATGCCATATGCAAAATGTGAGACATCACTATTAACACCCCTGATATAGAGTAATTATAGCCGAATTATATTTTAGCTTTTTGTATACATGTACATCCTCCTAAAGTTGCTTAAAAAATTTATCAACAAATCGTATATAAGCATTTTGAAATGTACACAATCTAAAAATTGTTTAGAAACATGTTCGTAACAATGTGCTAAAGCATTTGTTTATAAACAAATTGTGTATAAACATTTTATTATGTTCCCATTCTATTAAATGTTTAGAAACATTTCCGGACACAATGTGCCCATATTGTGCATAAACATTTTAAAATGTATACAATATAATAAATTTTTAAAAATATTTTCTTAAACAGTGTGTCTGCAAATTTGCTTATAAACATAGTCTTTGTATAAGAATGTGTTTATATACACATGTTGTCTTCGCAGCTGTGCCTTAAATTTGCGTATATCACTTTTTTTGCTGTACTATATAGACTACATTATTCTCTTCTAATTTAGTTTATCAGCCTTTTATGCCACTAATAAAACACAATGTATACCATAAATACAAAAAAAGAAAGAAAAAAACACGATAAGGGAACTTAACATATGTGAAAAACTTATCAAAAACACGAAAAAGGTAAATTCGAAGAAATAGGGTACTAAAAATACTGATATCCTACATGAAAAACAGTAAAAACATCAAAAGAATCTAAGAAAATACAAAAGAAACGAACTGTATACATGAAAAAAGAAAAAACACGCGATTAGAATTCTAAGAAAACTGATAATCTGCATAAGAGAAGGAAAATCTTGAAAGAGAACTGAAAAATACAAAAAAAGCTAACTGTATATGCGATAACGGGAGTTAACATGATAAGAGACTAATTAAAGAGAATACAGACGCTAAATGAACGTAAATACCCTGCTAAAAAGAGATAAAAAAAGAAAGACGTACCTAAATAATGCGAAAAACTAACAAAGAAACTATAAAAATGATGATGCGTAAATTAAAATACTAATTGGGAATGAGAAAAACATATAAGAAATATTTTAAAGGGGAAAAGAGACAAAAAAACTATAAAAATGATAATGCTCAAGTTAAAATTCCAGAAAAAACAAACAAAGCCAATGTAGTATCCGAAAAATCCTTCTAATATTTAGCATGCAACATGAATGTATTTAATTATTTCACAAAATGAAGCAAAAATTTACAATAGCACAAAAAAACCCCTGAAAGTTTCCTAAAGAATCCTTTAAAAGTATTATTCTTTAGTATATATGTATATACTGTATTAAATGATCTAAAATATAGAAAAATAAAAATGTTCCTAAAAAGTCTTTTTAAAAAATTATTATACATTATCGATGCATATATTTATTGTATAAGAATTCTCTATATTAAAACCAAAAGCGGTACTTAAAATACCTTTAGTTTTGCTATATAATGTATATGAATGTATTTATTATGATGTGAATGAAAAATTAAAAGAAAAATACAAAAGTTTCCTAAAAAATTCCTTAAAAATGACTGAATTGTATGTAAAAATATTTTTATTATGAAATTAAGCAAAAAAGTAAATGAAAAATGCTCAAGAAATTCTTTCAAAATTAATTGTTATGTATGTGAATATATTTATTGTGAAATTAAGTATATATATAAAAAACACAAAAGGTTTGTCAAGATAATCTTTAAAATTTATTACGTCATATGCATGTATGTGTTTATTGTATTAAAGGAATCAAGAATATTTAAAAAATTTTAAGAACCCATTAATATACTCAAAATATTCTGTAAAAATTATTATGTAGCTTGCATGCACATGCATATTATATATATAAAAAGAATCAACAATATTAAATGGTAATGAAAATTATATTTGTAGAAATAAAATAAAAAAGAACTCACCGCATTGTGTAAGAAGCTGGTAATTCTTAAGTGGGACGCAATTTTATTGTAGAGTATTAATTTTTTTAATTGTACTTTAATATGTATTTATTATGCTGTAGTTATATTACACTTATGTTATTATTTTATAAATAATTTTACCATTTACATATGGTCACTCTTTAATGTCCCTCTTTCGTTTTTCCTTCCACTTTCACCGTTTTTTGTTTTTACTACACTTTTTTTCTTTTATTTATATGCTACACTATTTGTCACTTCAAGTTTATATATTTTCTTTTTTTTCCTATTATTTTCTGTTTTGTTACATATTATTCCGTTTAATTTCTTATTTTCCTATTTCTTATTCACAATAATCCTTTTCTTTCTTTTTTCATATGTATTTTTATCATATTTTCATATTATTATTATTTTCATATGCTATACTGTTACTTATGCTTTTTCTTTTTGTAATGTATAATTTTATTTTTCCTCATGAATTACTATTATTTTATATATATATATATAATAAATTTTAAATACTACATTATTCACATTTCTTCGAATTGAAAATAAAAGTCCACGAAATATTAAAAAACCAAAACTTAATCGTAAATGTGTGCCAACTCATGACAAAATGCGAACTTAAATTAAAGCCCAATTAAATCGCACACGCAAATATATATCCTTAAAGCAACGGTATTTTTATAACCTGATTATGCCATATGCAAAATGTGAGACATCACTATTAACACCCCTGATATAGAGTAATTATAGCCGAATTATATTTTAGCTTTTTGTATACATGTACATCCTCCTAAAGTTGCTTAAAAAATTTATCAACAAATCGTATATAAGCATTTTGAAATGTATACAATCTAAAAATTGTTTAGAAACATGTTCGTAACAATGTGCTAAAGCATTTGTTTATAAACAAATTGTGTATAAACATTTTATTATGTTCCCATTCTATTAAATGTTTAGAAACATTTCCGGACACAATGTGCCCATATTGTGCATAAACATTTTAAAATGTATACAATATAATAAATTTTTAAAAATATTTTCTTAAACAGTGTGTCTGCAAATTTGCTTATAAACATAGTCTTTGTATAAGAATGTGTTTATATACACATGTTGTCTTCGCAGCTGTGCCTTAAATTTGCGTATATCACTTTTTTTGCTGTACTATATAGACTACATAATTCTCTTCTAATTTAGTTTATCAGCCTTTTATGCCACTAATAAAACACAATGTATACCATAAATACAAAAAAAAAAGAAAAAAACACGATAAGGGAACTTAGCATATGTGAAAAACTTATCAAAAACACGAAAAAGGTAAATTCGAAGAAATAGGGTACTAAAAATCCTGATATCCTACATGAAAAACAGTAAAAACATCAAAAGAATCTAAGAAAATACAAAAGAAACCAACTGTATACATGAAAAAAGAAAAAACACGCGATTAGAATTCTAAGAAAACTGATAATCTGCATAAGAGAAGGAAAATCTTGAAAGAGAACTGAAAAAATACAAAAAAAGCTAACTGTATATGTGATAACGGGAGTTAACATGATAAGAGACTAATTAAAGAGAATACAGACGCTAAATGAACGTAAAAACCCTGCTAAAAAGAGATAAAAACGAAAGACGTACCTAAATAATGCGAAAAACTAACAAAGAAACTATAAAAATGATGATGCGTAAATTAAAATACTAATTGGGAATGAGAAAAACATATAAGAAATATTTTAAAGGGGAAAGGGGGCAAAAAATTAAAAAAAATATTAATGGCAACATATATGTTCAATAATTTATCAGAATAGATGCATTTATATTAGGTAGTATACAATTTTTCCTTTACATAGAAAAATACTGATATCTTGCATAATAAACGGTAAAAATTTCAAAAGAATCTAAGAAAATACAAAAGAAACCAACTGTATACATGAAAAAAGAAAAAACACGCGATTAGAATTCTAAGAAAACTGATAATCTGCATAAGAGAAGGAAAAACTTGAAAGAGAACTGAAAAAATACAAAAAAAGCTAACTGTATATGTGATAACGGGAGTTAACATGATAAGAGACTAATTAAAGAGAATACAGACGCTAAATGAACGTAAATACCCTGCTAAAAAGAGATAAAAACGAAAGACGTACCTAAATAATGCGAAAAACTAACAAAGAAACTATAAAAATGATAATGCGTAAATTAAAATACTAAGTGGGAATGAGAAAAACATATAAAAAATATTTTAAAGGGGAAAGGGGGCAAAAAATTAAAAAAAATATTAATGGCAACATATATGTTCAATAATTTATCAGAATAGATGCATTTATATTAGGTAGTATACAATTTTTCCTTTACATAGAAAAATACTGATATCTTGCATAATAAACGGTAAAAATTTCAAAAGAATCTAAGAAAATACAAAAGAAACCAACTGTATACATGAAAAAAGAAAAAACACGCGATTAGAATTCTAAGAAAACTGATAATCTGCATAAGAGAAGGAAAAACTTGAAAGAGAACTGAAAAAATACAAAAAAAGCTAACTGTATATGTGATAACGGGAGTTAACATGATAAGAGACTAATTAGAGAGAATACAAACACTAAATGAACGTAAATACCCTTCTAAAAAGAGATAAAAAAACGAAAGACGTACCTAAATAATGCGAAAAACTAACAAAGAAACTATAAAAATGATAATGCGTAAATTAAAATACTAAGCGGGAATGAGAAAAACATATAAAAAATATTTTAAAGGGGAAAGGGGGCAAAAAATTAAAAAAAATATTAATGGCAACATATATGTTCAATAATTTATCAGAATAGATGCATTTATATTAGGTAGTATACAATTTTTCCTTTACATAGAAAAATACTGATATCTTGCATAATAAACGGTAAAAATTTCAAAAGAATCTAAGAAAATACTAAAGAAACCAAACTGCATACATGAAAAAAGAAAAAACACACGATTAGGATTCTAAGAAAACTGATAATCTGCATGAGAAAATGAAAAACTTGAAAGAGAACTTAGGAAAATAAAATAAAGCTAACTCTATATGTGATAAAGGAAGTAAACATGATAAATAACTTATAAAAGGTAATACAGACACTAAATGAACGTAAATTAAAAAAAAAAAAACTCACCACATCGTACAAGAAGCTGGTAATTCTTGAGTGAAACACAATGTTATTGTAGAATATTTCTCTTTTTAAGTGAACTTTAATATGTATTTATTGTTTTATATTTATATTACACTTATGTTATTATTTTATAAATAAGTTTACTATTTACATTTAGTCACTCCTTATATATATAATTTATAATGTCCTCTTTGTTTTTTCCTTTCATCTTTTCTTTTTTTTGTTTTTACTACTCATTTTTTTTCTTTTATTTATATGCTACAATATTTTTCTTTTCACATTCACATATATTCTTTATTTTTCCTATTATTCTCTTTTTGTTACAAATGTTTGATTTTAATTTCTTATTTTCCTATTACTAATTCACAATAATCCTTTTCTTCCTTCTTTTCATATATATTTTCATCATACGTTTCATATTATTGTTCAATTCACGTTTATGCTTTTCTTTCCTTTTTTTCTGTTTAATATTTATTATTTTTATTAATGTAATATTTTAGTATTTCTATGTTTTTATGTTTTCCTTTTCCTTTTTCCTTTCAATATTTATGTTTCCTTTCGTTTTCATGTTGCACTAATCCTAAAATAAATTTGTATTTTTGTTTAGTTTTTTTTATATGTTATAAATATATTCACTGTTATTTTCATACACTTTACTATTTCATCATACACATTAGTGCATTTTTCTTTTTTTCATAAATATTTGCACCATTAGTTTCATATGCTACACAATACATACTTGTGCTTTTTTTCATGTACCTAACTTTTTTCAAATATTAATACTATTTCCTAGGCACACTTTACTTTTGAATAATTCATATTTGTCAAATGAATTTATTCTTTTTCTTTTTAAATATTTTCACTATTAATTTCATGTGCTTGACTATCAAACTGTTATGCATTTTTTTTTTAATAAAATAATTTTGCTTTTTTTCGTATATTATTACTAGTTCTTATACATATAATTACTTTTCAAGTTTCTTTTTCTTTCTCGAATTTAAAATAAAACTCCGCGAAGTATTTAAAACACAACATTTGGTCCAAATTTTTTTGGGTGAAAGGCAAATAAATTTTTGAAATAATGTTTTCGCGCAAGCACACACACTTTCTTGAAGCTACGGTACTTTTAGTACCTGATTATGCTACACAGAAAATGTAAAGCATCACTGTTAAAACCACTAATGTTGCGATTATAGCCGAATTATTTAGTGAAGCTTTTTGTGAGAATGTAGCTAAGTGCCCCACATTCGCATAATTTTCCAACAACAAATAGTGTATAAACATTTTAATGTGTATATAATCTAATAATCGTTAAGAAACATTTCCTGAATCAATGTACTACATAAATTTGTTTATAAACATAACCACTGTTTACTACGTGTATTAATATACATATGTTACTTTTACAATTGTGTCTTAAAATTGTGTAAAAACAATCTCTTATTATATAACGTCTTTGCCTACGCTTGTTTAAGTATATTTACCATCTTTGTACAAATATGCGCTGTTGTTTAAGTTTGTCTAAAATCATTTATAGACATACGCCAAAACAATATTTATTAATTATTTGCTTATCCACGGAAAATCCAATCAAAATGTAATATATGCGACAATTCCAAGATTCTTCTTACAGAAAATGCAGCCTAACAGTACGCATTAAATACCTATAACTTTACACAAACAATGCGCAGAAGATGTAACCTGAGATAAGTAAGATGTCCTATTTGCAAAATGGAGCCGGTTAAATGTTTACAAGATTTTAATAAATGAGTTTTTCCATTTTTGTTAATTATACCCTGCATCACATGTTGCTCAGGATATTATAAGTTTATACTGATATTTGTAACACCCTAAAGGATTTAAGATACATCTCCCTTTTATTATATCGACTCAGGATCACTCCCTGTTTCGATTTGAGCCTATTTATCCGTTTATTTGCCTAAAGTCTATTCAAGTAAATTGTTATCAAGCTACAGGATGCAATTTTTGAAATATTTTAGTGAACTCTGGTACACAGGTGTGTTTTGGCGCAGGCATGAACCTTATTGGAAATGGTTAAAATGTAACAATTTTTACTACCAAGTTTCAATTTTAGACAAAAGCTTCAATTTGAAATATATATTACGAAAATTTGTCACTGCATTGTGGTTGGACATAAGAAAATGTGTACTAAATTTGATCTAGATAAGTTCATTTTATAAACGCTTTCTCCTATAACGAACTTTTTAAATAATTAAGAAATTACCGTTTTTCCTATATTATTAGTTTGTAATCTTCGTACTTGGCTTTAATGACTTAAGCAGAGTGGTATACGGTATCGAAGAGTCGGCTCCGACCGACTATATTGTTCTTACTTGTTTTAGGATAGTTTTTTAGTGTATATAAATAGACCCATAACGGTTTATTAGATTAGGTAAAATATTAATGTTAAATTTTGCTCACTCTTATTTTACCTAAGAACATTATGATCATTATTATATCTTGCTAAATTTACCTACACTCATAGTACAGCATTTGTATAAACAATATCTTATCATATACCAATGTTTTAGTTTATAATAAAGATGATGAACACACCATAAAATGGCCATACATAATATAGCAATATTAGGCGCCGTCTGTTGTAATTCATCTTGTAAAACAACACATGGGATTTTTACAAGATAATGAATCATGATCTAACAGTATTTAATAAATGAATAACAAAATAATGACAATTATAATGTGCATATTACGCACCGTTAGGTTCTAGACTATGCATTATGCATTACATTCATAAAAATATCAATTATTATTACTTATAACGGCATTACTTACGGTACGCTTATTTGCTTATCCATAGAAAACCCAATCACAGTATAGATAAACAACAATCTCATTATTAAAGAATTTAATTACAAAGAACGCATAATATGTCTGAAATTTTACACAAACAATACACATAAGACATAATTTAAGTGATATTAACTGTTTGCGACGTTGAGACCTGAATAAGCACTTCTAATTTTTCATAAACGATAATGAAATTTGTAATAAAATTAGGTGAATTTTTATTCATGAAGTAAACATGAGGATGATCAGTTTAAATGCGATTTTTAGTACGCCCACCAAACAGGGATTGGGGTATACCCATTTGGTTTGTAGGGCCAATAGGAGCATCGGAGATCTTATAAAATACGTATATTGTTGATCAGTATCGAATTTTAAATCGATTTAAATATGTTTGTCCATCTGTTTGTTTATCTGTCTTCTGTTCTCTTGATGGCAAAAATAATATATGGAAGTGTATGTACGTTGGCTAGCATTGAAAATGGACAAAATCGGTCAACGAAAACTAAGAGCAGTTTTGTTTTCTAAAACAAAATTTATTGATTTTTCGCTCAATACTCGCAAACTATTAGATAAAAAGTTTAAATTTTGTACAAGTAGTAAGGCCATGGATTTACAATACTTTTAGATAAATTAAACAAATCAGTTACGCCTAAATCAAATTAAAAATATATCAAATTTTCACAATTTTATGTTAACGTTTTCTATTCATATCTCAAGACTGAGAGAGTTTGTGTATCATAGCACTGAGTTGGTGGATATTCAAGATTTGCCAAAAAAAAGTTGAAAGTTATAATAAATAGCCAAACTGTTTGTAAATTGAAAGGCAGGCAATGCATACAAACATACAAATATACACGTTAATAGGAATGAATATACGTATTTATATATGCGTTGGCATTTTGATAAAGGTAAAATAGAAATGTGAAAAATCAACAAAACAAGAAAAAAATAATGCTGCATATTTACAATAATGCTAATAATAACAAATAAATAAATAGAAACAATAATCATAACAACAATAATAACAAAATAATTTTTTTTAATCATGATAATAAAAGCAATAACTAACAGTAATGAACAATAACAATACACGACGACAGACAGACAACTGCAATAACGGCAGTAACAGCAGGAACAGCAGTAACAGCTGCAGCTATGACAGCAGCAGCAGAAATTTATACAAGAAAAAATAATAATAGTAGAATTTTTGTTATTATTTTTGTTGTTTCTCCTCGTGTTGCTGTTATTGGTGTTGTACTGCCTACAAAATTACCCAAAATTTACATTTATTGAGAGTAAAATTGAGGAAAAAGTTTATATATATAAAAAGATATTTTAATTTGCATTGGGTAACATGCTTAAGCTGGAGAGAAAAATTGTCCGAGCGAGTGCGAGTGCGAGTGCGAGTGCGAGTTTCAGCTTCGATTTTATATATTTGTGTATTTATAGTGTCATTACTTTGCAACATTATTAAGCAGTACATTTTCTTGATTCTCTTAAAGGCTTGTAACTAATTTTGTTTACTTTTTTGATATTCCTATTCAATTTTTTTAAAATATTTTCTTTGTGCACAAGTGACGTGTATTTAAGATTTACCTCGCAAGTTCAGATTCGCATTTCTTTAAATAATAGTTTAATAATATCTCTGAATATCCCTTTATGTCATCTTAGCATCTATTTCTACCTGGTTCTCTTCTAACTCTTTATTTGTCTAATTGGCACCGTTTTAGATCAGTTTAGATCAGTTATTTTACTTCAGATCATAATTTATATTTGTAGGTTAATTTTTTTATTTTTTGAAAATTTTATTTGACAAAATAGAGCACAAAACGCTTTTATTCTTGCTCTTTACTCGTCACCTATAACGTTTATTTCTCTCCTGTCTGTCATTTAATCCAACACTTTAATTTTATCTCTCTTTCTCTTACTCCCACTCTTTCACTCTATATCTCACAATTTATATCACCTTTAATCACAACGTTCTTAATTTATTTATTGAGAGTTTTATGCTCACTACTCGGGTATGTATAACCATTTTGTCATTATGTTTGTAACACCCAAAAAGAAGCATCGCACGTCCTACACAGTATATTTATTCTTGATTAGCATCAAATTCTGAATCAACTTACACATGTCGGTCTGTCTGTCCGTCTGCAAGTATATTGTTAACATTCTCCTAGACGCAGAAAAAGAGATATAGAGCTCAATTTTGTCAAAAAGATTGGAAGTTCTTGCAGAAAGGTTGGTATTAAAAATGGATAAAATCTGTCGAAGTACTTGCGTACAGTGCAACGTACATTAAGACCATCTTTATTTTAAAGAGCAAAATTCGGTGGTTGTTTGGTCATTACGTACAATTTCCAAGAAATAGAAGGCTGAAATTTTGTAAAAGTAGAAAGGCCATTAATCTGTAATGTCTTTATAATAATCATGGAAATTGGCCACGCCTATGCGAAATTATACAATACCACTTTTTATGTTTATGTATTCTATTTATTATTCAAAAATTAGAAGAGTTTCTATATCATAATATCATAGTGTTCAAGATTTGGTCCCAGCCAAATATCAGTTTCTTACGTGTTTTGTATTGTAATGTGCAGAATGGTTTTATTGTTTTACCCTTTTTTTTTCTATAATTGTTGTTAGTTAGGATGACTATTGGGTTAAGGCAATATTAAGGTAATATGTGAAACAGTGAATGGAGAATATAAGAGAAAATGAAATGATATCGTAAAACAGAAAGAGAAAACCAACAATGGCGTACAAGAGTGTACTGTGAAATCACTAAAAAAGCGGAGTAACCGCGAAAAAGGTAGACAGACGGATAGACAGGCAGACAGATAGACAAGCAAATTTTTATTCTTGTGTTCCTTTTTATTTTGCTACTTGTGTCGTCTTTCTTTTTATACATTTTTTACGTATCTTTCATTTTTCACAATATTTTTATTGCTTTTATATTAAAAGTATCTCAATTTACATGAATTTCCTAAAGTTTCTTGGAGTTGCCTGTTCACTTTGCCAAGCGGCACTATAAATTATCAAAAAATGTCTTTTATATATGGCGCGTAGTTAATGACTAGAGTTACATAGGCATGTTTATTATAAAAAAATTACTTAAATGAAAGAAACTTCCATTACCATTTCGTTTCATTTCATTTCATACCATACTAAACAATTTCAATTCATCACGTTCCATTGCAGTCCAATAATTTCATTTTGTTTCGTTTAATTTCAGTTCAGTAATTATACGTTGATTTGATTAGACAGTATTTAAGTTCATTTGAAAGCATAGGGAATGCCATAACTCCATTTCACTTCATCATTTTCCATTTCCAATTCACTTCAAAACGTGATGTTCCATCGCCGACCTTTTTATTTCATTCAATTCCATTTTATTTCATATTTTTTTATTCCATTCCAATATGTTACATTTCAATACAGTTATTTCCATTATTGTCACTGCAATCCATTTCAAGTAATTCCATTTCATTTCTTTTTATTTCATTCCACACCATCTAGTTCCATTTTTCATTCCAAGTCATTGTACATCAATGCCACACGTTTCATTTTAAACATTTCTACTTACTTTTTACTCTATTCCACCGTATTCTACTTCAACTAATACTGCTACAGTGACGTTTTAATATGATCCACCTAATTTTATTCTATTTTCTTTCGTTTCATTTCATTTCGTTTCATTTCGTTTTATTCCACTTAATATCATTTTATTTTACTCTATTACATTTCTTTTTCCTAAATTCCTTACCATAACATTCCATCTCATTTCATTTCATTTAGTTTTAGTTTATAAAACTTAAGATTTTTTTATACCACGCTCATGATATTTGTCTTCTTATTTATTTTATTATAAATACATAGATGGTATATATATACATACATATACATATATATATATATGTATGTATAAGTGTATGTATAGTAACGTATATTTCAATATAGTGACAGAATATACAATCCTATCTGTTTGACTGTTTGACTTTTTGATTTTCTAAGTTATGATTTTTTTTCTTCCTTTCCTTTTTCTTATTATTATTTCGCTATTTTACTGTTGCTGCTATTACTATGCTGTTATTGTTATTGCTCTTACTTTGTTTGATTTAACTCGTTTTGTTGTATAACAATGCACTGTACTACAGTTGCAGTATAATACACAATCTCACATTTTAAGCAAAAAATTGGAATAATAACAATAACAAATCTCTGAGCAATTGGGGCGATTGTGGAAGCATGCTTAGCAAACGTTATTTAATGTTGATGTTAATGTTGTTGGTACTGTTATTAATTGTGTATAACCACCACAAGCAAGAGAAGAAGAAGTAAAAGCAAAAAAAAAAAGAAAACGAAATTATAAAATTTTAAGCCCGTAGCGCATTTTATGGTATACGGTAACAGCTAGCTAAAGTCTAGCTGAAACGGTAATACAT
This sequence comes from Melophagus ovinus, assembly GCA_023089585.1. Classification (NCBI taxonomy): domain Eukaryota; kingdom Metazoa; phylum Arthropoda; class Insecta; order Diptera; family Hippoboscidae; genus Melophagus; species Melophagus ovinus. The sequence continues at coordinate 176,625 of JAKKIB010000207.1, read as the reverse complement.
GAGCTCAATATCCACAAATGTGCATACACTAATGATATAAATAATAAAAACGCATGTACATGCAAAATACATATACATGTATATACACGCATACACATACAAGCAAATGACAGTTAACTATAGAATTTTTTTTATTGTTTAATTTGTTTTCTTTTTTGCTTTTTTGTAAATTTTCTGTTCGTTCGTTAAGAAATGTGAAATGTGACGTAGATATACACGAAGCATACGTAATCACTTGAGTATTTTAAAGTACAGTCCAAAGGCACATACATACGCATATACATGCACATGTAAAGGCAAACACATATACACACAACAATCAAACATCAAAAGTCTAACTATTGAAATAATTTACTGGAAGCACAAGGTTTGTTTGGTAATAGGTGTGGTAAGGGGGCAAGCAGAGTGCGAGAGAGTAAGAGAGAGAGAGAGAGAGAGAGAAATAATATAGAGAGAATAGTTGAATAATAATGCCATGATAATGTGTTGATGTGGGAGACAGGGAAGGACAGTCAGGGAAGTTATGTTAAGAGAGATACAGAGAGACAGGAACATAAGTTAAAAAAAAGAGAAGAGCACACACACAACACATATATGCACATAAATATATATATATACACTTATACGTTTACACACTTTCATTATGGCTAACATGAAGCCATAGATTCGGGCAGAGATCAGACTCTTACCATAAAATTGTACTCAAACACTTACACTAATACGAATACATTTTTTCACTTGATTAGATCACATATACACTTGTGCCTGTGTGCGTAGAATATGTGTGCACATACATATATTTAATGGATACAAAAATGGCTTAAATAACATCATAAAGTAAAGTAAAGACTCTCTAATATACTTTAGAGTGTTTGGTTAAAGGAACGATAATAATAAAAAGAACAAGAGAATGAGAAAGAGAGACTTTGAGAAAGGTACAGAGAGATAGAGAGGTAAGTAGTTCATTCGTATTATTTCGCTAAATATGTACACAAGATAGTAAAGTAACCAGAGTTAGAACGAGATAGAGAATGTGTAGAAAGAGAGAGTGTAATATAGAAAACATAAGAGATTAATAAGTTATTTGAGTATATTTGACACCTGCATGTGATACACCTGAGCGCATTTGTACTCTCAATAAACTATTACCATAATAATAATTAACTGTTCACACTGTTCTTGTTATTTTCTTATTGTTATTGTTACTGTATTGTTCTATCTTATTTACCTGTGAACGTAAAGTAAACTTTAAAGAAATTTGTTTACACAGTGTGAGAGCGACAGCAAGATAGTGAGATAGATAATACCATAAGAGAGAAAGAGAAATAAAATGATCGCAAAATTGAGTAGTAAAATTTTTATAGTTATAAAGTTAAAAGACAAAGAACTAAACGAAATCAAGAGAGCCAGAGTTGGAGCCTAATTCAGATACTGATTCAGAGTCAGAGAGGCAGACAGAAAAACAAAGAGAGACTTAATAATCTGGTTAAGATTATAAAAATGATGTTTTTTTACTTATTGTCTTTATTTTTTTTTTTGTTTTTTGTAAGTATCTACAATTTTTCCACGCGTTCTTTAACAGCAACCGTCCGTTCACCATCAACAACGAGTTTTTTTCATAATTCCGAGACGCAAACAAGTCCAAAATCAACATTAAAAGTCAATAAAAACAAACAAATAAATAGAATTTAAGCAGCAGAAAAAATAAACAAAAAATTAGATAATCACAATTGAAAGAGTTTGGCAACTTTTTCGTTTATATTATTGTTTTTATTTTTATCAATAAATAGTTTTTCTGGTTTTGTTTGGGTTGTTTGATTGTCGTTATTAATATCTAATTAATTAAATAGTGAAATAAGGCAAACAATATTCAACAACAAACAGCAAAATCAAGAAAAGAAAAAAAAGAAGAAATTTACCAGAGTAATAATAGTAATCACAACAGCAGTAACAAAGAAATAAGTGCAACAATTTGAAAAATTATGCAAAATTATTTAGAAAAAAAAACATGCATTGACAAACGAAAGGAATAAAGAGACAATGAAAATGACAAAAAAGTAAGCGAAACCATCGAGTGAAATAACAAAAATAAAAATTAATACTAAAATCTAGAATCGAAAAGTGTAAAATAAATTGGAGACAAACAAAAGCAATAAAAAAAAAAATTGTGCATAAGAGAAGTTTTTTCGTTTGGTCAATAAAATATATCTCAAAAAAGTTTTAATACGTTTTCTGTTTCCTATACTTTTTTGTATATATATATATATATATATATATATATATATATATATATATAATATGTGTATAATAAATTAAGAATAGAAAACTCAAGAACAGAATAGATATATTAAAAAAATAAAAACTCTTCTTTTTCTCGTTTTGGTTTTTTTTTCTTTCATAGCAATGTTACAGATACAATTGAAGTATTTGAAAAAAAAATTTGTTACAATCGTAACTTCAATTTCGACTTCACCATCGACTCTCGACATAAATAAATTTTCAATGCTCAATTAAAAATTAAGTAACAAAATCGAAAATGAAGAAAACAGAAAATTACTCAAGTGAAAAGAAGTAAAAACAAAAAATTCAAATAACATACTTTAATAGAAAAAAATTAAATGGAATAAATGAATAAATGATGAGAAAGAATGCTCACCACTAGATGGCACTGTTGTTAATTAAAGGAGATATTCATAAACAAATGTGTACCTATGTGCGTGTGTATGTGTGCATGCATGCAAGTTGCTGTGCATTAGCATGTTGGGTAGGCATGAGTTTTAGTTTAGATGTGTGCGGAGGTAAAAGAGCAATTTCATTAAAATAAAATGAGAACATACAAAAATACAATAAAAAAAGAAAAAGAACAAAAAGAGTACGAAAATAAAATAGAATAAAGTGAAGTTTTCAATCTTACAATCTTTTTGTTGTTGTTGTTGCATTCTAAGCAAACAAAAAGTAACAAAATGTAATATAAATATCATTACATGTAATGCATCATCAATATATCTGATGAAAGGCAAATTCAAAAAAAATTTCTTCAGTTCAAAAATTTGAAAATTTTACAAAGGAGCAACAGCATTAAAAATAACAACAAAAACATCATATTAAATTTAAAGAAATAAAAAATAATGTGAAAATAAAAAATAATGTGTTCAAAACGAGCGACGAAGAAGCAATAAAACATAAAATAACAACAAAACAAAAAAATTCAAAAAAGAAACACAAAATCATGCATCATGTACACACATACACTAAAAAAAAGAAAAGGTGATCGGAGCAAAAAAAAAAATCAAAAAGAGAAATAAAATACAAAAACAGAATAAAAAATTTAAACAAACAAAGTGGTAAAATACAAACAGAATAAAGCAAAAAAGAACAGAAAAATACAAAAAAGAAACGAAAAGATATCAATAAACAAACAAACAGACAGACAAAACATTCCAACGGTGCAGTCAGTCAGTGGTTTGTAAGCGCAACGCGGTCCACAAATACATAACTTTTTTAAGTGTCAGTGAATTCGTACATAAAAAAGTGTATGTTCGGCTGTCCGGACAGACGTTAAGGCCAACAAACAAAATTGATAGAAACAAAAGAATGGGAGAGAGTGAAAGAGAAAATGATAATGATATAGAATAAGAAGAAGAAAGACAAATATATAGATCACATTTTATACATTAACATATTATTCTTCTTGCAGTGTATACGGTGAATCCAAGAACAACAATAACAATAACAATAACAATAACAATAACAATAATAGCTACTATAGATACAACAATTTATTGAAAATAAAAGAGAATGTGTAAAATGGCAGATATTTTTTCTTTATGAAATTATTTTTTTGGAGTAAAATAAAATTAGTTAAAAGCAAGTTAAAAAGAGTAACAGCAAAATGAAATTATATTGTGATAAATTTAATTAATGTAACATTTACAAAATAACATTTAATTAATTAGGAAATATTTTATAACAACAACGACGACAACTTCAAACGAATTATAGTTTTAAATAAATGATAAAGAAGCTTATGTTAATTATAATTAGAATTTTTAAGTTTTGAAATTTTCTCTTGCCATAAAAAAATCATCGCCAGCACGAAAAAAAATTTAAAAAATCCATTTAACTCCAAAAAAAAAAAGAAAAAAAGAAAAAAAGAAAAAAAAGCAAAACAAAAATGTCAATTTCAAATTGTGTCAAAAGTGCCAATAAATATGATGCAAAATTAAATTTTTAAAATGTTAACTGAACAAGTAAAAAAAGTAAAGGAGAAAAAGTTGGAAAAAGATATTCAAATTTGTTATAATAAGATTGTTAAAAATTTTCCTTTTTTAAATAATTTTGTTTTATAAAATAAAAAATTAATTTGTATGTGTATGTGTACGTGTGTATCTCTGTGTGTTAATTTATTCTGTGATTTTTTTCTAATGCTGTAAAGTAAAAAGAAAAAAAACTCAAACTAAAACTCAAGCTTAATTTGAAACTCAACTCAATAAGATTCAACCAAATTGAATTAAAGTCAACTAAACCGAACTGAACGCTAAAGGAAATTGCGTAAGTTTTCTTTTTTGTTATATGAAGCAATATATTGAGTTTTTTCCTTTGTCCATTATTTTGTAATAAATTTTTTTTAGGTATAAAATTTTAATGTGTTTATATTCAACTTTTTAAACAATTGTTGTAGTAAATAAAGACAACAACAGCATCAGTCGAAAATATTTATAGTAAAAAATATTTGTTCATCTAAATGAATGTAATTGAATCTAGAAGAAAAGTAAAACCCAAATATAATAATAACTATAATAAACGTTGATCAACAACATGGACAACAACGAAACAAATTTACAATTTTATGTTGTATGCGCTGCTTCTTGAATGTATGCGTGCGCATATAAATTAGTAATATCATCAACAGGAAAAATCGCTAATACATTTTTTTGCTGGTTATTGTTGTTGTTGAATGTTTTCCTTCAATATTTATCTTACTTTCAGTGTAATGTTTGTGCTTTTTCCTTTAATTTTTCTTTTTCCTCTATTTTTTCTTCTCATCCTCCTCCTCCTCCTCCTCTTCCTATTCTTTTTCTTCTTCTTCTTCTTGTGTTTCTATATTTTCATGTGCTTTCGAATTCAATTCTATTTGTTATTATCATTAGTGTTGCTGTTCTTATTTTTCTCATCATTGTTTTTAAATCTCATAAATTAACAATAATAACAAAATTGAAAAAGAAAAACAAAACAACTAAGAAAAAAGAAAGAAAGAAGAAATTAAAGGGGACAGACATTAAACAGAAAAATTGAAAAAAGAGAAATGGAAAACGGAATGGAAAAACTTGACTTAAGCAACACCAACAAAAACGACATTACACTCACATTTTATATTTTTGTTGTAGTTTTTTTCTTTTTGTTTTTTTTGTTGGTTTTATGTGTTGTGCCATTTAAACCATATGCATAAGCTAGCCCGAATTGCTGCTATTATCCCGAAAATATTACCATCGCATGCACCAACAGCACTACCAACACAAACACCAACAGCACCCGGCACTTTCAAAAAAATTTTATGAAATACTCTCATTTATGCATACATTTTTTCTTTAATGGTTCTGTTAAAGAAATTTCTATCTCTTTCAATCATGCACTCTTTTTTTTTCTCTCTTTTTCACTCTCTCACTCATCTAACACTCTTTCTCTCTCTCTTCTATCACTCTTTCCCTTTCATTCACTCCCTCTATCGCAATCTTATTCTCTTTCTCACCCACTCTCACTCATTTGTGTTTTTTCGTTAAAGCCCATTTATTTCATTTTTATCTTTGGTTATTTAAAGTCTAACGTTATTGTGTCCTCCTCTACTGCATAGACAATTGTCTTGTGATTGTGTTTGCACCAGTGTTTGCGCTTGTATGGCATTTTACATTGCGCTTGTATCTGTTTACTTGGTTTTTGCTTGGTGTTGTTTCTATGTTGTTTCTCTTTAATCTACCTTCTTTTTTCTGTATATATTTTTTCTTCTTCTTTGGCTTCCTCTTGTTGCTTACTTTCCATGTATATTATTTATTTTCTTTTTTCGGGTTTTTGTTTTGTTTTTGAAGTTTGCTAGTATTTGTTATTCTTCATCATCATGCCGGAACTCTTGTTGTTTTATATGCATATACATCTATATATATATATATATATATATATATATATATATATATATATACATATTGCTTTCTATCTCTCTATCTCCTTATTTTTCTTACTCTTAGCTATTTCTATCTACCTCTCTGTTCCCCCTTTCCCTTTTTGGGTAAGCGTATGTATGATTGCATATATAAAACAGTATATGTTTATTTTGTTTGACTGTCTGTCCATTTGTTTATGCATTTGCCCGTCCATCCAATGGTCGGTCAGTTTGCTTATATATTCTATAAAATGAGCAATAACAATAACCACAATAAAATTTTACAAATATTGCAAAAAAACAGAACAAAATACTTAAAAAAATGGAAAACGACAATAACGAGTGAGAAAATTATATTTTGCTGGGGCCAAATTTAGAATACATAACATCCAGGTACCATGATATTATTATTCAGAGACTGTTTCAATTTTTCAGTAGTAAATGTACAGCGTAAACATAAAACAATAAAAAATTTGATACTGTATAGTTTCGCATAGGCACAGGCAATTTGTATGTTTTTTGGACAGACAATAGCCTCCTTACTTACACAAAATTTCTGGTTTTTACCTTTTGCAGTTTGCACACAATGAGCAAAAAACACAAAATTTTGCTTAAGTACATTTTGCTTACTTCATGTTGTACTATCTGCGTGTCCTCTGACCGATTTTGTTCATTTTCAACATTAATCTGAATTGTCATTGTTTCTGCGAAATTTAAGCTGGTTATGCTTTTTTTTTGCGATTAGGAGGATATTAACAACATAGGGACAGACAAATAGATGTATGTATATGAGTATGTAAATCGAGCCAAAATTTAATGCTGATCAAAAATATACAGAATATACTTTGTAAGTTCTGCGATATTATCTTTTGGGTGTTACATACATAATTAATATACTCCCAAAGTTTTGATGGTGGGTATACAAACAACATGACAATTAATGGTCTCTTTAATTAACAGTGGTTAGTAGTATAGTGCACTAACAACAGCAATAAGCTAATAAAATTGAATATAAAAATAAAAATACAAACAAAAATGTATTAACCCATTTCTTGCAAAATAAAATGTATTCGAGATTTTGGGTGTGTGGGAGGAAAACGAATGAATGACGGGGAAATCTTCAACTCTCTCTCTTTATTTGTGCCTTTGTCTCTTTTAGTCTCTATGTTTTGGACTTTTCTTTCTTCCAAATTATACAGCATCTAGAAGCCATATTTTTTTATATAGGAACCCTGTAAGGCATGGTAAGGTATGGTAATCGTAACATGATAAGCATCGGATTGAAAGAAAAATATTTAAAGATGACACTTGATCAAAATTGGATTAACGGAATGTTCTCTAAAGACGACACTGTATCAAGATCAGACACGCGAAATATTACCAAAAGTCTTCAAGTTCAAACAGGCGAAACACTACGTAAAGTTGGAACTTAATAAACTTAACTGTTCAATTGTTACCAATTGTTTATTATTATACTATATAAAAAATGGATTGAGTTGTTATGGCGTCATGTCACCATTGCACAACTAACGAAAGGTGTAAAATTTCGCTTCAGTAACATGATATTAAATATTAAAAAAATTTCAGGGTAAATAAAAAATGGTGAAAAAATTATATTTAGCTGGGGCCAAATCTTGGTTATGCACCGCTGAGACACTACTTGGTATTTTACAAACAGATAATTTGAAGTTGTATAATTTCGGGGAGACGGATTTGTGTAATTTTTTTGAAAACACTGTAGAATAACGGAATTAATATTTAAAAAATATTTTAGTTTTCTTCCTATTTCACTTTTCAAGTTAATGAGCGAAAAACTATAAATTTTGCTTAAAAGAAAAACAGAAGTGTGTACGTTTCACTATGAACGTGTCCTCTGAGCAATTTTGCTCATTTTCAATATCAAGCTGTGTGCATAAACTTCCAATGTTATTATTAAACTTGACCTCGATATCTCTTTACTTGTGAACTGGAGAATGTTAAGAATACACGGACGGAAAGACAGATAGATGGACAGATATGTCTAAATCGGTACGGAATTTGATGTTAATTAAGAATATGCATACTTCGTAGGGTTTCCGATGTTTCTTTCTGGGTGTTAGGAACGTAATGACAAAATAAATATATCCCCAATCTCTGGGTGGTGGGTATAAAAAATGGCCTTAGCTGTAACTTATAACTTGTGAATTGGTACTTAGATAATAAAAATCTAATTCGGACTAAATTAATAGAATTCGAAATATAAATGAAATGGAGAAAGTCAGACAGAGAGAGAGATAGAAATGAAAATTTTAACAGAAATGTTTGGTAAATGTTTTCGATTCATACTTTCCAATAGTAGAGTAATTTATAATATTTGAAATATTTTATTGTGTTATAATAGTAGTTTTGTTTTAATTCACCAGCTAGAGGGTGGAAGAATATTCATTTTGTAATTATGTTTGAAATACTCAAAAAGTAGCGCCTGAGATTTTCTTTATCAGCATCAAATTCTTAATCGATTTAGATATGTTTGTCGGTCTGTCCGTCCGTAAGAATGTTATTAACATTCTGCACATCTCAAGACAACGCAGGAACATTGGAAATTCATACAGACAAATTGATATTAAAAATGAGTACACTTGGTCAGAGGACACGCCCAAAATGCAGCATAAATTAAAGAAAACTCTGTTTTTAGAGCAAAATCGAATTACGCGCAAATTGTAAAAAATAGAAAGCTGAAATTTTGAATAAATAGTAAGGCCATTGGTCTACAACATCTGCTTAAAAATCATGCAAATCGGTTTTACTTACGCAAAATTAAACAATCCCAAATTTTTATATTTTACATTTACATTTTCTAGTTTCTAATGGAAAATTTAAAATTTTATTTGTGTTATCGTAATGTTTGGGTAGGGGGTATTTAAGATTTGGCCTTAGCTAAATATAATTTGCTTACTTACATACTTTCAGTTATTGTTAGTCTAGAAAGTTAAATGTTAAAAGTTTGTAAGGGAGTTCATGTATATTTCCATATAAGTCAATTGAGCATTGTTGGCGAAGAGGGGAAATAGTTGAAATTGGCGTGGCTTTTATTGGCGTATAGACGTAATATTAAACAATTAGACAGAAAGAGAAAGAGAGAAAAGGAGGGAGCGTGAGGAATATAGTGATATAGTGGTAGAGAGAGAGAGAGAAGAAAAAGAAGGAATGGTGGCACAGAAAGAGATAAAAAAGGAAAGAGACCGAGTTACAAAGAGAGAAAGAGTGAGACAATAAGTGATAGGATGCACTTAATGCACGCTAACACATATACATAAAGAGATATGCGCAGATTTGTGCAGCATCCATTCTTCTCGTGTTTCTGTTAATTTTTCCTGTTTTTTTTATACCTTTTTTTCAAGATATAACGAATTTTATTTCATTTCATTTTTCTTCATTACTTCTTTCTTCTTGTTTTTTTATATGTATATATAAATATATATTCAATAGTATCAAAATTGAATGCAAACAAAAAAGTGTTGGCCTTAACGACAACAACAGCAACAATAGTAGAAGTAGAAGAAAAAATATAAAAAATAAAACAAGGATACTAAAATTTTTGTTTGACTTTCGAAAATCGTTGTCATCTTTTGTATCTTATGTCTCTTGGTCTGTATATCCATGTAGTTATACGCATCTATGTATGTGTGTATGTGTGTATGTGTTTACTTCTTTTACTTTGGTTATATATTTGTATATTTTTTGCGTGCATCTTTTGTTTTTTGTCTTGTTGTTTTGTTTCGTGTGCATTAAAGGGCGAAAGAAAAATAGAGGAAAAAAATTAGTTGCAAAGAATTGTTGTTGTTGGTTGTTGATATCGTGCGGCGTTTAAGTAACAAAATGTTTAAGTTTGCTGTTTAAGTCTTTCGTTAAATTATAATAAAAAAAGAAAATAATTGAAATATAAGAAAATTAAAAGAAAATGAAGAGGATGAAAAACGAATGGAAATAATTTTTGTCTTTTACTTTATAGTGTTTATAAAATATTTTGCTTTGCTTGTTTTTGCTTTGCTTTTAGTTTCATATCGTTTCTGTAGTTTGATTTTTGCACTTTTTGTACCCACCACTCAGATGTTCATTGCATCATTGCAACGAAAAAAAAATTTCGTAGACCCTACATGCTATTCTTGATCAGCATCAAATTCTGAATCGGTTCAGACTTGTCTGTCTGTCCGCGTGTTGATAACATGTCGTGCTCAAGTTTGGCATAAATATGGGAAGTTCTTGCAAGCAGGCTAGTATTGAAAATGGGTGAAATCGGTTAAAGAACGCGCGCACAGTGTTATCTAAAATGAGACCACCTCAGTTTTTTAAGCAATTTTTTGACACTTTTCTGCTCATTATTTGTAAACTGCAACACATAAAATGCTGAAATTTTATACAAGTAGTAAGGTTATTGGTCTACAATATGTATCTAAAAATCATACAAATCGTCTACGCCCACGTGAAATTATGCAATACCAAATTTCCTCTTTTTCATGTTTACATTTCTTTCTGTTAATGAAAAAGTGAAAGAGGTTCTGAATCGTAATATTATTGATTGTGTGTAGTTCATGTCCACGAATTGGCCCAATCCAACTATAATTGTCTTGTTCTATGTTATTCCATATAATATGTATGTTTATTTGTATGTTAAGCGCATTTTATCATTGCAGCCTTTTCAAATCTAATTTCAATTTAATTTGTTTTTGGTGGTGTTGTTGGAGCTCCATTACACTGCTTTTATAAAATATTTATATATGTTTGTACATATGTAGGAAGGGGATCTAAAAGCCTGCGTTCGCTGTGTGGGTTATTTGTATATTCATATATATATATTTATATATATATTCATATATATACATATATATATATATATATATATATATATATATATATATATATATATATATATAAATATGTACAATAAAACTAATGTGTTATAAATGCATTTAAAATGTGCCTTCTTAACTCTTGTTGTACTCTTTACTCTGTAAGTTCTGTTCTGTTCTGTTCTTATTGTCTCTCTCACTTTCTCTCACATTTTATTTATGGTTCTCGGACTTACTCATTCATTCTCTTTCTTATATAAAAGCAGCCCCCCTTCTTCTGACCTATAAATTTAATTCAGCATCTTAAAATGTAAAATCAACATATACACAGCATATTGAAATAAAGACGAATCAAAAATATAAAAAGTTGGCTAAAAGAAGAAAGATGATATAGAGAAAAATAATATTAACAATAATAATAATAAGAACAATAGAAATAATCAAAATCAAAATCAAAAGGTTGAAGACGAAAAATAATAATTAAAAAAAAAAGAAATAGAAGACAGCTAAAAGAAGCAATTGAAAAAGAACCGGAATGTATAAAAGAGGAAGGAAGAGAAAGTTAAAGTGAAGAAAGAGAGGAACGGGAAGCAGAAAGATAAAGAGGCAAAAAGAGTAAGAAACAGAATAGATAAAGACGTAGAAGACGTAAGAAAAGAATGAAAATACAATATAAAGGATGGCAGAAAAAGAAAATAGATGGAGAGAGAAAGATAAGGAAAAAAAGGAGAAGAATATAAAGAAAAATATAATAATGAAAAAGAAAATGAAGAAAAGTGGAAAGACAAACGAAAAAGGTAAAAGAATGAAAAGTAAAGCTACTTGATAGGACATCCTGTTAGCGCTATATGGAACATCGCATATGATAGAAAATCACTCCCTGATCATGAAAGGTGCAAGTTCCCTTGGCTATCGACAATTGATCTGAAAAAAATATGTGTACTATGTGAAAGGTAATAGGAAGTACTTTTTGCGATCTATATAACACTTTTTTTGTATTTTTACTACTTTTCGATTTATTCAAAATCCTCTTTTTCAATCAAAATTCTTCTGTTTATAAAATCGTAAAATCATTAAATCTTAGTAAATTTAACTTTCCATTGGTATTTTGCGTTGCCATTTCTCTTTTTTTAGCTAGCAGTTTTCCATTATCTTTCTTTGTATTGCTTCTTTCAAATGGCACGGGAAATGACTAAAAGGTTATTTATGCAACCACTTGTTGTTCATAACAGATGAAGAACAAATCAGTACCGCTTTTGCTTCCTTTCTTTCGCTTTTTTTTCCTCTGATAACGTCTCACCAAGGAACTGGTCTGTCCTTTAAAGTCACTTACCATTCTAAATCAAAACGTCCGTGAAGAAAGCAGTAACTTCTGAGGTTCTTTGGATAACAATTTTTACGTGCTTGTATTTACTGAAGTACTTTAGACGAAGTGCCTTATACCCGACGAATCATAGATAGAGGATAGAGGCACCGTTTTCTCCGTATATTACAAAATAATTAAAGCTGCACGTGGAGAGCCATCAGTACGGTATAATAAAAGGTGGGCTTATCTTGACTCCTTTTGGGTGTTACAAACAACTGCCAAGCTTATAATACCCTATACCACAAGTAGTGGTGTAGGATACATAAACAAATGTATACGTAGTTTAAAGTTTGTAATTTTCTGTAGCTGTGTTTTAGTCTAAATATATAAATGAATAATTATATATATAAATATCTAATGTTGGGGTTTAATTTTGTAATTTTTTTTGTAAATAGCACTTTAAATAAATTAATTACATAAGATAATGTAAAGGAATTAGTGGTATCTAAGAAAGACGTTTTTCTGTATATTGTGAAATTATAAGTAACATATACTTGTAAACTAAGAAAAAAGAATTTTCAAATCAATAAATTTTTTTTAATATGGCTTATTTTAATAATATGAAACAATATTTTTTGGCAAAATTAATAATAGCACACTTTTAACATGTTTTTCATTCACCACTGAATAAATAACTGTGGAAAGATGAAGCAGCCTACAACGTTTTGAAGCATCTCCAAACTATATATGCTTTCTATAAAGTTTTGTGCATTAGAAATGTTTCTAGAAAGTGTAAATTATTTGTGATACCGAAAATTAAAATTTAAAAGTATGTCCTAACGATGTTGAAATTCCATTTAATAACAGTTTAAAATATCTCGCTGTATATTTTGATAAACTTTTAAAATTTAATAATCATGACGGGAATTTATTGAGAAGAACGAATATAATTAGAGGGTGTTTTTGGAAAGTTGCTTTATAGCAACTTTTTTTCCAATGAAAACTAAATTGTTGATTTACAAAACTTGCTCAAGATTAATAATGCTTTATGCTTTTCTAATTGGTTTAGTATTTCTCCCACAAGAATGAAATAATTTAAGATCCTGGAGAGGAAAATTCTTCAATGGTGCATAAGTAAAATCTTTGAAAAATGTAATAAATGTTACTTCAACAGTTTTACCTATAATGACACAAAAATTGTATCATTTCCTCCGTTACCTACTAGTATAGTCGGGAGCAAGTTCGCGAACATACTATATTCACTGTAATATAAACAAACATAAAAACATTAAGCGAGATGCTAAACACAATTGTAAGTGGTGTAAGTTATTAAAACGATATAATATAATTTAAAATTTTATCTGTTTTTTAGATTAATCGGTATTTTCTTGTTATGTTAAAGAAAGTTAAAAGAGTCAATCAACTTAAACTTAAACTTAAATTTAGTGGAATTCAATTCAATAAAAAATATTTTTGGAGCACCCTGCTACATAAGAAAAATATTTAGGTTACTCAGAGAAAAAAGAAAGTGTAACAGGGTGTCTCAAAAATATATTTTTTTAAATTAATTATATTGTACTAATTCCTGTGAAAATAATAATTTTACATATTTAATTTACATAAAATGCTGCTTATATAAAAATTGCAAACTTAAACCCCAACGTGTTGTATATCAATTAAAAAGTAACTTTACTGAAATTTTAATGCTGTATAAATTTCTATAGGTAACGTACGATATTTCCTTGAAAGGATAACAATTAACAAAAAAAAAACATTTTTGAATAATTTGAAGAAGTGTAATATAAAAATTAAAAAGTACTTCTTATTACATTACACATTATATATATATATATATATATATATATATATATGACATTGGCTGATAACGGAGATAAAATGGTATGGACATAAAACTTTTAGGCCAATCTTCGGACAAACGAGGGTCGACCGTTAAGGGAACTTGTAACATATCAAATGTCATGCGTCGTAACATCTTATTAGGATATTCTAACAAGTATTTCTAAGTCGAAAAGGCAAGTGGAAAAAAGAAAAAAGAAGTAGAGGCAATGGAAATGTTCAGGAATTAATAAAAAAAGAAGAAAATCAAGAATAAATAAGTAAATAAATGGGAAAAATTAAAAAAAGCAAAACAAGAGTATTATAAATTTCCTTTTGTTTTTTTTAGAAACATATTACCAAATTAGGTATAATAATTAGAATAAATCTTTTAGTGATAGATGAGTGTTAAGCATTCGTTGCTTTTCTTCATTTATTCAGGTGATTTATATTATATAAGTATATTGCCAGGGGGAGCATCTGAATATTGACAGCCAATTTTAACTTCGGATGGTTGCTGCTTACTGTTTACTGCTAGATGTTTACTGTTAGTTGATTACTGCTAGATTTTTACTGCTAACTGCTTATTGTTACCTACTTATTGCTATCTGCTTACCGCTTGCTGCCTTGTGTTGATTTCTTTTTGTTTTTGCTTTTTGTTGATTACTTTACTGTCTGTTTGCTGCTTCTTCCTAATGATGACTGCTAGATGCTTTTAGTTTTTTACGGTATTCAGTCGGTCAATTAATTTCCAATTGAATTTGTTTGACACATTTATTTGAACTTAAACGAACAAAAAAACAAACAACAGAATACAGAATCGAGCAGAACAGAGAAGAATTGAGTTGATTCGAAAGAAAAATAATCATTGAGAAGGAACAGAAGCAGAAATAACATTGAGTAACAGATTAAATAAATATCATGAAAGCAACTAAGAAAAGATTGAGAAGGCAGAAGAGAAATCGTCAATAAGTAATGCAAAGAAAAATCTCTAAAAAAAGCGTAGAAAATATTATTAGTTTTGTTTCACCGGCAGATTGAGTAAGGAAAAAAAAGAAAGAAAGTAGTGTGAAAGACAGAGAGAGAGTGAGAGAGAGAGAGAGAGAGAGAGCTAGAGACAATTTGAGCGACAATGAGAGCGTAAGATTTTAAAATTATTTTCGTTTCTTTCTTTTATTTTTCCAGATTGCGAGATCTTTTGACAAAAGTTCCTTTTTTTAATTTTCTTTTGTTTTTTTCCTTTTACACTCTGCAAAGTTTTTATGTGGCTCTTTTACAACATATGTTTATTAATATTGTACAATTGCTTTTTTTTACTTTTTCATTTTTTCAAGTTTTCCTTCTTTCTTTTGTGAGAAAGAGGCTTTCTCTCTATCTTCTTTCCTCTCTGGTTATATGACCATCTATTTCGCCATTTGTTTTTCTCTTTCATTTATTGTCTTTATATATATTTTTTATCTTTGTAAATTTTAACCTTAAAATTCAACGTTATTATAGTGTTGTTGTTGTTATTATTTTTACTGTTGATAATTATCTTCACATTTATAAGCTACATAAAGCTTTTGTTTATTATTGTTATTGTACTTTTTACTGTATTTTTATTAATATTATTTTTTAGATTGTATCGAGATTTTTTAATTTTTCTTTACGCTCCGGTTTCTTTCTTATTCTCTTTTGTTTTAAGTTTATTACTTCGCTTCAATTACAGTACAAATTTTTCCAATAAATTTTTCCAATTGTTAAGTTTCTTTTGGATTGTTTAACAAATCTAATCATATGAAAGCGAAGCCACGTCAATTTAACAATCGACACTCCAGTGAAATATGGTTTTCTAATACCGTTACACAAAGAAAGAGCAAAAAATTTCCTTGATAATTACAGAGGTATACCCAAAGTGTTTGATAGTTTGTTAGAAGACTGTCGCCCTCATATATTTCCGTAAATTCTTCGTGTCAGCACAGTTTTACAAAAGCCAATTTATCGACTAGCATTTTAAAATCATTTGCTGAATTTAAGAATCGGTTGTTATTTACATTGATTTTAATAAAGCTTTTGATTGGGTTTATCACTCCTTATTACTTCTTAAATTAATATTAGTAGGGTTGCCGGACAACATGCACAAAATGCACTTTATACACTCATATTTATCCGATCGTTATCAGTCTGTTGTCTTCAAGTCTTGTAGATCGCGTCATAATAAAGTTACATCTGGTGTCCCACAAGGCAGCCATCTGGGTCGTTTGGCTGCCTTTACCACTGTACATTACTACCATAAAACTCATTGATTTGCCAATTTTATCTAAACGTTGTTAAATGCTAGACATTATGTTTTTAACGAAATTTTTAAATGGTCATATAGCACGCCCTGAGATATATGAAATCGTTAACTTTAAAATTCCCAACATATGTCTTCGAAATTGTACACCTATAAAACTGCCACAATGTAAGACTAATTATTAAATCCATTTCTCCTGGCATGTCAATTATTTAATGATAAATATTTTATGTTTTATCTTGATACAGATTCTGTTAAAATATTAATGCACAGTTAGATGCCAAACCATCCACGAGTACCTATTCTTTAATGTTCTTGAATTATTTTTTTTACATTTCCTATTTACTTGTGAAAAACTGAAACCGGCTCTGAAGAGTAATACCATGGTGTATAAATATTTAGTACCCAAGATTTGACCCCAACCCAATATAATTCTTATTCCACCATACTACAAAACTTGATGCAACATTAAATTGGTTTTTAAACAGCATAAAATTTGTATAGTGAAATATCTAATAATTACATTGGACGCTTTTTACACTCGCATAATTAACTATATCACCTTGGGTGTAAAAATTTGCAAAATTCCTACAGAAGGCTGCTCCAATAAAATGGATTAATCTAAAACTAATTTTACATAATAGTCAATTTAATATCTCGGAACGTATTTTCGTAGTTTAAATTAAAGAAAAGTACAACTAAAAAGTTAATGGTTTGCTGGAGTATGGATGGGACAGGCCCATCCAATACACAGATTTCTTTTTATAGCCACTCAATTTTTTTTTATAGCCACTCCCCAAAGGTTGAGAGTATACACATTTTGTCATAATGTTTGCCACGCCTAAAAGAAGGAGTCGGAAATCTTTTTAAGTATGTATATTCTTGATCACGTTCAAAACTGAGACGATATAGCCACATCTGTCCGTTTACGTATCTCTACATTTGTCACCACAATCGTGGTTGTAAAATTTGAGATATCGGGCTCAAGTATGCCAGTAACAAGGTTAATATTGAAAATAGGTAAAACCGATCACAGAAAACGCTGACAGTACCGCAAAATGTGAAAACATTTTGGGTTTTAAACAAAAATGTATATGTTTATAACTCAAAAGCGATCTCAAAAACCGTAACTTGCAAATCCAGCAATTAGCAAAAAAGGAATAATTATAAAAAATAATAAAGAATGAAATTATGTAAAAATATGAGTTCATAATTTAAGATAGACCTTAGGCGACAGCTTTAATATATATATACATAGATCAGTTTCACAGAAATGACTCATTTTTATCAAAAAATCGATAAATTAAAGACCTTATTAAAATTTTCTTTTTTAATATTGCCATTAGGCGCACATCATTAGATCGATATAAGCCATTCTTAATATAAATCTTCATGCAATTTTAGTCAAATTTCGGGGTGATACCTGGAAATTTTTATGTGTAAAAGAATATTTTTCACAAATAAAAGGTTGCACAAACATTCAAACGAACACACAGGACCATATTGAATTCCTAATTGGATTTTGATTGAACTTTTTGATGATTGGTATAAAAGGGTTATAAACGTGCATAGATCCAGCTATTATATATATATGCTATACGCTACATACTGCACCGCATAGCGGTGCGTAGTATTGCTTGCGTAAAACTTGACAAACTCTACAAGAGTTGAAATCCAGTAATAAAATGGATATATCGAGAACAAATTTTGTACAAGACGAAAAAAACAATAAATGAAAAACTGAATGAATTTAGCATGAGCCTTAAATTCGCTTAAGTGCACTATATTTACAATGACATAATATTAGTTTGTGCAAAATTTGATAAGCTCTTGATAGAGAGAGTGGTTCAAAAAATGGACCTATCTGGTACGAATTTTGCACAATCCAATTATAGATAAATATATGTATAAATAACATCGATTTCTAGAAAAAAACTTTGCAATTTGTAGTGCAGGCTATTTAATTGTTGGCTTCGATCAATTATAATGCTTACACATGTTATTATTTTATTACAACCATCACCCAGAGGTTGTGAGTATATTCACTTCCTTATTATATTCGTAAAAGTCAAAAGGAAGCCGGAAGTCGGAGGCCCTACAAGGTATATACATTTTTAATCAGCCTGAAATTCTCAATAGCTTTATGTTTGTCTGTGTGCGCGTTATTAACATTCTCTTGGTCGCAAAGGGAGATATCGCGTTTAAATTTGGTACGAGTATTGAAAATTCTTGAAGGCAGTTTGGGTGTAGAAAATGGGAAAAATCTGCCAAAGGGCATGGCCACAGTCCAAAGTAAATATAGAACCCCTCGCTTTTTTTTTAGCAAATTTTGGTGGCTTTTTGTTCACTGTTTGTAAACTAGACAGAAAGATCAAATTTTGCATAAATTGTAAGGCCATTGGTCTGTGACAGCTATTCAAAAATAAATCGTTCACATCTATGCGAAGCCATACAATACCATATTTTCACCTTTTTACGCTTACGTTTTGTATTTACTTCTAAAAAACTGCAATAGGCTCTAAGTCGTAATAGCACAGTGGGTAGGCGCCGAGTAGCCAAGATTTGGCTCCAGCCAAATATAATTTTGTTATTTGTTTAAAGTTAAACATTTTAACATTTAAAATATTCGATATTTGTACCACAAAGCGTGTATAGTTTCCTTTTTTTATATGATTCTCAATTTGCACAAAAACAAAAATAAATTTTGAAAAATGCGTAAATTTTAGTTTGAACGACGTTTACTTTATAAAAGGTTCAATGTATGTTATTTGAAACCACTTTTATGTTTTGTTTTATGTGTGTATTAGTTATGTTAATTAATGTAATTAAATAGAAGACAACGTACACTATGCTTGTGCTTTTAATGAGATCATTCAAATGTGCAATTTTTTCTAGGTGAGTTTTTCATGCTAGTGGCGGGCACCAGCCTTCCCTACCAACCACTTTAAAAAACATAGTTAAAAAAAATTAAGAAATTTTTGCATTGCACCTTAACACTTGATATTTCCCTTCATTTATATTGCAATATGTATTACAAATGATTGGTGGTACAAAAGAGTTATAAACGTGGATAGATCCAGCTATTATATATATATGCTATACGCTACATACTGCACCGCATAGCGGTGCGTAGTATTGCTTGCGTAAAACTTGACAAACTCTACAAGAGTTGAAATCCAGTAATAAAATGGATATATCGAGAACAAATTTTGTACAAGACGAAAAAAACAATAAATGAAAAACTGAATGAATTTAGCATGAGCCTTAAATTCGCTTAAGTGCACTATATTTACAATGACATAATATTAGTTTGTGCAAAATTTGATTAGCTCTTGATAGAGAGAGTGGTCCAAAAAATGGACCTATCTGGTATAAATTTTGCACAATCCAATTGTAGATAATTGTAGATAATTGAATTAATGACATCGATTTCTAGAAAACAACTTTGCAATTTATTCATATCAATGCATCTAGACTATTGAACATGTTGAATAAATATACCAAATTTAGTTTACATGGGGCCATTTTCCACCGGAACTTCTCAAATGATTCGACGGTGCTTATTTCATTTATTGGATTTGTAATGCATTTTATTATAATTTCAATTACATTAAGGAAAATAGTGTAGGGTATTTAAGAGATGGTTTTCATCGCCAATAACTTTTTTTTGCATTCTACTTTAGTCTTTTATAATTAGGAATGCTAGATTTTTCGATATGGTGAATGTATAATTGAATTTGCCTTCGTTTCTATCATAATTGTTATTTTTTTGTTAATTGATTTATCAACATTTAAATATTTATAATAATTGCGTTTAATTACGGTAATGTAAATAAGAAACGTGGGTTACAAAGCCATATAGATTCAATAAAACAACAATTAAGAAAATTATATTTGGTTGGGTCTAAATCTGAGATATTCACCACCTAGACACCATGATATTATGATTCGGAGCCTGTTTTAACTAAAAAAGTGAATATGTGGTATTGTATAAGTTCGCGTAGGCGTAACCTATTTGCATGATTTTTGAAAAGTTGTTACAGATCAATGGCCTTACAATTTGTTCATATATTTGTTCTATCTTTTGTAGTTTGCAAGTAATGAGCAAAAAAACACAATTTTTTCTTGAAAAACTGGGGTAATTTCAAGTTTACGTTGCACTGTGAGCCTGTCCATTGACTGAGTTTGCCGATTTTCAATACTAAGCAGCCTGCACAAAGTTCCAATGTCCCTATCAAATTTTAGAGTGATGGCTTCTTTTGTTGCGACTAGGAGAATGTCAATCTACACACATGTTTGAGTCTATTCAGAATTTGATATTAATTAAGAATATATACGCTTTGTAGGGTCTCCGACGCTACCTACAAGCATGATTACAAAATAAATATAACCTTAACTTTTGGGTGGTAAGTTAAGAAGTAAGAACTTTATAGTCGGTCGGGACCGATTGCTAAATATCCTACATCACTTTGTCTAAAGTCACATAAGATAATTATAAGTCAATAAAATTAAAGAAAATTTGTACTTTTTAAAATATTTAAAAATTTCATATGGGAGAAGTTTCAAAAAATGGACCTATATGCACCAAATTTTTTTTTTATGAAAATACAAGGCAGTGCCAATTTACGCTGAAATATGTACAAAATGGACAAGGCGTTATATAAGACGTGGCCTTAAAAATGGACCGATCGAAAAATTGGACCTCGAAAGAAGGTCCAATTTTAACCATATTCAATAGGGTCAAAACAAATTTTTGTTTGTGCATTGTGAATTCCTTTTATGGCTAATTCATGCAATATTGTGTCCCACAAGGGAATTTGTTTTAGCATATGCTTCTTATGAAATCAGCTGAAAGATTTGATTCGGTGCAATAAGGTTAAAAATTTTGTTAATTTGTGTCATTAAAATTGGCCAATGTACTCGTAGCGTGAAAGTATGAAAAGATGAATTTAAAATTCTTGTTCAGCGTCAAATGCTGAATCAGTTTAGTCTCTCATCGCAAACTCTGGTCGCAAACCAGTTATATAACCAAGAATTTTATATGTTGTTGAGCGTTCTAGTTGATAGTTAAAAATGGGGCGCCAGGAATTTGAATTAAATAGCATTTAAATCTGAAAAATTTGTTTAAAATTGTAACTTTTCTTTGGGTCTTTTGCACAATACAGTTATTGAATTAATAAGTGGTTAATATTTATTAATTCAATAATCGTTCCTAAACATACATAAAGACACATCTCTAGTATACACATCTTGTATTATATGGATAATCCGAAAACCCTTTATACTATTCTATTTAAGCGTGTCTCTCCATTTCTCTGTGTATTCACCCGTTTATTCTTTTAATGCCTGTCCTTGAAAATTTATAACTCAAGTACAAGCCGCAATTTTATAAAGGGCTTAATAAAGTGCTCAATGAGTGGACACAGCTTGGCGCAAACATGTTCGGAGATAGTTATGGGCAAGATTAGAAAAGTTTCGCTGCTTTCAAAAGTATCGATATATTTTGAGTATTTTCCAAAAAAAATCAATGTACAGTGGTTAGTTGACATAGTAAATATGATCAAGATCGGTCAGAGTTTCAGACCATTTTTTCAATAGAATATAACTTTTCAAATTTAACGATAAATTACAATTTTTTTACTGTCTTTCCTTTTAATTCGTTGTTGCTGACTTCTTAATTAAATGAATTAAAGTACAATTGGGTAATAAGGGGGTGGATCCAATCAAAACGTTTTTTTGTTTATGTTTTTATACTCGATTATTATTTGATTTTGTGCGTACATTGTGCGATATTATTTTGTGAAGTATGTGATAAACTTAAATAAATAGAGACTAAGACAATTTATCTACTTACAAAAATATTTTGCGCATGTGTGTATGTACATGTGTACAGCACATGGCAGTTTGACTAGTACTTGATTTATGAATGAATTTGTATATGGCGAGCACCACATTAATTCCACTTTTTATTTTTTACTACTATTCTACTCAACTCAATTACTTTAGAGTTCTCTTTTACCAATCATATATGTATATGTATTAATATATATGCATATATATATATATATATATATATATATACATATACGTATATATATGTTTTGTATAAATATACAGATGTCGTTTAACAGGTTAAGTTTAACTCATTTAAGGTTTATGGGCGGCAACAACAACAATGAGTGTCAACAATTAAAAAAAAAAAATTAAGGCAATTGAGACCAAATTTTGGATACCCACCAACCACACACTAGGATATTACGGGGGCAACCAGTCCCGAGAAATACCTGCTCAACTGGGAGTGGCTCATGAGATGGTTGTTGGTTCTCCGTTGCCATCAGGGGGCATCATGAGTCCCGATATCGGATCTAAATATTTAATTTGGTACCACGGGATCATCAGTTTTAATTTGACCATTGTGGTGATGTTGAGGTTGGCTTCGTGGGGGCTGTGGTGCCCATATCGCGGGCGTTGCTCGTTCAAACATATAAATATTTGTCGTGGAGGGTCCCATTTCCCGAATAAAATGGATACCTAGGTAGGCTTATTGGGCTAATTTAAGCTAAGCCTAGGAGTAATCGGAAGGCTCAGTATTTAGATACCAAATATTAAGCCATGTCTATAAGGTGCATTCAAATTGGAAGCTAGTCGTGACGGTAGCATGTACCTTGCGTGACATGACTATCAAAGCTAGCGCTCATTATGTACGTTTGTGCATCATGCAGTTAAGCCTTCACGGCAGGTATGCCTGGAAACTACTCACTGCACTATGATATTACGATTCAGAGCCCGCTTCATATTTCAGCAGTAGATAGAAAATGTAAACATAAAAGACTTGAAATTTGGAATTGTACAATTCCGCATAGTCTGACCAATTTTGCATTGTTTTTATATAGATGTTCCAGACCAATGGGTTTTTTACCTATAGCAAATGTTAACTTTCTATATTTTGAAGTATGCACATAATGTGAAAAAAATCACCTAGTTTTGCTTAAAAGAAATGAAGTTTACGTCGATTCAGAATTTGATGCTGATCTAGAAAATATGTACTTAATAGGATCTCCGATGTTCACTTCTTGGTGTGACAAACAGAATGACAGTATGAATATATTCCCAAACTGTGGGAGATGGACATAAAAAAAATACCAATAATAGCAAGTACCGCAAATATTTGAATGACTGAAACTTCTTAACTAAATAATGATTTTTTACATGTGTGTTTGTGTAAATATGCTGGTAAAAGCGCAACGTTGGATTTGTTTATTCCGCTTAAATGTTCCGCACTAACAACCAGCTATTTATGGTTGGTTTTTTATTTTTAGTATTATTTTACCAACTAGTCACTTACCCGAGTAGCCAGTAAGTCTGTTAACAAGCAAACAACTTAACAACTAAGTAACTTTATAGTAGAAATGACTAACCAACCAACCAATCAACCAACCAACCAAGAAACAAACAAATCATACAATCAGGTAGGCAGAACTTATTATTCTTAGCTTGTCTATCTGGATTCTTAAGTACCACCACCCAAAAATTTGGTGTATATTCATTTTGCCAATCACTTTGTACCACCAAAAAGTAAACACGAAAATCCTACAAAGTACATAAATTCCTGTTTAGCATCAAATTCTGAATCCATTTAGAAAATGGATTCAAAAATTCTGTCCGATTGTCCGTGTGTTGGTGGTTTTTTACGAATTATTTGTAAATTTGAAAAAATAGAAAACTGAAGTTTTGTACAATTAGAAACATTTGGCCACAAATCATACAAATCGGTCACGCCTACCCGAAACTATTCAATACCAAATTTTAACACTTTTAAGTTTACGTTCTACTATCTATCTCCTACTGAAAACTGAGACAAGTTCTGAATTGTAAAATCGTGGTGTATGGGTGGTGGGTATCCAAAGTTTGGCACCACTAAAATATAATTTTCATAATTACTTATATTATTATTAGAACTGTTATTATTATTAATAAATTTTATAGTTTATTAGGTCTTCATTGCTTTGCATGGAGTAATTAGCTCTAAGAGACGGCTGCCAGCTGCGGATCTTCTTACGATCGCTCTTACGATATTGCATGTTTTCAGGATTACTGCCTTTTGTATTTGATGATCTTCTTGACGTTTATAGCTTTCAATCTTTCTATAAATTCCTTGTGTAGGGTTCCGGTTGTCGAGATGATTATTGATACTATATTTACTCGGTCATGACCTCGTACACCTTTTACATCTATTTCTAGTTATTCATATTTTTTTAGCTATTCGGAATATTTTTTTTTTGTTGATATTATTATTATTATTATTAAATAAACCACAAAAAATTTTAAGAAGAGTCAAGCCCAGGTATAAAGCGAAATAGAAAAGCCATCAAAAAAATAAACAAAACAAGCCAAAAAAAAAAACCCAAGAAAAATAGAACCAACTGAAACAAAGTCCAAAAATCCACTTTATATCATTTATTAATGAGTAGGATCAGTACGTGTGCTTGTATGGATGGCATGTATTTATTTATTTATGTATGTGATGTATTGTTACGATTTGATTTGATAAATAAATTGTATAAAAGATAAAGGAAGCATTTGGCCAGAACAGTTCATTAAATTGCGATGTAATAAACTTGATTTGTATTGTGTGTTGTGTTATATATTCGGATTGGATTTAATGGCATTTTTCTTTTAAGTCCATTTTATGTTATTTTATTTTATTTTATTTTATTTTATTTTATTTTATTTTATTTTACTGTACTGGACTTTATTTAAATTAATTGTTTTTGTAGTGAAAATAATTTTTCACCTACTTTTACCTACGTTAAATACAAATTATGAAAGATAATACCAGATACAAAAATGTAATATAATAATTGATTTATCAAGGAATTGATTTTGAAATAATTAAGTTCAAAAGAATTTGAAATTTGAAAGGGTTTCAAATTTCATTTTAAGGGACTAATAAACTTAAAAAATTAAAACAAGCGTTTACATTGCTTGACATTACAATGTTCTGCTGCTATTTACTATACGTGGTTGTTGTTGTTATGTTGTTGTTGTTTTTGTTATTGTTGTTTTTATTGCTTAACTTACACTCATATATATTGACAATGGGCACATTGTAGTTTTATTTGTTTTGCACTTAAAGTTCATTTTGTAGATTATTTTGTATACATTTGCGAAGGAGTTAAACTAGTTTAACTGGCACGTGCTATTTTCTAAATAAGGTTTCTATTTTTTTTTTGTGCTTTTGTTTTGTTTTGACTTTACGTTTTCTGTTGAATTTTTTTTGTTTTTTTTTTCGTTCTTACTTTTTTGTTTTACTTGTTGTTTCGTTTGTTTCGTTTGTTTCGTTTGTTTATGTGTGTGTACGTACGCTTTGTAGTAATTTTTATGATTTGCTCATTATTTGGCATTGTCATGAATTATTATAAACAACTTGTAATAAACGACATTACTCATTAAGTGGTTATTTTGTGATTGGCTGCTTTATATACCCACCAACCGCACCAATATTGAGGGTATAATTAGTATGTCATTATGTTTATGACACCCAAAAGGAAATGTCGGAGACTCTACAAAGCGTATATATATATTCTTGATCACGTTCAAATTTAGTTGGAAGTACACGTAAGTCTTGAAACTTTTAATATGCAATTTGGAGAGGAAGAAAATTTAGATGAATTAGATGAAATGCAGAGTGCTAAGGCCAATTGTTAGTTTGGCACTTTACAATTTTAAAGATACCGCTTAACCTGAGAGGTTCGTTAATCCAAATTGCAATATAAAAACAAATGAATAAGTTAATATATTAAATTTAACAAATATGGAATAGACAGAGATATTTATCTACTCATTAGGATTCTCTAACAATTGATTTGACATAAAAACATTTATATATTCAAGTCTTATCGAAATGTTACATTACATTTGATTTCTGTAAACTTGGTATGCCACATCATAATCTACCACATGACAATAAATATTTTTGTTGTTTGCCAAATGAAAAAAATTCCTTTTTGCTCATTTTCCACAGCAACCTGCACTTAAGAACTTTCAATGCGTTAACTAAATTTTAGCTTGATATCTCTGTTTTCTATGACGGGGAGAATGTTAACAACACACGGCCAGACACGCGGGCAGACACGGACAAACATGTTTAAATCGATTCAGAATATAATACTCTGCAGGGTCTCCAAAGTTTAGTTTAGGGTGTTACAAAGATCATGAAAAATGAGTATACCCTCAACTTTTGGATGGTGCGTATAAAAAGAACAGAAAAATGGAAGATAAACAAGAGTTAAATAACAGTTAACAGTTTTGCTTTTTATTTGTGCTTTGCTTTTTATTGATTTGTGAGTTTTTGTGGTTATTGACATTACCTGCCTACCATCAATTGTTGTTGATTGACATCTGATAAATAATCAGGTTGATCGACTAAAATGAATGATTTATAATCAAACATCTATCTGTATCCGTACACACACACAAACATAAACACAAACACACAACATTTATTCGCCCTCAATGTAAAAAAGGGCGTCCAAAAAATGTAAAAAAACAAGTAAGAGGATATGGCTGGAGCCGAATGTGGAATACGGAATAACCAACAGAAATCACTGCGTTGTAGTTTATTATCATGGTCACTTTGTAGGGCGTGGTCATATTGTAGAAAATGGCTATGGATATTTTATGACTGTAGACGCCATAAACTAGTTTATGGGCGTGGCTTCATTATAGTTTGTAGAACGTGCCCGCATTACATTTTGTTAGGATTTATAAATGTGATCACTCTAGAGTTTATAGACGTGGCCACATGCCACATGCCCCATGCCACAGTTAAATTATGTTAATTCAAAATTTTATGCTAATCACGAATATTTAAACTTTGTTAAAGCTTCTAATTTTTTGGTTTATGAGACCTTATAAACATTTATTAACTAAGTATACGCTCAAATTGTGGACCCTTTGCATACTGAGAAACAATAACAATAATAATAATAATAATAATAACAACAACAACAACAACAACAGCAATAGCAATAATAAAAATAATTTTAATATTAGTAATAATGTAATTTTATATTTCGGTTTAAATTAAAAAAATTCAAAAAATATAATACACACGTATAAAGCAGACCATTGGGGCATCTGTTTGTGAGCAAACATGCACCAAGAGGAGAGAAAAACACCAAGAACACGCAATTCTGTGGCAAACGAAATTTTTCAAAAAATTATATATGTGGATTAAAACATATTTATATTCATCTTCGTATACCTTTTGTATTAAATGATTATTAAAATGCAATGCATTTGTGTGTGTATATATGCGTGCACGTAAAAATGTCTTTTTTGCATAATAAAAAAAATAGCAACTTTATAGTCGGTTCTTTTCACTTACTTAGTTACTAATATGGTTAAGTTAAATGGGAAAATTAGAGGTCAGCGAAATAAAAAAGTGTAATAATTGTAATTATTAAAAAAATTTTTGATACATTTGCCGTTTAGGAGAGGGTCTTAAAATTGACGGGATGTGGAGCAAATTTGGTATACATGATTTTTTTATGTCAAAATACAAAGTAATGCCAATTTTCAGTAAAATATATTCAAAATTGTAACTTTTGTCCATGTAATGATTTTTTTTTTTAAAGGCGTTGTATGGAAATACGCCGTACATGTGCGTTGATCTGGATTAAATTGGTACACGTATATTTTATTTTAAAATATTAAAACGCGTTAGTTTTTGTTAAAATATATTCAAAATTGTAATCTTTTTCCATATACCGACTTTTTAAGACTTTTTTTAACGTTGTATGGTGGATGGTCGTAGAAATTGTCTGATTTTAAGCAACTGGCTCAAAAATTGCTTCCCGTAGCTTAATAACAAATTTATAAGGACAGATATCAGGCGGACAGGTAGACAGGCTTTAATCAAATCAGGAAGTGATACTAAGTCGATAATAAAAGGTGCGTCTATCTCATCCAAAATGCATTTCATATTACATCTTACCTATAAATTTATCACTATGGATTGATATTGAAGACAAATCAAAACCAGTAAACTAATTTGAATTTGTATGACAAATTATTTGCTCTCCTTGTTCTATCCTTTCTTGACTAAAATTTAGATGTCTAAATAAAAGCATGGGTTCACGGTCACCCCTCCATAACACTTAAAAGCCTTAGATATGATATTTCCGTTTTATTAATTTAAAACACTTATCCGCTCGCGTAGAATTTTTCGAAACTGATTTAAATTGACCAGATAGTTATTGAGAGCCCTTGTGCATAATAAACTTCTTGACAATACGAGTACATCGTTAAACTCTGAATGATCAGTATAAAGAAAGAAAACGAAACAAGTAAAAAAATTATATTTGGCTGGGGCAAAATCTTGAATACTGGAAAGCAAAGTTTTAAAGTTTGCAATTTCTAAATTTTTTAAAAGATTCATTATATGACAGATAGTTCAGAAAATGGATTGGCCTGGAACAAATTTGGTACATATATTTTCCAAAGACAGAGAGAGAGAAAGATGGACAGAGATACAGAGAGACGGACATACAGGCTTAAATCGAATCAAAAAGTGATTCTGAGTCCATTGGTATAGCAAAATGTGGGTTTATCTCAACTCCGTCTGGTTGATACAATCATCTGCACAAAGCTGTGGTATCCTGTACCACAAGTGGTGTATAATGAAATTTGAATTGAAACCGCCTGTTCCCAGACAAGTGAATATATGGACATATATGCAGCTTGTTAATTGATGTTTATCTGCTGCAACGTGTTGTCAACATTTCCATTATTTAGTGAGGGCACTTTACCTAAATTGTGTATTTTCCTTTAAAACGGCTCTTTTCTTCCTCTACCTACCTCTACCACTCCCTTACTGTTTCTATGTTTCTATCTACCTCTAATATTCCCACCACGAATTTCTTATTTTATATTAAACTTTTATTCATTTGACTTAATTGTTGAAATCATGTGCTATGCATAACGTACGAGATGAGTTTTTAAGTGTCGACTCCTAAAAACTATATCAAGAGTTTCCAAAAGTTTATGGTATTATCTTGTTTTGTAATAGAACACGCTGAGCTTTTGCAAGAATAAGATAAATTAAATATTTTCTTCCAAAATTAGTAGTACGAAATCACTTTACGTGCTCATTGTACTTTCTTGTAGTTTATTCTATTAGTCCTACATATTTGTATTGAAATATGGTCCTTTATTTCACTGGATGGTACATCATTTGTGATATGGGGTATTATACATTTGTGTGAGAGAACTTGAGATAATTCCATATTATTATACTACTCGATTCATTATCATTTTCTGATCCGATTTAACCTTATCTGCGCGTCCGTCCGCCTATCAATCTGTCTACTTCCCTATCTGCTATTTTTATATGTATATTTGGTATCATGCTACAAGTCTCAAATTTTGAGATAATACGGTAAACTTTGTTTTACCGTAGGTGTGTTTTGGCTCAAAGACGTACTCTATTGAAAATGCCTAAAATCGGATAATCCTTTGGGACCACTTTTAAAGAAAATCGATTCAAGATTTTTGTATGACACATATGACAGGTATACCAAATTTGGATCCATTTTTTGGAGACTTTTCCTCATGTAACAAATTTTACAATTATTTACTTCCTCCTCACTTTGTTGAGTATCCAGTCATACTAGAAAAAGTGGTGTAGAGTCTCTGTAACGCTAGTACCATTTTTACTTGTTTTTATTTTTTTACACTTTTATTAAATGTATGTTTTTAATACACACACACACACACACACACACATATATATATATATATATATATATATATATATATATATATATATATATATATATATATGTTTCTATGTGTGTATGAAAACGTAATTTACTTAATTTAGTTTTCATATCCCATTTGTGCTGAAACTAACATACTGAATGCTTATACATTCATATAAATGGACAAAGTCGCTTAAACGTTTTACATAAATTTATTTGATATTTTATATTATACATAAATGATAACAGTTACAACTACACGATACACTGTACTTTATTGCGCACACGCACACAAACGCAAACACAAACGCAAACACAAACGCACAAACATTGTTTCATTTTTAGTTTTATTATTATTATTATTATCTCTTAACTTTTTGATCCTTTTTGTGTTTGGTAGTTTTTTACAAAACCAATTGGCCATGTATGGCCTCAGGTTCAATCCAGTAAATTATAAAACTTTACAATTTCACATTAGAATATATCTAAATTATGGTAATTCGAAACGGTATATATATATACATATATATATATATATATATATATATATATATATATATACATATATATATATATGTATATGTAGATATTTATATAATATTCTTATGAATATGGAATGCAAAAATAAAACAAAGAAAAATATAACAAACAAGTAAGAATTTTATAGTCGATCGGAAGCGATTTTTAAATACCCTATACCAATTTACTGTATATGATGATAAGTCAACAAAATTGAAAAGATTATACATCTTCAATTATATAAAACGTGCGTCATATGATAGGAAGTTAAAAAAATGAATCCATCTAGACTAAATTTCTGTGTGAGAGCCGTTATAATTTTCGTTAAAATATATTCAAAATTGATCTTTTGTCCATATAATGACGAAATAGGTGTTATTTGGAAAATGGTCGTAAAAATGCATTAATCTGGACCAAATTTGGTACAAATATTTTTTATGTTAAAGCCCAATTCAGTGCCAAATTTTATTAAAAAATATACTTGAATTTGTAATTTCAGTTTTTTTAGGGGAAATGTTATAGTGGGCGTGCTCGAAAAAAATCCGATTTTAACCATGTACCAAATTTTATTAAAGTATCTCAAAAATTTCGACAAATAGTCTACTGACTAATTTATATGGACTTCAGGCGAATAGACAGGCTTATATCAAATCGGGAAGTCATTCTAAGTCCATCGATATAATAAAAGATGGGTCTGTCTTAACTCCCTATGGGTATTGCAAACTTTGTTGTATAAACTTATAATAATAATACCGTATACCATAAGTGGTGTAGGGTAAAAAAAGAAGCAAAGAACAAAACCATAAACAATGGAATTTAATAAAAGCAAAATTATGACAGCGGAAATGTGTCATATATAACACATAAAGTTACTTTATATGGTGCGTGTACGTAAACATTTTATGTAAAACAAAAAAAAAAACAGTAAAAAAATTTTATTTGGCTGGGGTCAAACTTTGAATACGCACCATCTAGACAGAATTTACTAAAATGTGGTACAGACAAATCATTTGAAGTTTTATAATTTCGGGTCGAAATGGCCGATTTGAACGATTTTTCTACGGACATTGTAGAATACTATATATACAAAATTTCAGTTTTCTATCTGTCTTAAGTTAAGTACGGAAAACTAAATATTTTTGCTTCAAAAAACGGAAGCATTATGGGCGTGTACCTTTGACCGATTTGGCCCATTTCCAACACCTTCCAATGTTTTTGACAAATTTAAAGCTCATAACCTTTTTTGCGACCAGGAGAATCTTTAGCATACACGGACAAACAGGAAGACATATCTAAATCGATTTAGAATTCGATGCCGATCACGAATCTATATACTTTGTAGTGTGATCGGCACTTTCTTTTAGGCATTACAAACATAATGACTATACTTCCAATCTCTTCGTGGTAGGTATAAAAAGTTAAAAATAGCTAAAAAAGTTCACCTAAGATAATAGAGATTTAAAGTAATCATACAATTAATATTAACAATATATACAGTGGTAATAATATATAGATATGTTAATTATATATCCATATAAGATAATTATTTCAGTTGTTATATATTAATGAATATATTGAATTTTAGAGTAAAAATCTTTTAAACGCTTGCAATTTCCAAGCATCTTATAACTCCAGTTTGATTAGTTTGATTGATGAGTTTATTCTTGCTTTAGTGATGTACATACCTCGCAATCAATTTGAAGCGTTATTGTATGTACAAAAAAATCGAAAGAGAAAGGTATTTCTTAGTTCTTGATTAAACTACATCTGTATCACATATTATTTATAGGGAACTAGGCACTTCTGACACTTGAGCGTCAAGGAATTTGATCGTTTCATAACAGCGGGCATAATGAATTATCACCACTGATCTAACCTAAAGCAATATAAACTATTATTTAACGCCGTATGGCATCCATGGAGTTAGTAATAATAAAGTCAGTAACGTTTGACGCTGTTCAGCCTGATATAGGCGAGTAGGCAAGCAGATATACGGGCGGATCGTAAATAATTTTTTTGAAAATTTTTTTTCTGGTTGAATTTGAAGTAATTTTTTTGAATCAATTTAACCAATAGAATTGAATTTGAATAAGGTGGGACAATTTTTACGATAATTATCTATAAAGTGCCCAACATTAAAAAAAAATTTATATAAAGGAGAATAAATATATTGCAAATATTTGCAATTGTAATAAAAAAAAAATTTTTAGCACGTTTTAAAAAAAATTTCAGAAATTAATGTATTTCTCGTTCCCTGTGATTTGTTTTTGTTTTTATTTTTTTAAACATTTTAATCAAAATGCTGGATATTTAAGAATCTACAATACAACTGTAATATTTTGAGTTATTTATGCTTTTAGTTAGATTATTTAACTAAAGAATTGTTTTCTCATTATCAGTACTTTTATGGTTTATTAATGCAAGCTTAATTATTATTGTCAAAATTTTTGCTTAAACGTCAGAGCACAATGTAATAGAATTTGCTTTTGTACCCTACACCACTTATGGTATAGGGTTTGTTATCAAGCTACAAGTCGAAATATTTAAGATATTTTAATGAAATTGAATACATGAGTGTGTTTTGGTCCACACCAAAACGGTATACGGGAAAATGTACAATTTTAAATATATTTTAACGAAAGTTGGCAATTTTGTATTTTGACATAAAAAATGTATGTACCAAATTTGGTTTAGATCGATCCATTTTTTGAACCTCCTCTTAACAAACTTCTGAAATAAATTAAAAATAACAAGTTTTCCAATTTTTGTAATTCTCTTATTTGACTTTAATAATATTAAGCAAATTGGCGTAGGGTATTTAATAATTGGCCCCGAACGTCTATAAAATTCTTACTGGTTTATATTACTATAACTTTTATTATTATTATTATTAGCGTATTTATTTTGTATACCTTGTATATATGTTTATGTACGCTACGCTTACACGGTTTGGCGTAGTGTAATATTAATCTAAAAAAAAAAAAATAAAATAATTATACCTTACAATCACACGGTTTAATTATTTTATGCAGTTGTCTGTAACATTTAGAAGGAATTTAGATAGACCGATCACCTTAAAACCATTTTTATGCATAACTTTCCCTCTGTGTCTGTCTGTCTGCCTATGTGCGTGTTATCAATTTGCAAGTCGCAATTTTTCATAAATTTTATTAAAATTTGGTGCATAAATGTATTTTGTCCCAGATACGAACTCCATTTAAAACCGCTCCCCATATACACATTTTTGAAAAAAGTTCGTTGCATAAAAAAGTTGCAATTTTGAATAAAATCTAACAAAAATTGGCAAGTTACTGTATTTTATTATGAAAAATGTATGTATCAAATTGGCACAGATCAGTATATTTTCTGAAGAATGTCTCATATAATGAATCTTTTTTTTTCATCTTTGAGACATAAAGCTTTTATTTTTATAATCAATCACATTTGGTAAAGTGATGTAGGGAATTTCAAAGTAGGCCACAATCGACTATAATGTTCTTACTTGTTGTGTACAGAATTTTATGCAAATCGCTAATGGCTGCTACTGCGCGGTTTGTATGTGTGTTGATCAATTCTATGCATACGGTTGGTAGGTATATTGGTATATAATACTGCAGCTACATTTATACATATATATATTTTCATATAAGTCCATTCTATTTAAGATTTCGGGTTTTTGTATGTCCACTACCCAGAGGTTCGGTCTATACTTATTTTGTCATAGAGATAACAACGCCCAAAAAAGGCATCAGAGACCCTATAATATATATATTCTTGAACACCATTAAATTCTTATATCGATCTAGCCATCGATTTAGTTCGTCTGTGTGTTGTTAGTAGCCTCTTGGTCGCAGACCTGACCGGTTTGTCAGGTCAGGCCTATCAGAAGTTGCAATACATTAAATATTACTGCCGCGTTTTAAAGGGGTTTATGTAATTTTACCGGATAACTATAAGCATAGTGTTGCACTGTCTCTACTACAAAGCACCAAACGGTATCTGCACGGTGGGTATTTAAGATTTACTCCCAGCTAAATATAATTTTGTTACTTGTTTAGTTTTCTCTCTTTATATTAATCATTCAGAGCTTTGGCGATATATTCGTTCTATCAAGAAGTTTATTATCCAATTATCTGTTCGATTTAGATTAGACTGGATAAGTTCTATGCGAGTGGAATAAGTTTTAATACAATAGATAAATCTTACCTTAAGATGTGAAGTATTATTGAAGGTTGGCTTCGCGAACAAGAAATATTTTTAGACATCTAAACTCGTGTCAAATGGAGAGGACTCACAAAACAAGAAGAATAAATGGTTTGGCGTAGTAATTATTTCGTTGAGTTGAAGTTTTTTTATTTGACTTTCTAATCATATTAAGTGATGTAGGGTATTTAAAATTCGGCCTTGACTGACATAAAGTCTTTACTTATTTTTTTTTGTTTTTTCGGTTTCTTTGTACCAAAAACAAAGAACCGCTATAATGTTATGTGATCGAAAGAGAAGTAGGCAGGGAGATAGAGCGAAAGGTTGCTAGAGTATTATGGATTTATACTTAGGTATTGTATTCAACACCCAGAGGTTGGGGGTATATTCATTTTGCAATTATATTTGTAACACCTAGAAGAAAGCATCGATTGCCCTATAAAGTATATATACTGTTGATCAGCATCAAATTCTGAATCGATTAAGATTTGTTTGTGTGTCTGTCTGTTGTAAATATTTTCCTAATCGTAAAATTTGGGATATCGCACTTAAATTTGGTAGAATGCTTGGAAGTTCTAACACGCAGGTTGGGATTACAAATGGGTCAAGTTGGTCAATGGGCACGCCGTCAGTGCAACATTAACTAAGATCATCTCACGTTTTCTAAATAAAACTTTGTAGTTTTTTGCTCATCATCCGAAAGCTGCATCTAAAATTTTGCCCAAACGTACACTTTTTTATGTTTATGTTTTCTATTTACTCCTAAAAAACAGAATAAGGTTCTAGATAATAATATAATGGCGTACTGGAGGTGGGTATTCAAGATTTGGCCCCAGCCAAATATCCTTTTTTTTCCTGGTTGTGTTTTGGCATTTCATTATATTTTGACATAAAAATATGTGTACAAAATCTGGTACAGATCGATCTATTATTTGAACTACCTCCCATACAACGAACCGATCATTTGCAATTCTCTTATATGTCAAGGTGTAGCTGTAGGTGTGATGCTGGGTATATTACAGTTGGCCTCGACGTACTATAAAGTTCTTACCTGCCTTTTGTTTGATTTATTTTTTTTTCCCGTATATATTATCCAGTAATAACAGTATAGATTTAAGCACAGTTAAGCATGGTATTTGTTATTACTCTTGTTTCATTTATGTGTACAAGTAAAACACGACTAACGGGCACTCAGAGATTGGAGGTATATTTAATTTTTCCTTATGTTTACAGCACTCAAAGAGAAGCATTAGGGGCTCTGCGAAGTACATATATATGTTAGTATAGTAATGTCAGAGTTTGGATGGTGAGTGTTCCAAATTTCGCCCCAGCTAAATGTAATTTTCTAACTTGTGTGTGTTACCTGTTTTCGTTTTGTACGTACTATTGAAAAACAGAAGCAAACTCTGACTCGTAATATCATGGTATATGTGTGAGGGGTATTCAAGATTCTGCCACAGCCAAATATAATTTTCTTACTTTAGTTCTGTTTTTTTTTTAAATTTATTTGTTTGTTTTATTGGTTTATTATGTTGATGCCGTGTGTTGGTTGCCGTGCTATGCTATGTTTGTATATTTGGACATAACACTCGATTTATCTTATACGGCATACTGTTGGGTTAGAGTGAGTGAGAGTGGCCTTTGTATTAGAGTTTCTTTTATTTTTTATTTTTTTGTCATGCTATTTTTTCATGTTCTGATTTACTTCTTTTTATTCATTTTTAACTTTTGTTTTTCTTTTGCTTTAATATGAAATCAGTTATTGTCTGTTTATGTATGTGCGTGCCTATGCCGTGCACCAGTTAATAGGATGTGGGCGTGTTGCTAGTTTAACTGGAATGTGAAGGCTGTTGTTCAAGTGCTTGTCTATTATTTTTTCTCTGCTTGTTTTGTTCTTATGTTTCTTTTCTTAAATATTTTTTTCTCTTCTAAAATTGTAAATACCTTTCAATAATATTTTACTGTATTCGTGTAAGTTAATTAATTGGCGCCCATGCAACAACATTCGGTAATCATTTTTTACTTATTTTAGTCAGGTCAACTTAATGAATAGAGAATAAAAAAGAACATAAGTAAGAATTTTATAGCCGGCCGGAGCGGGCTTTTAAATTCTCTACACCACTTTGCTTAATGTAATTAAAGTCAAATAAGAGAATAATAATTCAAAAAAATTGAAAAAATTTTAATTTTTACTTAATTGGATTCACATTTGGTATACATATTTTTACGTCAAAATATAAGGCAGGGCCAAATATATATAAAATTGTAATCTTTTTCACTATACCGATTGTTTTAAGAAAGGCATTATATGAAGCATCGTCTTAGAAATTGTTCGGTTTTAATCATTTTTAATAAGATTCAGATCAGAGCCTTCGTACTAAATAATATTTATATATTTCCAAAAATTGCGATCCTTAGCTTAATAACAAATTTACAAAGACAGACGGACAGAAGGTCAAATAGACAGACAGACAGGCTTAAATCGAATCAGAAAGTTATTTTGTATCGATCAATAAAAGAAAAGGTGGTATCTCAACTTCTTTTGGGTGTTACAAATAACTACACAAACCACAAGTTTTTAGGGTTGTAGGGTACAAAAAAAAAAAGAAAAAAACCTATAAAAAGAAAGCTCGATGGAACTTTATAGGTTTTCGTTTGATTGAATTGAAGTTTTGCTCATGGTCACACAAATGCTCGATTCCATGTCTAATCATGTAAATAATTTATTATGATAAGATTTGTCTGTATATAAAGTACAATGAAATTTTTATATGCCATTTTGATATTATTCAATAGATTTGATAATTGGTGGTGATTTCAACTCAGATATAACGGAAAACACTAGTAAAAGAGCTGGATGATGTTTTAAACGATTTAAATCAACTGGATTAACAATTGGGCAAGGGCTTAAAGATATCTATTGTAAGGGGTTCAAAAAATGGATAGATCTTTATAGAACGAATTTTACACCAATTATCAAAACGGAGACTATTTTCTTCAAAAAAAAAAAAAAAAAAAAAATACCCACAATTATAAATTTTTTCCTTATAACGATTTTTTGCGAAATGAGCGGGATATTAGATGATTAAAGTTAAATTGTTCAAATTAGGCAAAGTAAGAGACCAAAGAAGAGAAATTGCAATTTAGCAATTGCGATATGAAAATATGAAGATTGTCATTAGGTTGGAAAGTGGTTCTAAATAGATCATTTTAGAATGCTTGGATAAATATATATACAAAAACCTCAAGCATCAAACATTTTTCTAAATTATTAAATTTTTTGAAAAGTTTTTAGATTTTATGTTTATATTAGCTTAACAAAATTTTTCTTATGCTTAATTAAATGTTTGCATATAAAATAATCGAATCACAAAGTGAAATTGCTTCTCACATCGCCCAGAGATTCAAATGGATTCATACTATATCAATGGGCCTATAGCAATAAATCTGTTCCTTTCTGTTGCGGTTGTTTGTGTTGCAATGTAATTGGAATTTTTAAAAAATATTTCTTACTTTTTTGTTTTTGTTTTTTTTTGTTTTTATTTGGTTTTTCCATTTTTCTTTTTACATGAAATGCCCTGGTAATGTAGATTGTTTTTTATAACCCACCATACGAAACTTGGCAGTATATTCATGCTGTTATTATGTTTGGAACACTGGAAAGGTAGCATCGGAGTCAAGCATATATAAAATTTATATATGCTTGAGTAGTATCAATTACTGAATTTAGACACACTTAGTTGCTTATTACTTGCAAACGGCGAAATTTCAGCTTGTCCATTTGCCGATTTGCATAATTTTTTTCTGTCAAAACATTATGCAAATCGGCTAAGCCTGCGCGAAATTATACAAAATCAAACTTTCACTTTTTTCAATTTATTATTCAAGAATAAAAAGAGTCTCTGTGTTGAGAAGGTGGGTATCCAAGATTTGGCTCCAGCCATGTTTTTTTTATTTATTATATGACACAAGTAATAATCATTAAAGTAATGTAAATAATGTACCTGGTAATGATATGTAGCATTTTAGTAACTTTATGAACCAATAGATAATAACAGTTGCATACACATAAATCTGCATATAATGGCTTAGTAAGGCCATCAAAAAAGCCACTGGCATTTTAAGAAAATTGTTCATTCATCTCTGATGTCAAATAAAAACGGAATTTGTGATATTGCGTCGGACAGTCATTAAAAGATATTTGAATGACTGTCTGAATGAATGCCTGCATGTTTGTCTGGCAGCATGCCTTGGTTGCCTGCCTTGGCAACCATAACAATAACAATAAAAACAATAACAATTTACCAATCATGAAAATGTCCAACCACGCAAAAAATGGAAGAAAAAAAAAATAAAAGTCAAAACATTGAACAATGTACAAAACTCCTAAAAGTTCAAACCCATATGTGTTATCTATTTTTTTTTTTTGGTTGGCTTTTTTTTTTATATTCACATTTTGGGCAGACGCCCAACTGTGTTGCAAATTGTCCAAATACAAGTACATGTACACAAATACATTTAAATGGAATATACAAGGCATTGTTTGCGCTCGTTCAACTCGTGGTTGCTGGTTCAGCTGTTGTTGCTATTGCTATTGCTATTGCTATTGTTATTGGAATACAAAGCTCAACATATTTTGCTGGTATTATATCATTATTATCATACTTATTATTAACGAAGTAGTTATGCTTTGTCTGTCTGTCTATCTCGATATTCTACATTATGGAGGTGGTGTTTGAGGCAGCCTTATTCATAGCTAAAGCCCAAGATATAGTCAAAGCCATAGTCAGATTTGCCATCATAGTTAGAGTCAGAGTTAATGATATATAAAACTAACAAAATTATAAATTTTTTCCATAAATCGAACTGTTTCACAGTATGGCGTTATATGAGAAGTTATCGTAAAAATGGTTCGATCCTAATTATTTTCCGTACTCTTCATCGCTGGATGCTTACGTATCAAATTTTATCAATTTTATCATAATGTTTAAACACAATGCACTATGCAGAATTATAACAAATTTATATAAACACACTTTAGACGGACAGACAGATAGGCTTGAATCAATTCAGAAAGTAAATCTGAAACAACGATTGGTAAAATGAAATTTTGGTGTACCTTTGGAGTGTTACAAACATTTGTGAAAAACTTATGTTGTATAGGGTATTAAAAAAAAAGTCGTATATGTTGTTGTTGCTGTTGTTGTTGTTCTTTGACCTTTTGCTTTTGCGTTATTACCTTTCGCTTCTTTTTTTTTCTTCTTTTTTTTTCTATTTCTTTCTTGTTAGTAATATAAAATGTAAACTTTTCTAAATAGTTTTTCAATTTTTCAAATTTTCAAATTTTCAATTCAATTTAAATGCTTAATCAAAATCATTATAATTATGATGCATTATTTTTAATTTTCAAATTGTTAAAACTCTTATATTTAATTAATATAATTTTGCCTTTTTTTTTTTTCAAAAATTTCAATTTTTACATTTTTTTCTAGATTTTTCGTTCCTGTGGGGAAAAACAATTTTTATACAAAAATTTTGTGAGCCGCAATAATGTACAATATAACGCCAATTGAATGTCAATATAATGTGCCATAACCGCTTGTCAAAATCTACCATCATAGAAAGCATGATCATCGTTATCATAAGCGTAACTTCGTTTTATGCAACAAATGAGAAAAGATCATTGTCCTAGTTGAATTATACCCACCATACTCCGATAAGATCTGAGATTAAAAAGTGCCTTTTTTTTGTACCAATATATAATTTTTAAGATTGCTCACATAATACAATAGAATTCTCTCGTTTACCTGCCTGTATTTACTTCACTGCAAATGCAAAACGTACAAAATTGTTTTCGTTTACGTTATAAATATTTTCGTGTTTTTTTCTTGCGTTTACGTTTTCTAGCGTATTCTGTATTGCTTTTTCTATTGCAATATTTTAATAACAATTAATTATCATTTGTAAGTGATAGTTGTAAATCAATATTTTTGTAAGATAAACGAAAACAATAGAAGAGTAAAAAAAAAGGAGTTAAGAAGAAGCAGAATAAAAAGAAGGAGGAAAAAAGGAAAGAAAAAATGACTTCATCATCGCCAGTTACAACTAGTGTCATCACTTCCAACGAACTTGCCAGTATGCATCATAGAGGTGCCCACATAAGTGAAGGGCCATTATCACCAGCCCGTGCCAACTCAGTAACAGTTGCTGGTGCTACAGGTACAACAACGGGTAATATTGTATCTACCACTACAATTGTATCAGCGGGAGCTGGTACCGGTTTACCTTTAATATCTCCAAATGCCATTCATCATCGTTCACCAGAGAGTCCTCAACCAGAATTGGCCACTATGACAAATGTTAATGTTTTAGATTTACATACCGATTCATCTAAATTGTATGATAAAGATGCCGTTTTTATATATGAATCACCTAAAGTAGTAATGACGGGTAATGGTCAAGCTGATGATCATGTTATTGAAGCTCGCATGGTCGCACAATTAAGTCAACAACAAAATACTATACAGGATGCATCAGAACCACAACCGTTGGCTAAAATAGAATTTGATGAGAATCAAATAATTCGTGTTGTGGGTCCCAATGGGGAGCAACAACAAATTATATCGCGTGAAATAATTAATGGTGAACATCACATACTATCGCGCAATGAAGCTGGCGAGCACATTCTGACACGAATTGTAAGTGATCCCCATAAAATAATGCCTAGTGATAATGCGGTAGCGGCTGCCATGTATAATCAAGCTCAGAAAATGGCAAACGATCAAGCAGGTGTCTATCAAACGTCACCTTTGGATGCTTCAGTACTCCAACATTATGATAATGAAGCTGTGGTGAAAACCGAAGTGGACATATATGATGAGGCTAAAAAACAACAACAACAACAACAACAACAACAACAGCAGCAGTCAAGTCAAATTATTTACACGGCAACGGGCTCTGATTGTACAACTAAGCAATTACCTCATTTACCTATGCCAACCAAACTAGATCCAGAAATGTATGGAGGTGAAAAGCACATCGATTTAATTTATAATGATGGTAATAAGACAGTAATATATACGGCCACTACTTCCGATCAAAAAGGCTTAGAGATATATGCTGGCAATGATTTAAGCAGTCTAGTTGCTGATGGTCAAGTGGTAGTACAGGGCGGCCTACAGTATGCCACAGCTACTGGTGCTGGCGGTCAACCCGTATATATTGTAACAGATGGTACACTACCGCCAGGTGTTGAAAGTCATATACAAAGGTAAGTTTTGCAAACTATATTAAATATATTATAAAGTTTGATACGAGTAACGATCGTTTCACCACAATAATCTTAAGTACACCATTCACAAAAGATATGTACGCATATTTAGGCATATTTGAATTATTAAGACTACAAATTCTGTATTTTATGATATGATAGGACTTGTGTTACAAAAATGAAAAAAGAAAGCTAACTCCCAACTTCAATAACGTAAATATATCGTGTAAATAAAATATAAAAATTTTCTCTGCAGCATTTTTGAGCAATAAGGGAATCTTCTAAAAGGTTGAATCAGGTTGAAAAAGGTTTGTTATTTGGAAAGATTTGAAGATATGTTTGCTGCTTTTGTTGTCTCTCTCTCTAATTGAATAGTGAAAAAGGGTTACTTCTGCATTTGTATGTAATTTGTTTCTATATCCACGAATTGTCCATTCAAAACTTAGCCCTATACTAAGTTTATCAAAATATATGTAACACGGATAAACAGTCGCTATAAATCCTAAAATGTATAAATCTGAAGCAAGAAGTAAGAAAATTACATTTAGCTTGGGCCAATGTAATTTGGGATATCCACCAACGACACTCTATTTGGTAATTTATTGTACAGACAGATAACTGTAAATTCTATAACCGGGTTGGCGTGGCCGATTTGCACGATTTTTATACAGGCATTGTAGAATAATTACCGTATATTAAATTACAGCTTTTTATCTATTTCAGTTTCAGTTTATAAGCGAAACACCATTAGATTTTGCATAAAAAACAGAGGTGGTCTCAGTTTACGTTACAATGTGGGCATGCCTTTTGACCAATTTAATCTATTTTTAAATTTATTATGACAGAAAGAATTTCCGATCTTTCTGACAAATTTGAGCTTTACATACCTTTTTTGCAACTAGCACACAAGCAGATAGATAAGCAGACAGTTATGCCTAAATCAAATTAGAATTCGATGCTGGTCAAGAGCACATTTTATTCTGGTGCACAGAGTATAATAAATCTATTTCGATGGTCGATACAGTTGTTGTTTATTTTATATTTATATATTTAATTTGTATTTCAACATAAAAAATATGT
Organism: Melophagus ovinus; assembly: GCA_023089585.1. Taxonomy (NCBI): domain Eukaryota; kingdom Metazoa; phylum Arthropoda; class Insecta; order Diptera; family Hippoboscidae; genus Melophagus; species Melophagus ovinus. The sequence continues at coordinate 133,390 of JAKKIB010000207.1, read as the reverse complement.
TCCAAATTTGCTTCAGATTGGTCTATTTTTATGACCATTTCCTGTATGGCGCCTTTTTCGGAAAAAAATTATTACATAAAAAAAAAATTCAATTTTGAATATATTTTAGCAAAAATTGGCAGTTTTGTATTTTGACATAAAAAATTTGTGTAGCAAATTTGATTTAGATAATGCATTTTTTGAATCACTTCTTAAATAATGAACTTTTGATATGAATGAAAAATTACAATTTTTTCAATCTTTTTAGCTTGTAATCATTTTATTTGAATTTAATCATCTTTGGCAAAGTGGTGTAGAATATTTAAGAGTCCACTCCGACCAACTAAAAAATTCTTACTTGTTTTTATACTATTTATTCCTTGGCTTTTCATGTCTTTCATTTCTTTCAATGCAATGGCTGCTATACTGGTTCTAAAAAATTTTTTGGGGTATACAAATATTTATTTAAAAATATTTATTTTGCGATTATTGTTACTTATGGTACTTTAATAAGTTTCCTATTCTTCTATTACGTTTTACATTTTTGTTCCCATCATCCTGAGGTTGGCCAATGATTCAGTCAATGTCTGTTTGTTTGTTCGTCTGCCTGGGTGTTCACCTTGTGTGTTCGGTTTGTTCGTTTGTTGATAATAATACAAAATAATACAAAACAATACAAAACAATACAAAACAAAGTTATGTCGAGCTTAAATTTGGCAGTAACATTGTAAGTTCTTGCAGGCAGGTGGGTATTGAAAATATTGAAAATAGGCAAAATTGTTTGATAGCCATGCCCACAGAAAGAGGTAAACTGAACACATTTCACTTTTTTCAATTAAATTCGATGGCTTTTTGCTCATTATTTGCAATTTGTAAAATACAGAAAGCTGAAATTTTGTACAAGTAGTGTTAGGCTGATTTTGTTATAATCAGCAAAAAATTAAATAAATTTAAACAAGAAATTTTTTTTCTCTTTTGTCTTTAGATTTATCTCATCTCTTCTTCTTCAGAGTTTTTAAATATTTTGGTTATATTAATTATGTTATTGTGCGCTTTGTATGTAGAGATGTGCATAACGCAAGTGCTATATCGTGAGCGGCTCCATTCAACTTAAAAAATTATTATTTATTTCGTTATTCTTTTTGTGTAAATGTTAGCGTGTGCTGATGCTGTGTCTGATGTACAGTTATTGTTTTTTTGTTGTTTGTTGTTGTTATTGTAATTCATAACTAAGTAAAATTTTCAGACAATTCTAATAAATTGCTTAAAACTTGACTAAAGCAAGCTTCAATTTTTCTCAAATTTTCTTTTTTTGATTGTTCATTTTTATGTTTCACATTTATTGAAGTTTTTGAAGCTAAATTTACCGTACAAATCTAAATGCAAATAAAACGTCTTCTTTTATGTCTATGTCAAAAAAGGGCATGAAATAATGTAATGGATGCGTGTAGACGTGTAGACGTGTTTACCATAAACATGCGATTTATCATTTAATGAACGAGATCTAGCTACAACAAGTAAAACATACCTCCCCACCACCCCACCCCACCCCACCATCTAACCACTTTTCACTATATAGAGTTCTATAACCACCACCTAGAGATTGGGGATATATTCACTTAGTCATTATGTTTGTAACGTCTAGAAGGAAGCTTCGAAGTCTCTATAAAGTAAATATATACTTGATCAGCATCACATTCGGAGTCGATTTAGACATGCCTGTCTGTCTGCCCATCTGTGTGTCTGTTTGTTTTTGTTGTGCGTCTCCCATAAGATATTAAGATATTAAGCTCAAATTTAGCAGAATCATTGGAAGTTCTTGCACGCAAGTTGAGATTAAAAATGGGCCAAATCGTTCAAAGAACACTCCCACAGTGTAAAATAAACAGAGAACACCTAATTTTTTTTAACGAAATTTGGTAATTTTTTGATCATCATTTGGAAATTGCAAAAGATAGAAGACTGAAATGTCTGTCCAAAAATCATGCAATTCGGATACGCCTACGCGAAGTTGTATAATATAAATTTTCATGTTTAAATTTTCAATGTACTCTTAAAAAAATGAATCTGGTTCTGAATCGTAATATCATGGTGTTTCGGTGGTGGGTATCCAAGATTTGTCCCCAGCCAAATAATTTTCTTACCTGTTTCATTTTGTTCATAGTATTTTACACATCATTTGTTGTTCAGGGTATTTAAAGGATTTAAGATAAATGCCTATTTTTATTATGTTGGTTGGCTCAGCATTACTTTTAAACCTGGCTGTCCATCCGGCTGTCTATGAGCCTGATGCCACTCAATGCATGTTAAATTTGTTATCAAACTACAGTTCGCAATTGTTAAGACATTTTAATAAAATTTGGTATATAAGTGTCCAAATAACATAAAAATTATAATGAAATTCAAATTAGTCAAAGTTGTAAAGTGTACAGTCAGTTCCGATTGGCATTAAAGTTCTTACTTGTCTTATTTTGCTGAAGAATTAATTCAATTTGAAATGGTAAGGCAAATTATTCTTTTCCGGCTTCATTATTAAAGTTAACAAACGCCATTACCTTCACCATTAACCAATAACAATCAACAACCATTGCTATCGCCATCTTCATCCTCATCGCTACCAAAGTTGCTTTTTTGTACCCTACTCTACTCTGCAGGGTATTGTAAGTTCATACCGAACTTACAATACATATGTTTGCTTATATCGATCGATTTAGAGTCGATGGATTGAGTTCGTCTGTTCCTCTCATTTGTGTTTATGTAAATTTGCTATTAAGCTGCAGGTTGCAAAATTTTTACCATATTTTGCTGGAATTTAGTACAAGGTCATATCTTACTGAAAACGTTAAAATTTACTTTTTTTTTTATACCCACCACCCAGGGTTTGGAGGTACATTTATTTTGCGATTATGTTTGTAATACTCTAAAGGAGGCGTCCGAGACTCTATAAAGTGTATATATTTTCTGAATCGATCATGAAAAAATAACGAGTTCTTGCAAACAATTTAGTAAGGGAAACGGATAAAATCGGCCAAAGGACACGCCCACCGCGCATTGTAAACTTGGAAGATTTTTTTTTAAGTAAAATTTCGTGATTTTTCGCTTTTCAACGACAACTGCTTACTTACTACTTACTTACTTACTGCTTAGTATGAGAGCCCGAGACAGGGCAGAAAGGGAGATAATGAGAATGAGAACAGAATACAATACAAACAAAATTCGTTCGTTAGGCAAATGGACACACAAATATATACAAAATGTTTGCTGCATTACTCGGCTTTGTTAAGTGTCACTTGCCCACTTTTCTGATAGAAAAAAAATGTAAATAAAATAAAGTAAAACAAAATAAGATAAAATAATAATAGAATAAGAGAAGTCTACAAATATGAAATTTAATTCAATTCAAGTTGTATAAATAGTAGTGTGCAAATGTGTGTTTGTGTAAGTTTAATCTAATGCCAGTGCCAATGGTGCTTCAGACATTGATAGTAGAGCACCTTCGCCAAGAAACTGAATTGTTTTTGATGTGTTAGAATGAACCATTTTTGCTATAACTTGCGTCGTGTTGTCCTGTCCTGTGATGACCGATAAACCGTATCAAATGATTGTTGTTTTGTAATTTGGGTTTTGAAGCGTTTCATTTTGTTTGGTAAAATGTTTGAACCAAAAAGAAGGAGGTAAAAATGTTTAACTATAAAATGCAACAAAAAAGGGCATTATTTGGCATACCAAACCAAAAAAGAAAATGCTGAAGAGAAATTGAGAAGTGTGAAAAAAAAATCAAAAATCTTGAATTGATGGAACTTGGTGTAGTTTTATGTGTGGCAAGTCTTCAAAGAATTTATATCGCAAAATAAAATTTGATAATTGTGCAAAGGCCATTTGATTAAAAAAAAGCTGAAATCTTTTGTTTTTGAAATTTCTTTTGTTGATAAGTTTGAAATAAACTGGATAAAGTGATATCCATATTTATATAAAAATTTGTATAGCTGATCGAAAAATGTAAGTGCCTTGTCTTATGCTATTGTTGCTTCTTTTATTTCATTATTAAAAAGTTATTACAAAGTTGACATTATTTCGCGACTGAAATATCGACCGTTTAGTTTTTGCTTTTGCTTATTCGATCCCAGTGTTCTGAACCCGGTTTTATGTTTTACATGCATTGAATGTTTTAAATATTGTACTTGTGGTGAAAATCATCTGTCATTATATATTTCTAATTCTTCTACAGCATTCAATCACTCCTCCTACTCCACTCCTTCCTTCAACTCCTTCCTCTATCTAAACATTCGTCAAAATATTTTAACTACCATAAAACTAAAAGAAAGGAATATTATTGGTATGGAAAAAAGGTAATCATCGTATAACTATGGAATGCCTGGTAAGTTGATTAAGGCCACTACTCCGCAAGAAACTTATATCATTTGTTAATATTTAATATCTTATCAGTTTTCTGAATCTGCACGATATAAAAAATATTCAAAAGATATTTTTCAAAAAGCATCTTAAAGATTAGAGACCTTTTAGGAGAATACAAATCATTTTAAGGCGTTATATTAGATTTTTATTTCTTATACGCAATAAATTGAACTTTTGTGCTTGAAGAGCTGTAAATAATTTTCAAGTTCTTTTTCTTTTTAAAATGGGAGAATGTAAATAAAAATTTGCACATTTTTGTAGTAAAAGTCTCTAAAGTCTTATTGAAAGATCTTCAAAAATATCAAGTTCTTTGTAGAATAAATTTAATTTTAAGCGCAGTTATTAGATAAATTTCCTTTAGCAATATTAACAAATGAAAATTTTACAATTTCGAAGTCGAGTGCTAAAAGTGTAAATTTTTTCTATATAATGACTTTTTTTAAAAAAAACTTACAGATACAGAAAATAAAACAATAGGCATGCGGATAGATCAAATAAATTGGTCATACCTATTAAAAAAATAATTTTAATGGAAAAGGACTTTCATGTAAATGCATGAATTTATAACTGAATGAATGAGTGAATAAATCAGTGAACGAAGGAAGCGTTATTTTTATTCGAATGTGATAAAAGTAAGGTGAACAAAGGTGAATTAAAGGGCAAATTATCAAATTAATAAACATTGGGAATTTTAATGTATGATGGATCGTATATAGAACAGTTTTAATATGTTATGGGATGATGGACCAAATAAGTTGGCGCCAATTGTTTTATCACACAACATCTTATGAATTTAATCATCGTACATGGCAACAATAGCAGCAATAGCAGCAATAGCAATAAAAACAATAATAATAATCATAATTTGCAATTGTTGTTGTTGTTGTTGTTGTTGTTGTTGTTGTTGTCACTTGTTGTTATTGAAGTGTAAGTATTACAAAAGGCAAATTTTCTTGACGTTCCCATTAGGTCTTAAAAATTCTTTAGTAATGTGACCAAACATCATTCATAAACGTGTCTACTATAACTACACTGCGTAGCGTATGTATGATATGTACGATATCTTGTGATTGCAAAGAAGCGATAAATATTAAAGTCGTAGTCAGAGTTAAATTGACAACGGACAGACAGATAAGAAGTCAAATAGCTAAACAACCATAAAAGCAATGCAGCCAAACAATCAAAAAAGTGCATCTACGTAAAAGACATCAACATCCATAGAGAATGGGCAACAGGGTCGGCCATTGCATGCCTAAGCTTGTGCAAAAGCAAAAGCAAAAGCAAAAATAATAACAAAAATCAAAAATAAACAGAAACAAAAAGCAATTAAAATTGTTAATGTATTCTACATTACTCTTGTTATAGTTACGCTGCATGCTGATATGGTTGTGTTTTTATCCTGGGGCGTTACACAGTTACAAAATGCATACAAAAGTAAGCAAACCAAAAACAAAAAATAAGAAAAGAGCGAAAACAAAACAAAAAAATAATAAGCAAAACATTAACAAAAGAATCTTAAAACAAGTACGAAAATTATATTTGGTTGGGTCAAATCTTAGACACCCACCACGTAAACACCATGATAATATTATTTAAAGCGTGTTTCAGTTTTATTCAGTAGTAAATACAAAACTTCAACATAAAAAAATGAAAATTTGGTATTGTATAATTTCGCGTAGATGTACCCAATTTGCATATTTTTTGAACAGACATTGTAGCCTCCCTACTTGTGCAAAATTTCAGCTTTCAATCTTTTGCAGTTTGTAGATGATGAGCGAAAAACCCTAAATTTTGCTTTAAAAAAATCACTTCTTCTCAGTTTGCGTTGTGCCCTTTGACCGATTTTGTCCCATTTTAATCACAGCCTGCATGTGAGAACTTCCAATTATTTTGCCAAATTTGAGCTAGATATTTAGTAGGGGAATGTTTACAATAGACACAGATGTCTAAATCGATTCAGAATTTGATGTTGATTAAAAATATGATAAAATGAATACACCTCCAATCTCTAGGTGTTGGGTATGAAAGTAGCAAAAAAAAAAAAAAAAAAAAAAGAAATAATAATAATAGGGAAACATAATGTGATGAGGATGACAAAAATGCTAAAATGAGAAGGAGAGGGAGAGAGAAATAGAAAGTAAAATGGCATGTGTAGTAATCATTCTGCAGTTGTTATTCCAATTCGTCTTCTTTTTCTTGTTATTATTATAATTATAATTACTTTATTATTTTTGTTGCTGTTGTACTGTTGTACTATTTGTTTATCTATTACCTGTTTTGCTTTACCTATATTTTTTGTTGTTTTACCTTTCCAATTATTATTTTCTCTTTTTCTTTTCTATTTGCTTATGCAATTCTGTATAAGAAAATTTTGTAATGTTAAGTCTACAGGAAGATCATTCATAAAATTAAAATATGGCATACCAGAAGTCTTTTTGCCTAAATACACCCACACAAATTCTACACCAAGTGTTGCGCTACTGGAGAAGTGGTATCCTGCAGGACAAGTAGTGTCCTGTAGGACAAGTGGTATCCTGTAGGACAAGTGGTGTTATGTAGGACAAATGGTGTTCACTAGGATAAGTGGTGTCCTATAGGATAATTGGTGTCCTGTAGGAGAAGTGGTATTCTGTAGGATAAATGGTATTCTGTAGGAGAAGTGTGGTTCTGTAGGACGAATGGTATCCTGTAGGACAAATGGTGTTCTGTAGCCCATGTGGTGTTCTGTAGGATATGTGATGACCTGTAGGAGAAGTGGTATTCTGTAGGACAAGTGTTGTCGTGGAGGACAAGTAGTGGGATAGACAATTGAAAATAAAAAGTGTTCAATCTGTAATAATTTCGTATACATATCAACTAGAAGAGAAAAACTCTGCACAAAAAAATTATAAATTTAATATACTTTGTTAAATCGACTTCTGTTATACACTTTCATATAACTCATTGGTCCATAAATTTATGTTTTAAGACATATTTACCAAGGCTACTCACAGATACACATTATTTCTAGGTTATGTTAATTTTTAAACTGTAAGCATCCAAATTTTTTTTCTATACAAATATTTTTCGTGTTACATAAACTTTTTATTGAAATTCAATGATTTTATAGGCCTCGGAGCGAAGTGAATAAGAAATAAGCGCTTTATAAACATTATGATGACTCTACACTAAAGAAATCTTTTACTATTGAATGGTATTATGAATTTAAATGTCGTTGTGTAACGATTTGAGAAGCTTAAATTCTGCAATTGTTATTTAAACAAAAGCAAGTAAAAATATTATACATGACTGGGGACAAATTTTGACTACACACCACCAGTTCATTCTTAGGTACTTTGTGATAAAGACAGTGTAACTCAATATTTATAATTATCAAATAACTTTACATAAAAAAACTTAGAAATACCAAAAAAAAAGTTTGCATTTTAATTTTTGGCCAAATTTAGCAATTTTTTGAGAGCTACTATGGAGCTATGATTTGCAGCATATTACTCCAAAGTTGTGGTTTTGCACATTTTGCAGTTTTTAAGTAATAAATAGAAAGCGTAAACGATAAAAGTAAAAATTTGCTACTATAGAATTCTTAGTAGACCTTTTCGATTTTTGAGTAGGTATTGTGGGACAATGGATTTAGCTATTTATTAGAGTTTTTCACTTAAGGACAAAAATCTATAAATTTGTGCTACGAAAATGCTTTCAATTTACATTGCTCATTTTCAAATCCAACCCGCGTGTAAGGACTTCCAATGTACCTGTCAAATTTGATATTGATATCTCAAATTTTGGGACCAGAAGACTACCAACAACACGAATATGGCTAAACCTATTAGGAATACTATACAACAGAATATACATACATTTTATAGGGTCTCTGGCGCGTCCTTTTGGGCATTGCATACATTTTAGCAAATGTAATGTACCTGGAACTTTCGCGTACATAAAAATTCAGACATGGTTAATTCAGACATAAAGTACAAGTCTGATTGCCGGACATCATAAAAAAATCCCTACACTTATTTTTGAAGGATCATGAACTGAAGTTGCGGGATGTATGACTGTCAAATTTGCTCTTATCTTACCGTAAGGAAAACTAAAAAATCATGGGCTATGTTGGAACTCTTAAAATGATTAAAGAAGTATTTTTAATGCATCTGAATTATTCATCTCTATACTTATATGTTTAAAGTGGATATAATGTAGTTTGATAAAATTTTTTTAAAAAATTTTAAAAAACTCAATTGTCAAAATAAAGAGTTCATATTTTTAATCGCTAATACGGTAGGTACTGTGATTTCTAAGAGATTATTGAAACTGTTATAAGCACGCAATATTATTGGAATTACAGATTGTTGACATATATATTGTATATATAATTTCTAAATAGAGAATTTATAAGTTAATATGCTATATTTAGACTATTTTGTATTTCTTCTAAAATTGCTCGACTGCAATAATTTTTTATGTTTTTCTGTTTTTGCTTTATTGCTCATTTTTTTTACTTCATGCAATAAGAACATGTTTTACATATATATATATATATATATATATATATATATATATATATATATATATATATATATATATATATATATATATATTTGTATGTACTTATATGTACGAGTACGTGTTTTCCAATTATTTCGCAACAGAAACTCATTAATCATAAAAATGATAAATCTGTGTTATACTGTCAGAGCTAATAACCTTACCCCACACGGATCTACATATATATATATATATATATATATATATATATATATATATATGTATGCCCGATTGAGCGATTGGTTCGATTGAGCCGATTGAGTCGATTGAGCCGATTGAGCCGATTGATTGCTTATGGATAGTATAGCAAACAAATCGGTGCAGTACAGTACGCCATTTGAATACTATACAATGCGATATATTTGCGTTACATACATATGTAATTATGTAGTTATCGCTTACTTACATTATCCATACACAAATAAATTTATTCTTATTTAAGTATCATAGTATCGGACTATGGTTTATGATGTGCAAAAAAAAAAAAAAAAAAAAAGTGAAGAATATATAAATTTTATATTCTGAGTTAACTGCTTTTAGGTTTTGTTTTTTCCTTGTTTTGTTGTGTTTCTTTGTTAGTTTAACGGTTCGTCTTTTTTTTGCTTTTCTGTTTTTGCTCTTTGATTATATTAAAGGGTGCGTCAAAGTTGAAAAGTGATAGTTAATTATTTCAACTGAATTGTTAAAAGAATTTTGTTTACATGAGGTTGCAACGACGTCATAATTATCATAATCATAAATTCTACAATACGGGTATACTGTTAGTTTTATTCAAGACATCTGTTTCTTATTTGATGACAGAGACTGAATATTTTTGAAATCATTTTAATGCTTCCTCATTTAATTTTCATTTAAATTTTCGTAATTTTTGTAATTTTTTTATACTTAAATATAATTGATGGATAAGTTGATGCATATAATTGATTATAAGAAGTATCATAATTTTGAAAGGTTTCGCAAGCAGATCATACAGGCAGTAAACTTAAGGGTCATGATATTGATTAAATACATGAATTCTACGACATCGTATCAAGGATTTAATTTAATGCCACGTTATCATCAGTTTCAATCCCCATGTGGTGGTACTGAAGTTAACATCGTGGATCAAACATATACAAATGTTTAAATGGAATGTCTTACCTCAAAATGAATGGATAGCTGAGTAGGCTATTCTTTTTGGGGATTTTTAATTTTACCACTCTTTATCAAAATTTTACGTACCGTATATAAGATGCACTACGGGTATGGTAGCTAATACGAACAATTATCAACAAATTTTGAGATACGTTTTACGTTCAAATTGGGCTTTCAACCGAAGATATTACAAGATTCATTACAAAAATCACAAAAAGAAATAGAAGACTGAGAAAAAGAGACAGAAGAGTTACTTATTTTCACAATTTGTTCTTAGTAAAGAAACAATTTATAAAATTTGCATTTTACATTTTTATGATAAATATGGCAGACACACAATAACAATTTTTTATGTACGACATTCTGGGGTTTTTATCATACCGTATGCACCGTCATATATGCAGTGCAATGAGATAGAAAGAAAGATGAAGAAAGAAGCAATAAGAACAAGTAAAAAAAATGAATTTGGCTGGGGCGATATCTTGGATACCCACCACCCATAAACCATGATATTACAATATAGATCCTGCTTTGGCTTTTGACTAATCAATAAGAAATGTAAATAACGAATAGCGACACCTAAAATTTATAATTTGATACTGATCAAGAATATATATACTTTGTAGGGTTTTCGACGTTTCTTTTTCAATGTTACAAACATAATGACAAAAGCATATACCCCCAATCTTTAGTTGATGGATATAAAAAGTAGCGTGAGTGAGAGTGAAAGAGATAAGACGAGAGAGAAGGAGAAATATTGTAAAATACGTTTTGATAAGATACAAGCATAACACACAAGCACACGGCAACAACGGTAAATGACATCAAAAAAAATAAAAAAATTAAACAATGAAGCAACAGAAAAATACCAAAATGCAAAACGGTCCATTGTTGTTATTATATTGGACCATACAGCTACGCAAGATAAAAAGACAAGTGAGAAAATTGTATTTGGTTGGGCCAAATCTTGGATACCCATCATCCATACACCATTATATGACGATTCAAAAAGCCTTTTCAGTTTTTCAGTAATAAATCGAAAGTATAAACATAAAAAGACGGACAGGCAGATATGTCCAAATCGATTCTTAATTGATACAGAATACTTTGTAGGGATACGTATGCACCATCTTGAGTGTTATAAACATAATGACTAAGAGAGTATACCAGCAATCTCCGGGTAGTGGGTATAAAAGCAAAATGTAAAACAATAATAAAAAAAAGGAGGAGAAAAAGAAAACGGTAAAATCATTTTTTTTATGCCACAAACTCAAACAAGCAGTACATACATACAAGCATATATAATAATTCTCACATATTTTGTGAATGAGGACACACAACTGTATATGCTTTTATAATAATATAATCGTTTAACGTATATAATATATAAAAAAAAAAAAATAATACAAAAAAAAAAGAAAATAATAAAAATAATATATATAAAAAAGAATACAACACCAATAATAATAACTAAATAACATGATAAAGTTAAAAATAAATAAAACAAAAGCAAAATATAGCAAGTAAGAAAATTATATTTGGCTGGGGCCAAAATTATATTATGGTGTATTGGTAGAGGGTTTGCAGGACCCCTACTCTGGTAGGGGGTCCTGCAAACCCTCTACCAATACACCATAATTCAGATTTAAGAGACTTTGTTTTAGTTTTTCAATAGTAGATAGAAAACGTAAACATTAAAAATATAATAAAATGAAAATTTGGTATTGTATAAGTATATTTGCTCAGGCGTGGCCAATTTATATAATTTTGGAAAAGATTGGAAAAGTAGACCAAATGACTTTCAATTTTCTATTTTTTGTATCTTACAAAATCATATAAAAAAAGCGAAAGTGTTAAGAACACTTGTACATTCCAGCTTGATAAGAGACGGACAGGCAGCTGATTCTGAGTCAATCGGTATAATAAAAATTGGGCCTATCTCAACTTCTTCTGGTTGCTATCATTATCCGTATGAACAACAAGTGATGTTAAGTAGAAATATATCAAATTTTGAAAATATTTTTTCATATATTGATTTTTTGTGCCGAACAAGGCATTATATGGGGAGTGATGGTAGAAATGGCACGATATTATTCATATTTCTAATTTCTGAGCATCTTCAGAAAAAGCTTACATATATGTATATACATACATACCCAAACGTACGTAAATAAATATATGTAGCAAGATCACGAAACACACACACACACACACACACATGCACAAAAATACACAAACACACACATTGACAACATTAGCAACAATTTTTAATCATGTAAAGAGGTAAAGCATTCTGTACGTTCATTCGTACAACTAGAGATCCATACATCCATATGTCCATACGTCCATATGTCCATATGTCCAACAGTCCATGCATCACTGCGTCCTATGTAAACCATTTTATTGCAAAGGTTTCTTCGTTTCTTCTTCTTTCTATTACTCTTTCCCACCCTCTCCCTCTTGCTCTCTACCATTTTATTTCATCCTATTTATTTATTATATTCAGCCAGGTTGTATACTCACTTTGTCATTATGTTTGGAATGCTAAAAAGAAAGCGTCAGAAACCCTCAAAAAACTGAATCGATTTAGATATGCCTGTCCGTGTGTCCGTCTATGGTCAACATTCTCCTACTCGTAGAAATTGATGTAGTACTTTATAATTTGTTAAAGACGTTCTTCCACACAGATTGGTATTAAAAATGGGTACATTCGGTCCAAGGACATGGCCACAGTGCAACGTAAACCTCTGCTTTCTAAACCAACAATTTGTTGTTTTCCGCTCAAAATTTTAAAACGTCTACAGATAGAACCCTAAAATTTTATACAGATATTAACGTCGTTATTTTGAAATGTCTAAATAAAAATTGTGTAAATCGGCCTCGCCGACATAAATGTTGCATGAAGAGTGGCATTGCAGATTTCGTCCCAGCTAAATATAATTTCCTGACTTGTTCTTTATACACATTCATAGAAGCTTGTTCGATAGTTTTAGATAATTTAAAAGAATGTACGTCATTTTGCATTAATTTAAGTAGAACACGCTAACTCATACATGAACATATAGAAAACTCATTGCATTTGCCATAAGAACTTGGGTACAAATATTTATAAAAAATAAATAATAATAATAAAATAAATAAATAAAATTGCAAAAGTCTTGAAAATTTTGAAGGAAGCATGGGAGACTTGTAAAGTGTATACATTTTTGATCCACATTAAATTCCGAATCGATTTAGGTATGTTTGTCTGTCTGTCCGTATTTTGTTAAAATTCTTTCGATAGTAAAAAAAAATCTGACAGAAATATCGAAAATTCTTGCAGGTGACTAAATCGATTCAACGGATACGCCCTCAGTGCAACGTAAATTGAGAATACCTCAGTATTATTTATTTGATTTAGTTTAGAATTTTGCAAAAGTAGAGAGTTATCTTTTCAAAACTCATACAAATCGGCCCTGCCTATGCAAAATTTCATAATACTAAATTTTCACTTTCCACTTTTCACTTATACATAAAAAAGTGAAAATTTTATATTGTGAAATCTGCAACAGGCTGTGAATCGTAATATCATGGTGCAAGTGTGGTGGGTATCTAAGATTTGGCAACAGTCAAATTAAATATTTTTAATTGTTTTGTTTTTGATTTATTTTCTTTTTTTTTGTGTTACAATTTTTTAAAAATTCTAACAAAAAAGGGAAAGAAAACAAAAAAGGAGAAAAATTACAACAATATTATGTTGATTTTGTCTTTTCTCAGATTTGTTGTTTTGTTGCCTTCTTTCTTAAAAGTTATCACATTTTTCTGAATAAAGAATTTATATGAATTTTTTTTGTTTTGCTTTCATTTCTTTTTATCCATCCATTACATACTAACAACAATAAGAGTTAAGATTGTTGTTGTTGATATTGTTGTTGTTGTATCTGTCATTTAAATCAATAGACTGAATTTACATTTTAGAGCATTATGGCGCTTAAGTTTAATTTAATTGAACTTTATTAAAATCAGTTAATTTCACTTCAACTACTGAACAAATTTTTTTGTGTATTATTAGAAGGTTTCCTTTTTGTTTCCTTTTTGTTTCCTTTTTCTCTTTACTTTTCTTTGCTTATGTATGTATCAAATTTTGGAAATTTGTACAAATGAAATCGTATAAATTATTATTATTATTATTTTTTTTTTGATTAATATATACAAAATAAAATAAAATAAAATTAGATAAAGCTAATTTGATATCAATCAAATTTAAAATTAAAATAAATGGCCTGTTATTTGCATTGCATTTGGGCATGTATATGTGACTCGCAATTTGTGTATTTATTTATATGTATGTGAAATTTTGAAATGTTAAAAAGTGAAATAAGGAACTCATTGCATGCATTAATTGGGATCTTATCATTTTTCAGTCTTTCTCTTCCTTCATTTTTTTTTTTCTGTTTTTTTATCAACTCGCACTATTTGTGAGTTGCTTTCTTTCTTTATTTATGTATTTATTTATTTATTTATTTTTCCTTTAACAATTACAATTCTCTGTTTTATGTCACATAAAATATATGTACCTTAAAAATAAACTTGTATAGTTATTTCAGTGCAGATGGTAAAGAGATTGGCAGACAAGTGAGTGAGTCCAGCAGCATGCAATAATTTAAAAGCACACAACACGCATCAGTGTTTTGTTTTTTTTTATAACTTTTTTTGTATCCTACGTATCAATTTTGCTACAGGTACAGGGTATTATAATTTTGTGTAGATGTTTGTAACATTCAGAAAATTTTGAAATAGACTCAACGAACGATTTACGTCAATTTTTTGAATCAAAAGTTTCTATTCAACAAAAATATTTTAATGAAATATAATGCACGAAAAATGGGACAATTTATATGATTACGCCCATAAAACATCTTATTATAAAAACTATGTCGGTGGAGAAAACTTTAAAAATATTTATAAAATTGACCACTTTTTTAAACAAATAGTGACTCAAGATTGCTTGTTGGTATACCAAAATATTTTCAAAATATTCATATTTTGAAAATCTTCTTATATAATTAACTTTTCAAATTGCACTCAAATTGCAATGTTTATTTCTTGACTTACGCATTGGTTTCTTGATTTTTTATTATATTAAACAAAATATCGTAAGGTGTTTAAAAGTCAACTCTGACGGATTATACGGATTATAAAGTTTACACTTGTTGTGTTTTTTTTTTTGTCTTCATTTTTTTATTCCTATATCAAATTATTAATGCATAGGAATGTTTATAAAGGTGTGTAC
This sequence comes from Melophagus ovinus, assembly GCA_023089585.1. Classification (NCBI taxonomy): domain Eukaryota; kingdom Metazoa; phylum Arthropoda; class Insecta; order Diptera; family Hippoboscidae; genus Melophagus; species Melophagus ovinus. The sequence continues at coordinate 118,044 of JAKKIB010000207.1, read as the reverse complement.
ATGTTTAAGTACGTATGTGTGTGTATGTATATTCAGATATGTATATGTATATGTATATGTATATATGAATGGGTGTGTTAATTATGAATGTGTGAGTGTAACTTTTGCAAGAAATGTCTAACATTTTACTGCTTCAATTAAAAATTTCCATTTAACGTTGTCGTTGCTGTGTTATGTGACAAAGATTGCAATTTAATGAAATGTAGAAAAATGAAGAGAAATGACAAGAAATGAGAAGAAAAACAAATTTAAAAGGAAACTACTAACGATTAACACTTTTTTTCTTCTTCCACTATTTTGCTTTTAAATTAATGCATTTTTCCGCAAAAAATGTTTTTTTACTGGTTGCTTGTTGTCAACCGGCGAATGGATATTCATAATCAAAAAAAAAAATATATATATAAAAATAAATACAAAATGGCAAAAAGAAAAATGAGAAGCGGTAATTAAAATTTATCTCTGCCTTTATAACGTACATTTTGTTTAAAGTGAGTTGAACAAGAGAAAAAATATCTGGCAACTATTCCAACTCTTTAACTCTCTCTCGATCTCTTATGATCATTCTATTAATATGTTTTTGATATTCTGTAGCTACCATCGGCTCGGAAGCCCATCTAATTGAGCTAAAAGGTTTAGATTTTCTTCTTAAAATCATATATTAAATCTTTGAAATCTATGAAGTTATTAAACCAACCAACATAATTTGGATCAACGTAACACTATTTAGCGTGAACTGAATTCTAGTAATGTAAAAAAAGGTTAAAAAAATTCAGCAATTCATGGATCGCTTTTTTTTAGGCTTGGAATCTAGAATACATTCACATGCACAAGAATTTAGGTTTTACTTTATGATAAAGTCTTAAAGTCTTTTAGTAAATTCTACGCAATTTTATTATTGTAATGTATTTAGTGATATGTGAAAAAAAAAAACAAAACAATAAAAAATAAAAAATAAAAAAATAACTTACAGTTTTATGGGCCACTTATTATTATCCATTATTGCAATGACATGTGTTTCCTTTCTTATTTTATTTACTTTATTGCTGTAATCCTGTATAATTTTTTTAATGAAGCAATTGAATTCCATTAGTGTCATTATTTAATATTACTCTTTAATATCTTTATTATTATTCTTATTATCAATATAATACCTCTTTGATAACCGATATATGCTGGTACTGTTTCATCAAGCCTAATCTGGTTTATCTCATTCGTCTCATTTATAACTGATTTTTTTTTCCAATCTACATACACTTGGGTTTAGTAAAGCGAAAAAATATTATTGCGTAATATTCCAAATTTTTTTTTTTAATCTAAAAAAGGAAAATTATCTTCTCATCTCACAAATGAAAATAGTGGCAGATAAAAAAAAAAGCTTTCCTTTAATTAGGCTGAATGGTTTTTAAAAAATTTTTTTTTGCTTTTTCATATAATTCATTGGATTTACATTAACGTTACATAAATGAAAATATTTATTTGAACACTTAACAGAGGACTATAAAAAGTATATTTGTATATCTTAAGTGTATGATGTAAGGCATACAAATACATTTGGGTCATAATAAGTGTATCAAATTTGATCCAGAAGGTACAAATTTTCATTGAATCACCTGCCGCCATATAACAAACTATTCCAAACATTCAAAAGTTATAATATATGACTTTTTTAAATTTTTTCTACATTTCTTAATCATATTATGGAAACTATTATGGAATATTTAAAATTTAACTATGATTGTTTGTTTTATATATTATGTTGAGTATTAATATTAGTCAGTGTTATAGCCTTTTCTGCCTTCTGTATGCCTTCTATTCAATTTCAATTGTGTGTTATGTGTTGAATTAATTTGAGTAGATTACTTAAATATATAAAAGACAAAAAATACAATTTTAAATTTTCTTTCTTCATTTTCTCTTAAAAATTTTTTATTTCTTTATTTTTTTTATTTTTTATTTTTTTGTTTTTATAGAATAAACTAATAAGTAAATAAACATGTAAATGAGCTTATGAGAGGTAATACTTTAAAATATAATCAGTAGGGTAATCGTCAGTAAAAGCAAGTAAAATTATTATATTTAACTTTGGCAAAGTTTTAGATACCCACCACTCAGATACGGTTTGATATAACCATGTGTGGTACAATCATGTAAGATCAAGTTTATGATTATACGTACAAATGCCTTAAAAACTGATGTAAAATTCAACATTATGAAACATCATCATTTTTAGACGTGGGTTGGGTGAAAACGATTTTTAAATACATGCAAAATTTCAACTGCGTATTTGTTATATGTCTTAAGTAATAAGAAAAAATATGGTATTTTAGAATTATACAATTCGATCTAGGCATAACCTGATTTGTATAATATTTAAATAAACAAGGGCCTTAATATTTTTAATTTTCTAACTCTTGCAGTTTTTAAGTTATAAGCATAAAACTGTACAATTTACAGAAATAACAGGGATGTTCTCATTTTTTCTTTAATCTATTTTGCCCAATTTTCAATATCAATGGCTAAATTGGTTTAGAATTTGACACCGAACAATAATTATATAATTTGTAGAATCTCTGAAGCTTCTTTTTGATAGTTGCAAACATTTCGATAAAAAGACTATACCCCCAAACTTTGGGTGGTGGATATAAAAATACAGTTTTTCTTTGTGCTTTTTCATATATTTTTTATCATTTTCTTTACATTTTTTCATATTTATTATTCATCACCCAAAGATTGGTGGTGTATTTATTTTGACATTGTGTTTGTAATGCTTAGAAAAAAGTATTGGAGACTTTATATTCTTGATCAGCATAAAAATTTTGAATCGATTTACACATAACTGTTCATCTGTGTGTCTGTCTGTTCTAAACATTCTCCTGGACAGAAAATTTGAGATATAAATCTAAATTTGGCAAAATTATTGGAAGTTCTTGTATGCAGATTGGAATTGAAATTGAATAAAATCGGTCAAACTGAGCAGAAATCATTTTTTAAGCAAAATTTGTTAGTTTTTTTATTTATCATCTGCAAAGTGTAACAGATTGAAAGCTGAAATTTTGCACAAATAGGGTAGCTGTTTGTCTACAATATTTGTCCCAAATCATGCAAATCTGGTACGCCTACGCGAAATTATACAATAAAAAATTTTCATTTTTTTATGTTTACGCTTTCAATTTACTACTAAAAAAATCTAAGCAGACTTTGAATCGTAATATCATTGCGTATTAGTGGTGGGTATTCAAAATTTAACCCCAGCCAAGTATAATTTTCTTATTTGTTTTTATTATTGTGATAATTATGACTGCTTTTAAATAATAAGCCTTCAATATGAAAGAATAAGATGGTGAGTTAATTTTACTTTTTTTTGACATTCCGTTTTTAATTGTAAATTTTAATGGATATAACAATCAAATGGTAAATTGATAATTATCAGCAAAAATTCAAGAAACAAGGCGAAGAAGAATAAAAACAAAAATAAACAAAATAAAGAAAACAAAGAAAAAAGAAAAGAGAAAAGAAAATGCAAGTGCATTTTCTTGTTAGAAGAAACTCCAATTTATTTTAGTGTTAATTAATTGTCTAGTAACTATTAAAATCGTTAGTAGTGATGGTTGTTTTTGAATGGCTTTTTTTTTTTAAATCATATTTTTGATGTTTGCTTGCAATTGTTAAGAACTTCCCTGTTTGTATATAGATGTATAAATTTATACAGGAGAATGGCGTTATATCTCTTCAAATGTGCTCATTGAATTTTTGCTCTTTTATAGCCATCAACGAAAAGTTAGAGATATATTCATTATGTTAGTATGTTTATAACAAACAAAAGGAAGCATCGAAGATCCTACAAAATAAATATATTCTTGATCAGTATCAAATTTGGAATCGATTTGAATATATCTACCTTTTTGTCCGCCTGTCCGTGTGATGTTAACATACTCCTGATCTCAAAAAAATATATATTGAGCGCAAATTTGGCAGAAACAGCGGTATTAGTTTATTCAAGGAACACGCCTACATCGCAATCTAAATTGAGAAAACCTTAGTTTTTTAAAGGAAAATTTATTAATTTTTTGGCCTTTATCTGTAAATTGCAAAAGATAAAAAGCTGAAATTCTGTATAAGTAAAAAGGGTACCGGCGTAAAATATTTAACTAAAAATCATTCAAGCCGGCCATGTGTACGTGAAATTATACAATACGAAATTTTTATTTTTTCATGTTTACGGTTTTGATTTATTTCTGAGCTGAAAGAGGCTATGAATTGTAGTATCATGATGTATTGGTAGTGGGTGCCTAATATATGGCCCTTGCTAATTAATCATTTGATACTTGTTACTGTTATAAGTCTACTGAGAACTATTTTAAAAGTAAACCTGATAACGTATATTTACTGTAATAGAGAGACATCTCTATGACATCGGAAATTTTTAATGCTCTAACTGAGTTCCGGAACACGAAATATTTCAGAAAAAAGTGTTGCATAAGGGATATATGACCGATTTGGTTTAAAAGTTGCTTAAAAAGCATATGAAATAAAAAAGTGGTCTGTTTAAAAAATATTATAGATCAGGACTTCTTATTGACAATGTTAGTTATTCTAAGATAAGAAAGTGGTACATGAAAGCCGAGTTGCTTTACAATTATAAGAAGTTTCTCAAATTTCTTGATCACAAGAGAAATGTCAAAAGTTTTCCAACATGCATGCACTTTAATAATTCTAAATCATTCGATACTAGTGCAATAAGAATCTTTTCTTGTTAAGTTTCTTAAAAAATCTTACCACTCTTTTAATGTTTTGTTTGACCATTACCCGTACAAAAAATACACATTTCATATATTTCCTCCAATTACACTTTCAATAGACGAAACGTTTAAAAGCTCTGTCTGCTTTACAATTTTTCATTTCCGGGACCTAACGGTATCCCATTTAATGTCCTAAAGTGTTCGGCGGAAGTTTTAGCTGCGCACTTAATTTTTATTTTTAATAATTGCCTTAAAGAAGGCTAGTTCTTGGACCCTGTAAATACAAGACATAACTGAAGATAAGTCAGCTTTTAATTATTAAACATTTTGTATGTAAGGCCTTGAATTAAAAAATACACAGACATAGGAATTGTAAATACTCGTCGATCTTCATGGCATTTATTTCCATCTCTTGTTTAATATAGACTTTTGTGGGCTCAAGTGACCTTCAGACCTCTTCAATAATTGTAATTAAAGTCCCGCAATTATTTGATATGTTGAGGCCATTAAATCTCACAAGATTTAACATTCTTAATGAAATTTCAAGCTCCCCTTAATCAATTTTTCATTGTCATCTATTTTATTAATATTTTTGCCTGTGTATGCATGTGCTAAGTTTTATAAAAAATTTATTTTGATAAAATTTTGTACACACTTGTATTTTGTGGTTCAAAGATGACTTCTATAATGATTATATAAATAATGAAAAGTTTTATTTTCTAAAATGCGCACATTAAAAATAATTTGTACTTTCTAAAAGAGAATTTTCACTTAAAGAATAAACTTATTATATTATAAAGTTTTTATATCAATTTATTGGATTCAAAAACTTAAACATAATTCTTATTTATAGTAAAATTCTATGTCTGGATGTACAAAAGCTTCATCAAATATTATTCTATAAAATTTCTTTAACAAATTTTAACAAAGCCAAATTTTTATTACACTATCTACAACATAAATTACGTACAATTTAACAATAACGGTCATATTTTTGAGAACTCTATAAAAGTTAGTGTAGTAAAATTTTTTACGAGTGCTCGCTACATAACACTAAACTTTAAAAAAGATCAATATGTAAAAAAAAAATGTATAATTGAAAAAAATTTTTTAATAACAATCCTTGAAAATCTTCTTTGACATTTGTAATAATCGTATTAAATTTGATTCAGATTGCTCAATTGTTTATTGTATTAATTGATAAATTTTTTTTTATTGACTTTATCTTTGGTTTAAGCAAATAGATGTAGCATCTTAAAAAATCGCCTACAACTGATTTGAACATTTTTGTTTGCTTTCATTTCAATTTTGTTAACCTGTAGACGTGAAATTTTGATTAAAATTAAAATTGGGCGATTAAAGAAGAATGGCGAATACAATAACAATTCCTTTATAGCAATAGCAATAGCAATAGCAATAGCAACAGCAATAGCAACAATTCTTATTAATTTCAAAAGGCAGTAAATCAATTGCATACTTGAAAGGTTTCCCCATTTTCAATATGCCATATAAATATTTGCATGAATTTACATCACTTACACAACAAATGTACATACACACACACACACACACACACACACACACACACACGCACACACAGTCACATATGCTCATGCTATTCATATGAACGTATTGCGCGAGTGTATTGATATTTAAGTTTCATGAGCGTAGTGTTTTCTTTTTCCATCAAATCTTCTTCTTCGTTTTTACATCTTTGTTTTTTCTCTTCTTTGGTTTTTGTCTTGTAATTTTATGATTATCATTTTGCTTTTACAAGTTTTTATATAAAAAAATTAAAAAACCAATAAAAAAAATATAAAAGTGTATATTTAACTTTTTTAAATATTTTATATGAGATAAAAAAGCCCAAAAAAGCACAAAAAAGCACAAGAAAGCACAAAAAAGCACATAAAAGAAAAAATGTTCTGATATATGTAAAATATTGCACTCAGTAAGAAGTATTAAAAAATAATATAAAATAAAATAAAATATTTTATTTTAAGGAAGCATATGAAAAACAAAAAAACGAAAAAATTAAAGGGAAGAAATTAAGTAAAGAAAATAAATGAAACTGAGGAAAAAAACAGAAATGGAAAAAAAGCTATAACAACGAAAACAACAACAACAACGATAACATAAAATATGTTATATAAATAATTATAAAAGTATGGACACTGACATGATCAGCAGTTTCAACAGAGTAAAAGAAAAGTGGTATAAGAAAATAACCTAAAAAAGGATAGTGAGTAAAATAAACAAAAATAGCATTAACAACAACAACAATAATAATAATAATAATAATAATAACAATAACTTTTGTTATATTTTTGAAATGAATTTATATTGAAAATGATCTCTAAGCAAAGATAAATTGGTGTGCTTGACCATAAACTGGCAATTAATCAATTGAAATTATCATCTACAGTTCGGTAGCAATGGCTTTGGGCGGATATGGTACTCTATACACACACACACACACACGCGCACACACACACACACACACACCTTATACGTGTACGTGTGTCTATAAACTTTTTATGGTACCAGATATGTATGAGAGGGCAAAATAATCATTATATTGGCTTCTTTATTTTAATTTTGTATCTCTGTTCGCTTTTATAAGCTTGTGCAGGTGTTCGTAACTTAAAATAGACTCACCTTTTATAATACCGATAGACTTAGATTCATTTTCTGCATCGATTTCTGAACCGGTCTGTTTGTCCACTTACATAAACGGAATGTGGCGATTTTCCTAAAATTTTATATCAAAATTCAATAAGTGGGCATACCTTGGCCCAAACAATAAAACAATTGAAAAGAATTGAATGTTACAATCACGTCCAATATAATAATTTTATCTGAAAAAAGTCCTCATATGAAAAATGTTTACAATTTTTTAACTTTCTTAACGAAAAAAGTCGCTTTAATCGCTAAATAAATGAGAGATTTTTTTTTTAGGCCTACCTCATTTAACGAATTGTTCAAACCATTACAAAAAATCCCAATTTTTTTTTTCTCTCTAGATTTTTTTTTAACATTAAGCAATGAAGATGTAGCATATTTAAGAAATAGCTCTAACCGTCTGCAATACTTTTACCTGCGTTTTTTATGTTTTTATTTCTTTTGCTTTTTTTTTTTGTTGTTTTTTGTTTTGGTTTTTTGTTTTAGTCTCTCTACTTTTTTAATTTTTTTTACTTTCATTTTAGTTTTTTTACATATTTGTCATATTATTACTGTGGTATTATGTTATTTTGCTTTTTTATACTATAATCATATTACGCAATTAAAGAAGAACAATAACAAAAATAATAACAATAATAGCAACAGTAAATGAAAGGGAGACAACGTAACGTAGCAGTTGTTTACCATCACATCAAGGCATCCACGCATTTAACTAACGTTGATGGCCACTACTGATGATAAAAACCGATGTATTTTATTATTACACACATACATACATACATATATACATACATACATAAATACATACATACATACATACATACATACACATAAACATGGTCATATAACTATTTACATGATTCAATGAATGGAAAAGTGTAACGTCAAGGAATTCATATCTTTTATAGGATGTAACATTGCTTTTATTTGTTTATTTTTCTTTTACCTGATTTTTTCATAATAATTTGCTTCTATTATATTTATGTTCTATTCTTATTTTCTCTTGGCGTTGTATATATATATATATATATATATATATATATATATTTACGTTTTACGTGAAAGAAAATAATAAATAAACTGGAACACTTATTACTTGCCCTGATCATTCAACATACTCCATTGGAATTATTTTTATACCCTACGCCACATTTGTAATGCAAACAATAAAGGGTTTACTCCAACGTATGTAACAGCCCAATCAATTTAGAAGTACTTTCTAAATCAATTGAAACTTCTCTATACGTTTGTACGTTTGTCGTCACGTCGACTGAGAATTGCCCATGTAAATATTTTATCATTTTCTATTTATTTTTCCAAATCTTTGAAATCTTTAAATAAAATATGGTAAATGGGCATGCTTTAGTCTAAGCTTGAGGCCTCTTCAAATTGTTTAAAATCGAATTATTTTTGCTATCACTATCGTGTAATGCAGTGTAATATTTTGAAAACAATCCATATATGAAAAAATATTTACTTATTTTTAAATGTTACATGATAAAAAAATTGTTGGAATTTAGTAACATAACATAATAAATAATAAGTAAAATAAGTAAAATTTTATTCAAATCGGTACAGATTTCGAACCTCCCTTCCAAATAATGAATTTTACACATTATTCAAAAATTACATTGCATTTACTTACATGTAATTTCTTTTTTTGACATTTTAATTACTTATTCAAGTGCTTGTAGGTTACTGGCTAGAATCGACTCCATTCAATTTTGTAATGTCTCCACTTGATTTTTTTTATTCTTTAGTTTATTTTTTTTGTATTTTTTTTTTCGTATTTTTTTTTTTTGTATTTTTTATTTTTAATGGCTTATTAAAAACTTTCATTATTGCTGTCATTGCTGCTTTTGTTGTTGTTTTCGTTATTATTATTATTATCACTATTATTATTTTTTTTTATAACTACCTTTATTGTTATTGTTATTACTGTGCATAGAAAAATCTTCTCTCGTATTATATTATAATTAAAGAAGAAAATTGAAAAGAAGAGAATATACTTAATGCATATGTATATTTATATAAATTGTATAATGAAGATTTTTAATCATCTTTGATCAAATGATGGAAAAATTCTTTGGCAGCTTACTTTCAATCTATAAAATTATTTCTTCATATATGATTAATAATAATATATAATATATATAATATATATATAATATATAATATATTATTATACCCAGGTTTGTAATATCCCGAAGAAGTTAAAGTTTATTATATTTATCGATTAAGAATCAGTTTCTCAATTAATTTAAGCATGCCTGCCCATCCCTTATTAAGCTAGAGATTGCAATTTTTGGGGTTTTTTTTTCTAAAATTTGGTACATGGGTGGGCTTTGTACAAAAGACGGCCCTTATTGAAAATGGTGTGACAACCACTCTCTATATAACAACTTTTGGGAAAGTAAAGTGCCTTATTTGGTCCAAATCAGTTTATTATTTGAACCGCCTCTTTGCAATTGAATTGTTCAACTTTTTCATTACATAAGACAAAATCGTGTACGGTATTTAAAAGTCAACCCCGACCAACAATAAGATTCTTACTCGTTATTTATTATTATACTTTATTTTAATATTATTAATATGGTTGTGTTAGTAAGACTAGGCAGCTCAATTATTATTAAGGACTAAGGATCAAATAATAATTTTTATAGGTAAATATATATAAAAGTAGTTCTTAGCTAAAACGGAAGCTAAAGCCTACATTTTAATTTTTATCTCAAATATCACTTATAAATTTATATCTAATTAATTATTAGTTATTATAAGAAATCAACTAATTCGGCGTTTTACAGTTTCACAATCTGAGCAATGAGTTCATAAAAAGTCTTTTATGTGAACTCAAGCGCCGGATTAAGTAACTGTCAAGCATTTCAAAGTGGTGGCAAAAATTGCCAGAATATTTTATTAAAATTTCATTAGAGTTCATCTTTGAGCTAAAACACTTCTGGTTATCCGGTGAAACGACATCGGCATCAGCATCGGCATCGGCATAGGCAGATTTATAAAGTTTTTATTTATTATGAAATCAGCAACATAAATTATTAAGTTTTGGAATAAATATTTATTCATTTATAAAAGTATTAGAATATATGAAAATTTTCAGAATAAGAGAAAATATTTCGGAATGAAAAAGAAATTTTTTTTCCAAAAAAGTTTTTTTTTGGAAAGAAAAAAGTACAATGTAAATATATAGTTAAGTTTTGATTTAATTATATGCCAACGGACTCACATACGTGACATAAATTTGTGGCGATTAATACCAGGCCATTAAAATTCTGTACATACAAATAATTAGAATTTTGGCAGCTAATAAGGCCGAAAGTAACAAGAAATAGCACAAGAAAAGAAGATAAGCAGAAACTGTAAGAGCAGCCCTAATAGCAGCAGCAGTAATAAGGAGACAACTAAGAGAACAATAAATGGATAAAGTTAAAAAAAAAGTAGCTGAAATGGGAATAATAAGGCCATGCATTCGAGCGCATGCGTGTGAATTTGGGTCTGCAACAGATAAGAGCATGAAATTTTGCAAGTCCAAAAATTCCAGTCCAAAAATGATTCAGATTGTATAGGTCTATTAGAAGTTACACAACATTAAATTTTATTTCCTTTTTTTTAAGAGATTTGTATGTAACTTTATCGCATAATTATAAAAAAGTTGTTAGACTGTCTGTTATACAAACTATCAAATACAATAGAACTGAATGGTGAGTATTGAAGATTTGGCCTCATCCAAATACAATTTGCTCATTTGTTTGTCTTCCTCTTCTTTATGCTTTTCTTGTACTTTTAATATCTTCTGCTTTTCGTGATTTTGAGCTTGATTTGATGTTCAGCTTTGTTTCTTTTGAAATTTTTCAACGGTATCTCCTTTTTCAATATGTTTATTCCCATCACCCAGAGGTTGTTAGTATATTAATTTTGTTATTACGTTTGTAACGCCAGCATCAAATTCTGAATCGAGTTAGACATGTACGTTCGTCTGTCCGTCTGTCCGTCTGTCCGTCTGCGTAAGTAACTGTTATAAACATTCTCCTATCAAACTTAAATGTAGCAGAATCATTGAAGGCTCCTGTGCATTAAAGTTGGTATTGATAATGGGCAAAAAATTGGTTAAAGGATGCGCCCTCAGTGCAACATAATTTAAAGTAAAATTTAGTAATTTTTTTTGCTCATCATCGGTAAACTGCAAAATATAGAAAGCTGTAATTTTGCCCAAATAAGGAGGTTATTAGCCTAAAATCATTGAAATCGGTTACACCGTTTGCGAAATTATACAATACCAAATTTTCATTTTTTTTAATGCTTGCATTTTCTATTTACTACCAAAAAAACTGAAACAGGCTTTGAATAAAAATGTTGCGGTGTCTGGATGGTGAATATTCAAAATTTGGCCTCAGTCAAATGTTGTTCATTTTTTTATTGCTGTTATTGGTTGAACAAATTTACAATTAATATCTTTAGGTGGACAACATTTTAAGCATTTCTCTTTTTTATCGCTACATTTTTTATATTTATATTTATATTTATATTTATATTTATATTTATATTTATATTTATATTTATGTATTTATTTATTTATATATGTAAATGTGTATTGTAAGTAAATTATAAAAGGATAATGGAAAGTTAAGTTGAAAGTTTTTTGTGGATATTTTATTTGGGTTTGGCCCCCCATAGACCGTAAATCAGTTTGTGTGTGTGTGTGTTTTTATTTGATGATGTTTTATGTTATTTTGTTGAAAAGCAAAATGCACTTAAATTAAATGTCAGTCAAATAAAAATAACATACGACAATTACAGCAGCGAAAATGCGCAAAAATGCGCAAAAATGCTCGAAATATAAGAAAAATTATCGTTGTTGCCTTTATTATGGGCACAATAAAAATGAAGACGGTGAAAAAAAATCCCAAAAAAAAAAAAAAATCGCACTAAGGTTTCATTTTTTTTTCTACTCACTTACCAGAGGTTAAAGGTATGCTCAGTTATATCTGCATGTTTTCAACTTTAAAAAGAAAGCGACGTTGGCGTCTTTATAAAGTACCATATTTCATGAGCAGCATCAAATTCTAAATCGATCGCAAAATGTGATATATCAATCTCTTGGTGGCAAAAGTTGAGATTTCCACTTTAAAATTTTGTAGAAGCATTGGAAATTCATGCATGCAGATTGGTATTGTAATTGGTCCAAATTACAAGAAAAAGAAACTTGAAATTTTGCCCGATTATAACAACGATTATAAAAATGTATTATATCGACAATATATGTCTAAATATTATTAAAGTAGATCACGCCTATCGAAAGTTTTATAGTATCAAAGTTAACTTACTTTTTTGTAAATTTTTACATGGAAGTTTATCTCATAATTACACGCATCTGTGTACAGTGATAAACTATCTATATCACTTAAATATCAAACAGAGCATTGGTGGTGGATACCAAAGATTTGGCCCCAGCTAAGTATAATTTTTTTACTTGTTTTTTATTTATAATTTCCGTATATCTTCAACTTTCGATTTTTTTCTTTAATTTTCTTTTTTACATTTCGCTTATTATGGTTGATTGTTAGTTGTTTTTTGTTTTTTGTTGTTTGCTGTTGCTGTTGGTACTCTTCTTGGCTATAACACAAATTTTAAAATGACAACACTCATCTTATATTCGAAATGCTCGTCAATTCATCATAACAGGCTCCACTGAATGCATTTCAGGACCCAAAATCAAAAAAAAAAAAAAAAAACACCAAACAGTCTCATATCTTTAAGTTTTTATTATTATAACAAACGTTATTATAATTATTATTAAAATAAGTAAGAACATCAAAATCGATGGGGGCTGGCCCTTAAACAAGCACTACACTACTTTACTTGGTGTGATTGAAATCAAATAAGAGAATTACAGGCTAACAATTAAAAAAAGAATTAATTTCTCAATTATTTAAAAAGGTTGGTTATATGAGAGAAAGGACTAATGTGAGCTAAATTTGGTTTCTTATTTTAGGATACAACTAAAAATTTATTAAAATATGAAAATGTTTTCCATATAACGACTTTTTTAAAACAGTTTGTAAAAAGTATACGATTTTAACCATTTTAATACGGCCAAAACGCAACCATGTGCCAAATTTCCTTTAAATATATCAAAAATTACAATCTGTAACATTCTAGCATTTTTACAGGGGCATACATTTAAATAGATGTGGAATGAAATCCGGAAATGATTCTTAATTGATAGAGAAAGTGGGTCTATCTCACCTCTTTTTAGATGGTCCAACATCTATACATCACCTTGTACCATAATCGTCTCCGTATTTGCTGGTTTTCTTGTTTTATTTTATTTAATTTTTTGTTTTTAAATGCCTTGAGAACCTGTCGTGTTTTGGTGACATTGATGTGATTAGGCAACTAACAATGATATTATGACTATTACGATGATTCTGTGAAAAAATTTACATCAGCACAAAAGGCAAAGGAATCAAATAAAAGCAAGTAAGAGAATTATATTTGATTCGGTATCATGAGTAACCTGTTCAATGAAACAGTAGTATATTACGTTTCAAGGTCGATTTCGATTTATCAGTAGAAGATGAGTAGAAAACATAAATATAAAAAAGTGGAAATTCAATATCATATTCAATGCGAACCTACATGCAAGAACTTCCCATGTTCCTGCCAAATTTGAGGTCGATTTTTCCTTTTTTTGCCTTCGATAGAATATTAACAACATACGAACAGACAGACAGATGTCTAAATAGATTTAGAATTTGATACTGATCAAGACTATGTACTTTGTGTCGCTTCCTTTTGGGTGTTACAAACACAATGACAAAATAATATAACCACAACCTTTGGGTGGTGAGTAAAATAAAGTCATTCTGTGCTTGCCATAGTCAGTCAGTCCATTCAAGCGTGGCTAATGTATTAATTAAATATTTAAGATAAATAATCGCCAACGCCTAATAATCGGAAAATTAAAAAAAAAAAAAACGAAAACAATAAACACATGCACACACGCACACACGCACACACGCACACACATATGAATAAAGTATCGAAGTAGTGCACTTAAAATCCTTTGCCCACCACTCAGACGTTGGGGGTATATTCAATTTGTCATTATGCAAGCATAATGTAAAGCCTAGAAGGAAGCGTTGGAAACTCTATAAAGTAAATATATTCTTGATCAGCATCAAATTCTGTCCGTCTGTTCGCCTGGCCTTCTGCGTATCTATTTGTTGTAAACAATCTCCTGATTGTAAAATTTCAGATATAAAACTAAAATTTGGCAGAATCAATGAAAGTTATTGCATACAGGTTAGTATTGGAAATGGGCAAAATCGGTCAAAGGGCACTGCCAAAATGCAACATAAACTGATGGTACCTTTTTTTAAGGGGAAATTTGGTAGTTTTTTGCTTATCATCTGCTAACTGCATAATATAGAAAGGTAAAAATTTTGTACAAGTAGGTAGGGTATTAATATACAATGTCTGTCCCAAGATGATGCAAATAAGGTACGTCTGTCCGAAATTATAGAATACCAAACCTTCATTTTTTATGTTTACATTTTTTAATTTACTTCTAAAAAATTGATATTACGATTCTGAATTGTAATATCATGGTATATGGGGGTTGGGTATCCAGATTTGTTTCCAGTCAAAGATAATTTTCTTATTTGTTCTTTTGTGATATTTTTTGTATTTTTTTTTTTTGGTTTCTTCATATAAAATGGAGGCAATTTTTATTTTATATTTTTATATTGCGCTTCCTTTTTTTTTTATAAATAAATGAATAATTAAATTGAGATTAATGGGTTCTACAGTAAGTGTAATTGATGAAATTTGGGCAGTACCTACGTTTGCGGCATGCACTAACGGTGCTATCTTTAATCTACTACCAGTATCGCCCTCCATACGGCTCGGGGAAGAGTGTGACGGCTTTTACTGCACATTAACTACTTCCTGCAATAAAAGTATTATCCTTATACCCTACGTAAAACATTGACGGTCCAAAACATTACTTATAAACTTGCATTCAGCAAATTAATTCAATCGCATTGGAATTATTTTTCGAATCGATTTAAGACTTTTCAGCATTTTATTCAATCAGATTTTTACAAAAGTTTTTTAAGTTTTTTACGCATTACCTTAAAAGTACAATCTACAGAAAGTCGACACTACACACGAATATTAAAAATATCATCCTTCATTAAATGTGCAGAAATTATTCAAATAGGCCATGCCTATCAGGAGTTACACCAAATCAAATTTCACGTTAGTTTTTTTTTTTAATTTACCGAATAACTATGTGGTAAATTTACATCAGACAGTGGCGTAGAGTAAACTTTTTATTTGATTTGCTTTATTTTCTTCTTCAATCAAGTGGATTAACTCGCAAAGCAGTCTGTTGATTAGATTAGCTTAGATTTGATCGTGCTAAATTATTAATATTACGATAGATGTGTGTGTATATATATATATATATATATATATATATATATATATATACATGAACACAGTGCAATAATTATTCTCATAGATTTTAATGTATAGGCCTAGATTTTAAATTGGATGCGAAGCATTTTATCGTATCCCTAGTGATGCCATTCATGAAAGATGTACAAACAATAAAAAGAAAATATTAAGCATGAAGGACCACAGCACATTTTGGTCCTTGGTTGATTTGCATACATATACATGCATATGTAAGTAACAAGTAAAAAAAATTACATATGGCTGGGGCCAAATCATAAATGCATCATTATATTATGATTCAGTACTGGATACATAAAAAAGTGAAAAATATAAAAAAATGAACATTTGTTACTGTATAATTTCACGTAGGAGTTGCCGATTTGCATGATCTTTGGCCAGATATTGTGGACTAATAGCTTGTACTACTTGTATAAAATTTCAGCTTTCTATCTTTTGCAATTTATAAATATTAAGGAAAAAGTTAGCTAATTTTCCTCAAAAAAATTGAAGTCTTCTCAGTTTACTTTGCACTGTGAAGGCGTCCTTTGATTGATTGTGTCCTTTTGAAGGCCAACCTGCCTGTAAGAACTCTTTTTTTGGGACCGGTAGAATGTTAAGAGTATGCATACAACCGAATAGGCGAACAGACAGACAAACATCTATAAATCGATTTAAAATCAAGAATATATATCGAGCGCTCCCTAGAAAGATAATTCAAAAAACTCTCGTATGATAATAACTAAAAGAGAAGTTTCTTCTTGTATCTGTTTTTAGTGGTAAGCGCTATATAAATGGAGGCACCTTCTTGTGCAAGGCATCTTCTTTAAATGTTACAAACATAATGCCGAAATAAATATACTTCCAGCCTCTGGGTTATGGGTATAAACATATCACGAAAACATATAAAGAGACAAGAAAAGTATATGCGATTAGAGCTGAATTTGTATCCTGACCAGTCAGACATTAAGTTGTACTTGATGGTACAAATAGCGTAGTTCATATTTAAAGTAAATAATTGAATAAACACGCTTGAATGAAGCACGACATATAAAAAAAAATTATATAATAAAAAATTATATAATAAAAATTTTATTGTGTTGGAATTTCCATTTTTTCCAACTTTTGAATAGATAACGAAGACTGATGCTTCAAATATGTGAAGTAATTTTAAGTATTTGATTTGGACTAATTTTTAATGTCTGTGGAAATAATGTTGTACTACAAAGTTTAATAAGAGAAATCGAATGAGTTATATTATTTTTTATGCCCGTCTGCGAATACAAATTTTTTTATATGTATTTCTAATTATCAAGAAGAAGTTTCTACCTAATGGATACAAAAATGGATGCACAGATGTGGTTTATGCTCTGACTGTACTTTAGAGCAAAGAATTTTAACATTTATGAAACCGCTGTCAACTATGCCGAGCGCTCCCTAAAAAGATAATCCAAAAAACTCTCTTATGATAATAACCAATAGAGAAGCTTCTTCTTGTATCTGTTTTTAGTGGTAAGCGCTATATAAATGAAGGCACCTTCTTTAAATTTTTGAACAGACATTTCTAACATGACAGACATTTCTAGCATGACATTTCTAGCATGACATTAAAAGTATAAAAAACATTTATCTACTCGTAATTTAATGCTGATTAAAAATACGTCTATATTTTTTCTTTTGTGTATTCGAAACCGTATGACAAAGTAAGTATACCAATAAATTTTAAATGGTGGATTGTTGCAAAAATATTTTTTTATTTACCCAGAAGTTAGATGTACATTCATTTTGTCATTATGTTTGTAACAACCAAAAGGAGATGTCCGAGGCCCCACAAACTATATACATTCGTGATCAGCATAAAATTCTGACACGATTTAGACATGTCTGTCTGTCTGTCTGACATTCTTTCGGTCGCAAAACTCTTGCTAATATCGAGCTTAAACATTCTTGTAGGCAGATTGGTATTGAAAATGGGCAAAATCACTGGAAGAACACACTCACAGTGCAACTTAAAGTGAAAACACCTCATTTTTTTTGAAGAAAAATTTACTGCTCATTTGTTTATTATTTGCAAACTGTAAATGATAGAAAGCTGAAATTTTGTAGATGCAGTAAGATCATTAGTCTGCAATAGCAAAATTATGCAAGCTTTTACTTTTTTATATGTACGTTTTCTAACTGAAACTGAAACAACCTCTGAATTGTAATATCATGCCGTATGGTGGTGGGTATTCAGATTTGACTCCAGCTAAATATAATTTTCTAACTTTTTATTAAATATATGTTTATTATTTTGTTCAAAAAAGTGTTAGAGATAGTTGTAAAGAGAAAGCCAAATATAAATAGAGAGAGACAGGTAGCCAATGTGTGTGCATGTGTGTGCATGTATGTGTAGCATAAAATACTTTGCTATAAAATAATTTATATAGAGCGAAATGATTGGTTTGTTTTGTTGCTTTGGTTTGTTTTTGGATCTCTGAAAAAGCACCAAACAACATACCATGTTACATAAATTGTCAGCCGATTATAATTTATGAAAAACGCTTCATTAATGGTATCTTGAAAGTTAGACATGCATGTGAAGCATGTAAAGGCAGACAGGCAGACAGGCAGACAGGCAGATAGATAGTGTAAGAGCAATACAAACAATAATAACAGCAATGGCATCAGCAGCAGAAAAGCCAGAAAACAAATAAGAAAATTATATTTAGCTGGAGCTAAATTTTGGATATTCACCACACACATCATGACAATACGATTCAGAGTTTGTTTCACTTTTTCAAGGACATTTGGTATTGCATAATTTCGCGTAGTGGTAACTGATTTGTATGCCTTTTGCATAGATGTTGTGGACCAATGGCCTATTTGTATAAAAATTCAGTTTTCTGTATTTTACATTTTACAAATAATGAAGAAAAAAACCATTAAATTGAGTTTAAAAAAACCGCGGTGTTCTCATTTATGGGCATTTTCTTTGACTGATTTTGACCATTCTCAAGCCCAAATCTCTGTACAAAACGTATATTTTGGAGGGTGTATGGCGCTTCCTTTTTGGGTGTTACATAATAAAATGACATGGATACAGCACCAAACTCTGGGTGGTGAATATAAAAATGCAATAAAGCAGATGAAAATTCATGGAGAATAATAGAAAAAAAAAAATACAAATAAATGATATGAAAAGAAAATGGAAAAAATTGATATGAAATATACGTATTTAAAAGTATTTTACTTACCTTCACATAAAACGAAACAAAACGAAGCCGCCACAATAATTCTATTATTATTGTTGATTTTTTTTGCTGTCTCTTTTTTTGTGACCGTTGTTATTTTTATTATTATTAATGTTACAGTTGCTGTTGTTATATCCTTTAATTCAACATAGGCGGAAAGAAAAATTGGCTCATATTTTTATTAAAATGACGGACGGTAGAAAATTATTATAATAAAGTGTTTACCAACAGTTAAATAGCGAAGAGAGAAACAACAGCAGTAACAACAACAACAAAAATGCCAAGTAAAAAAAAATATATTTGGTTGACATCGAATCGTGAAAACCAAACACCTAGACATCCTAATTTTAGACATCCTAATTTATGATACAGACGTATAATTTGCGCGACATTTATACAGACCCTGTGCAATAACAGCTTAATCAATGTTCAAGAAATGAGCAACAGCTATAAATTTTTGATTAAAAGAACAGAGGTGTTGTTTTAATTAATTTGGCCCATTTTTTAGAAAACCTTTCAATATTTTCGTCATATTTGAGCTTGATATCTCTTTTTTTTTGCGATCAGAATAATGTTTATCTTACAAACACAAAAACACATAGACAAACAAGTCTAAATCTATTCAGAATTTGATGCTGATCAAGAAAAAATATACTTTGTAGGGTCTTTGACGCTCCCTTTTAGGCGGTACAAAATTTTTTCTTTTATTGAAAAATTAATGTATAAACATTTTTTACAAGCTTTTATCGAGAAATACTTCATGAAAGTTTTTTGGAAAAATTCGCTTTTAAGGATCAAGATATTTTAAATGTGGACCATCGATTCATAATATTAATTTATGTACGCAATTAATATTTTACAGTAATTTGATGTGAAGGGGTCTTCGCAATTTCCACATTGATTTTCTAAGCAATTAAATATTGAGAATCGTTCTACAAAAGAATTCTTACTTTTTTTTTTTTATAAATATTCTGTTGCATGGGTTAGTAATGAATTGATTTTGTTCATGGCATTGCTCTTTTTTTATCCGCACATGTATTTCATACAGTTAAAACTGTGGGCCATGCTATAAAACTGGCAATAGCCATGGCTAATCAAGTGGGCCAATAGAAAACAAATCATCTGGTTTTCGAGATCGTAACATCGTATACATTTTTATATACCACAAGTATTGTAAGGTATAACCAACATAAAATTGTAACAGAACAGTTGTAAAAAAAAAAATTAAAACAAATAAATACGAAAAAGATAACAGCCTTTAAAAGCAAACCAACAATAATCCAAATAAGCAATTGCAATTAATTGCAAATTGATTCGTATATAATTTTTCTTAGTTTGGTTTTTTGTAGCCACCACCCAGAATTAAATTCGAAATCGATTTAGCCATATTTGTCTGTCTGACTGTGTGACTGCGTGACTGTGTGTCGTTGGCACTTTCCTGATCGCCAAATTTGTTATATCGACTTCAAGTTTAGCTGAAGCAATGGAAATTCTTGCACGTCGACTGAAATTAAAATTGGGCAAAGTCCGTCAACGAACACGCCCATAGAACAAGAAAAATTAAAACAAAAATTTTTAGTTGTATGCTTATAGCTCATAAAAAATGGGTCTATTATTCTACAATGCTTGTCCAAATATCATATTATCGGTCACGTCTACGCTATGCCACGCCCACAATATGAAATTATGATTATTTCTAAGTTTTCTACTTATTACTCAAATCTGGCAACAGGTACACAACTGAAAGTTTGCACGTGTATAAAAAACGTTAGCGCACCATATCTGCCCAAAAATTATTTAAATTGGTCACGCCTACCAAAAATTAAATAAAATTAAATGTTTACAATTCAGTTGTGTAAGATCCTTATCATTAATTAAAAACTACAAATTAGAAAATTATATTTGGCTTGGCATAAATCTTGGATAGCCAACACCTGTACACCATGATATTAAGATTCAGAACCTGTTTCAATTTTTCAGTAGTAAATACAAAATGTAAAGATAAAAAAGTAAAAATTTGGTTTTGTTTAATTTCGCGAAAGCTCAGCCCAATATTACGATTTTTGAACAGCTGTTGCACACTTAGGGTCTTACTACTTCTACAAAATTGCAGCTTTCTATTTTTTTGCAGTTTGTAAATACGCTAAATTTTGCTTGAAAAACTGACGTGCTTTCACTTTACATTGCACTATGAGCGTGTTTTTTTTTACCGGTTTTGTCCATTTTCAATACTGAACTTGCCTGCAAGAACTTCCAATGTTTCTGCTAATTTTTTTTTTCGATTAGAAAAATGTTAATAAAACACAAATATACGGACAGACGGACAGATATATCTAAATCAATTCAAAATATGATGTTGATCAGGAATATATAAAATTTGTTTGCTTCTCGCTTTGTATGGTCCTTCTGGATCTTACAAATATAATGACAAAATGTATCACAACCTCTGGGTGGTGGATATAAAAACAGAAATAAGTAGAAGGAAACATGGAGGAAGCAGATAAAGAAAATATGTAAAATTATAATGAAAATGCCCATAAACATAAAAAAGTAATGATAACAATAATTATAGTAAAAAAGCAAAAAAAAAATTAAAATCTAAATGAAAATAACTATAACGATACTCTCGACTGATAAAACGTGATGCTTAACTCTACTTGACATCATTTGACTTGACATCATTTGACTTCATTTCATATGGCTTGATTTCATTTAACTCATCCCAATACTGCAATAATATTCGATATGTCATTTGTATATATTTTACTATACGTGCATCATACAATTATTATTATTGTTATTATTCCTTTTTTTTTTTTGGTGAATGCAGGTGACGTAGATTTTATTCAATGTTTGCATTGATTGTAACAGCTTAATATAAATTATGAGATTTATAATCGAATTGTCGTAAGCAACATATACAATTACGCTCATATCAGATTTATTTTCACCGCCATTCATATACTTCTTCAGCTTGGTCTGCTGGTGCTTCTTTTAGTTCATTATTTCTTATCAGGCATTTTTTTTATTATTATTTTTTCATCCCAGTTTTCACCTTAGTTTTCTTACATTTTGTCCGTTTGTCCCATTCATCTTTGCCATTACATTATAAATAAGCAAAATTAAATATGCCGCTATATCTTGTACATATCACATAGATCAATAAGTTACCGATTTAATCTTGATGGATTAAATAGAATCAAGCTTTAGAAATAAACGCTTTTATATAAAATAGTCAAGTGATTTTGAAATTCTTATGAATTTCAAAATTCATTTCTTTCATTTCATTTGAAACTATTTCACAGGAGTCTCGGTAAATTCTTGCATATTTAAAATTTTCTTATCTTGAAAGTCAGAATAATTGTTAGTTTATCATATTAAAAATTTTGACAGTGCTTATGTTGCTGATTTTAATTTTGCGCCTTATGAAAAAAAAATTAATTTAATTAACATTAACATTGTTATTTGAAATTTTGAATAAAATAAAATTGCTATCATTAAAAATGGCAAAATGAAATATAAAAATGTTATTTATTTATTTATTTATTTTTTTTTTTTTTAGCCATCTAATACTTTCAGACAAATATTATTTATGCATATTTTAGAAATTATAAAGAACTACTAATAATCTTAATTATATATTTGTTAAAATAAAAACTTATTGAACCCTACATTATATATATAAAGGCCTATTGACATGAATCTATTGTGGGTTAGAAAGACGGCCAATTACCAATATGAAAAGCTTTGGTAGGAGTCAAGTCTTGGAATCCTACCATCTAAACACCAAGATATTACGATTTAGGGCCTCTTTCAATTTTTTAGTAGTAGATGGAAAATATAAACATAAAAATATAAAAATTTGGTATTATTTAAGTCCATGTAAGCGTGGCCTGTTTATATGATTTTTAGAGAGATATTGTAGACAAATGGTTTTACTATTTGTATTTTGTAGTTTGCAAATACAAAGCGAAAAGTCATAAAAATTTTGTCTTAAAAAAACAGTGGGCATGTTCTTTCAAAATCAACCCACCTGCAAGAATTTTCAATGTTTCTACCAAAATGTAAACTTTATGTAAACTCTTTTTCTTGCGACCGGTAGAATGCTAAAAACACACCAAATGATGAATATGCAGTCAGGCAAACAGGCAGGTCTAAATCCATTCAGAATTTGATGCTGATCAAGAATATGGATCTCCGATGCTTCTTTTTTGATATTATAAACATAAAATGAATATACCCCCCAACATCTGGGTGCTGGGCATAACAAGTAAGAACTTTTTAGTAAGTTGGTTTGTTGGTTTGTTGGTTTGTTGGTTTGTTGGTTTGCTAGCATTGCATTTGGCATATTAGTTAATGCATACATAAGAAAGCGATAAATCGTTTGAATTTATGTAGATATGCTTTTAAAAGCAATGTCTTATAAAAAGGAAATAAAAATAATAATAATAATAATAATAATAATAATAATAGTATTACAAGTAAAATCTAAAAACAAATGTAAAGTAGTGGCAAGAAGAAAACTAATTGAAGAAATATAAGAAAAATCCATAAAAATTTTAACATTTATGAGGCACTTCTGCAAACTCAACGAAGACACACTGTTCGACATGTCATCTATTGCACTAATGACAACAACAAAACAAACAAAAAAAAAACAACTACAACAATAATAATAATATGAAATAACAATATTTTTAACTTAACGTTTTTTTTCTATTTTTATTGCATTTGGTATCTAAATATAAATTTTGGTTTAGTTGATTAGTTTTACATTTCCATTTTATCAATAGCATTTGAAGGATATTTGTTGACAGGCTACAAAAAAAACCATAACAAATAAGAAAGTTATATTTGGTTGGGCCTAAATCTTGGATACCCACCATCAATGCACCATGATATTACGATTCAGAATCTGTGTCAGTTCTTTAGAAGTAAGTAGAAACCGTAAATAAAAAAAAAATTAAAGTGTGTTATTGTATTTTTTTATATATGCGTGACCTCTTTGCATGTTTTTTGGACAGACATTACAGTCCAATAGCTCACGTATCTCTTGCAGTTTGCAAATAATTAAAAAATACCATAAAATGTTGTTAAAAAAAAACAAAGGCTTTCTAAGTTTATTTCGCTAAGTGGGCGTGGCCTGTGACCGATTTACCGTTTTTTAATTTTTACTTCCTACTAAATTTGAGTAATGATATCTCCATTTTTGCGATCCAAAGAATATTGAAATCACGCTTATACTCGGACTGGATGGACAATCAATTAAAAATTTTATGCTGATCAAAAATATGTAAGCTTTGTATGGCCTCCGATATTCCCTTTTGGATGTGACAAACATAAATCAAAATGAATATACCCGCAATCTGCGGTTGATGGGTATAAAAACAAAAATAATAATCATATTTTAAGTTATTTTATCTTACCTGCTTGCCTTCACTTTCTTGTCTTTTACTTCATTTTCCGTTTCTTCACACCTTCAATTACTACTTTTATTATTTAATTTATATGCTTTAGAGGCAGGCGTTCCAATTAATTAGACATAAAAATGGAAACGTTATAATACGTTTAAAGATCACTAGCAACAATAATTATCAAAGTTAAATAAAAATTTCTATGGGTCTCTAAAAATTCTAAAATTATTCATATAATTCATAATATTTTTTCTTTTTTTATGTTAATACTGAAAATTGTTCCATTCATTCTAAAAAATTGATTTATCTTCCAATTAAATAAAATTGCGTAAGTAATAAATAAATATAATAACATAAACAAAAATTTCAAAATAATTTGTTGACGTAAGCATTTTTTTATATCCAACATCCAGAGGATTGGTCATAAACATAATGACATTTGTCATTATTTTTGTAATACCCAAATGGCAGCTTTAAATGCCCTACTTGGTTTTACATCAACATTTAATTCTAAATCGTTTAATACATGTCTGTCTGTCAGTGTATTGTTAAGATTCTTTTGGTCGCTAAACTGAAATGTGGCAGGAACATTTGGAAATTCTTGCAGAGCGTTTTAAGCAAAATATGATAGTTTTTTGTTCATTAGTTGCAAACTGCAACAGTTAGAAAGCAAAAATTTTTCACAAGCAGTATTGATCTATAATAGCCGTCCAAAAATTATACCAATCACCTAAATATTAACGAAATTATACAATATCAAATTTTCATTTTCTTATATTTACTTTCCTAACTGAAAAACTACTGAAAAACTAAAACAGACTTAAAATCATATTACCGTGCTGTATATGTGGGTTCTTAAGATTTGGTTCCAGCCAAATATAATTTTCTTGTTATTGTTACTTTGTTACTTTATTTAAAAACAAGTAAAAAAGACAAAACAACAAATAATTAAGAAAATTATATTTGGCTGAGGCCAAATCTTTAATACCCATCATCCATACAATGTGATATTACGATTCAGAGCTTATCACAGTTTTTCAGTAGATAAAAAACGTGAAAATATTGTGCAAGTTTTACCGATATTTCCTTTTTGGTTTTACAAACATAATTACGAAATGAATATCTCTCAAACTCTGGGTGTTGGGTGCACTAAAATGTATAAAATTAAATTGATACTTTATTTAAATATATGTAAATTTTTTTATATGTATTTATAAAATTTTTGTCTTCATTGATAAATTTTTATTTTTGTTCTTTTGCTTTTTGCTGTATTTAATTTTTCTAAGTAAATTGATTTGTCAATTACAATGTGAAATATTATTATGCATCTTTTGCGAGGCTTCATCATAAAGAATTGTAAGTAATTGATAAGACAACGTAATGCAAGTAAATCAATGTAACTGAAAAGAAATTAAAAAAATTAAATAGGGCTTTATAGGCAGTCGGGGCCGACTCTTGAATCTTCAGCGCCACTTTATTTAATGTGATTAACGTCAAATAAAAGAATTACGAGCCCACGAAATTGTAAAAATTGTGGTTTGTTCTATGAGAGGGATGGGGGGGGGGGGGGTGTTCAAAAAAGGACTTATTTTTTTGTGAAAGGTTTATTTTGGGAATTGGTCATAAACATAAACCCATCTGGACCTAATTTGCACAAAATTGTGACATCTAGCTTGATAACAAATTTACATGCGCAGACATCAGAGAGACAAGCGAACGGAAAGCCTTAAATCGAATCAGGTAGTGAGCTCGAGTCGATCGGTATAATAAATGGTGGGTCTATCTTAACTCCCTCTGGGCGTTACAAGCATACTGCACAAGCTTATAATATCCTGTACCACAAGTGGTGTAGGGTGTAAAGATGACAAAAATACCTAAACTATTAAATGTTCTTTTTCTGCTTTCAACGTTAGGTAATGCATATAAAAATAAAAAAAAATAAATGCGTAATATATGCATAATTAAACAAAATTTACGCTTTTTATAGCCGCGAGGTCAGGCGACGAAAGACATCTTTTCAAAAAGATCCATACTGTTTCGGTTTTACTAATATCAGTTTTATAGCATTATAGCACTCAAATTGGATAAATAAAAATTTAATGTGGGCGTGAATTACGCTTATCTACCACACAATTCAGCTAGCTATCTTATATTTCTCTAAAGAGTTACAAAACATTTCTCGAGCATTTTTCGTTTCATTCAGGAGATATATATATATAAATATATATTAAGATCGGATTTCATAAAAGAAAAAGTTTTACATAAGCAAAAAATGTCCAATGAATCATTAACAAGCACAATTTAATTTACTAATTTATTATATATAAATATTAATATAAATATAAATATAAATATAAATGATTTACCAATAATAAATTAAAATTCATTAACATTAATAAATAGACAAATATATTTTATTATTATGAAATTATATATAAACTTCATTTAATATGTTATTTAATGATCATTTTTATTAATGATACTGATATGGTACTAATGATAATTATATTCTACATTAATTGTTAAAAAGCTCTTTGACCTTTGTCGACCAGAAAATAATATAAACATTTAGCAGCTAAAGTTCTAATTCTCAGTGCATTTATTTGTTGTGTGTTATTTTTACTTTATGTCATTGCGTTTTAATATTTTCTTATTGTCTCCTTCCGATTGGTTGCTGGTGTGCGGATTACATGGTAATAACTATTTTATACCCGCCACCCAGTGGTATTGTATTTCTAACACCCAAAAGCAAGCATTGGAGATCGTAAAAGATGCAGGAGTTCTTGATTAGCATTAGTTTCTGAATCGATTTTGTTACGTGTGTCTGTCTGCTTATGTGCTTGTTAACATTCCCTCGGTTGCAAAAAAAAAAGACATCAAGCTTAAATTCGGTGGAAACATTGGAAATTCTTGGAGGCAGGTTGATGCTAGGTTGATGAGTAAGCAAACTCGCTCAAAAGACACGCCCACAGTGCAACAGCAGTAAGAACACCTCAGATTTTTTAAGCAAATTTTTGGTGCTTCTTTGCTTATTATTTGCAAACTAAACAATATAGAAAGTTGAAAGTGGTCACTGGTCTGCAACAGCTGTTCAAAATTCATGCAAAGCGGCCACGCCTACACAAACTTTTAGAATATTAAATTATTACCTTTTTGGTTTACGTTTTCTGTCTAATATTTCTAATTGAAAAACTGAAAAAAGGCTCTTATTTTTAATATTATGGTGTATAGGTGGTGGATATCCATGATTAGCCCCAGTCAAGTGTAATTTTTTCCTTGTTTATTTGGATTAATAAAAGCTGAATGAAAATTTAAATAAGTAGGAACTTGAGTACCTTTCACTATTTTTCTTCATATAGTCGAATAAGTCAACAAATAGAAAAAACTTTAATTTTGAAACAATTAAAATGTTCGTTATATGAGACGGGGTTTAAAAAATGGATCAAATTTGGTACATAGAATTTTTAAATCGAAACACAGGAGAGTCTTAAATTTTTCTATAATACATTACGCTTTTGACCATGTAACGACTTTATTCGAAAAAGGCGTTACATGAAAAATAGTCGTTAAAATGAAGCTATATGGACCAAATCTGGTATAAGCTATTTCATGTTGAAATAAAATTTAGGGCCAATTCACCTTAAAATACATTAAATATTGTAATACTTTTTGATAAAACGACTTTGTTTAAGGAAGGCGTTATATCACTAAAATACTTCAAAAAGTGTGACCTGTAGCTTGAAAACAAATTTTCATGGACATCAGAGGGACAAAGAAACAGACGGACAAAGCTTTAATAATCGAATTAGGATTCTGCATCGATCAGTATAATAAGAGGGTAGTCTATTTCAACTTCTTTTAGGTGTTACAAACATCTGTGCAAATTTATAAAATCTGTACCACAAGTGATGCAGAGTAAAAAATGTAGAAAAGAAAAATCATTATAAATGATATTTATAGATATTGATGATGTTAAATAATTGATTATGTTAAATAGTATTAAATAATGATAAAGAATTTAATATAACTTTTTCATGTTACAAAAATGATTAAATGATTTAAACAATAAAATCTGCCACAACAATTACCACAAGTAATAAATTTCTGGTAGATGGAATGAAGTTGAACAAAAAAATCAAAATTATATATAAACGTATGTAAAAATATTGGCAAGGGGCTGGACCGACTTTTAATTATCGTACCCGAAGTAGCGTACGTTTGATTGGAAATTCAAATAAATAAAAAAATTTATTTGGCCGTGGTCAAATCTTAGATATCCAGCATCAATGGATTGTTTGATATTTTGATATAATTATTTAATAAATTTACATAAGATCTTTTAAAAAAATTAAAATAAAATTTGATTTTGTATAACTTCTGGTACTTTTTGCACAAATAGTAGTGTAGCAACAGTTTTTATTTATAATCGTGCAAAATTTCAACTTTCTATTTCTTGTTGTTTTTAAGTAAATATTTTGAATTATAGGTGTTGCCGATTTCAGTCATTTTCGAAGAGGTATTGTGTAAGAGGTATAGCTTTTTTGTACACAAATGCAAATTTCAGCAGTCTGTCTTTGGTATTTCTTAAATAATGAAAGGAATATGTAGAAATTGAAAATTTTGTACAAATAGTTCGACTATTAATCTGCAACATTTTTTTTTAAAAGTCGTGCAAATTGGCCATGCTTATCAAACTTTAACAGTACCAAATTTTCATTTTTTTATGTTTACGTTTTCTAGCTACTGCTGAAAAATTGAAACAGGCTCTGAATTTTAATATCATGGTATATGGATGGTGGGTATTTAAGATGAAGTTCCATACAAATATAATTTTTTTACTCGTCTTTCTTTTATTTTTCATTTTTTGTTGTTGTTGTTGTTGTTGTTGTTGTTGTTGTTGTTGTATAAACAAATACCGTACATTTGAAATAAATTGTTTAATTTAATAATTGATTGCCGCAAGCGGTATGTATGCAAATAATTGGAATTATAGTAAATGAGATTTTATTTTCTATTTTAGATAATAATAAATTAAAATTCCCTTAAATAAATGGAAAAAAATTCGTGTATAACAATAAAATTCTATTTACTTCATTATTTTAATAACCACCATTCAGATATTGGGGTATATTCACTTTGTATTTATGTTTGTAGAGCCGTGCCCGTTATCGAGCTCAAATTTAACAGAATTATTGGAATTATTCTTGTAAGTAGTTTGGAATTAAAAATGTGCAAAATTAGTCAAAGGGCAAGTTCAAAGTTCAATTTTTTTGATCAGCATCTGAAAATTGCAAAAGATAAACAGCTGAACTATTGCACAATTAGGGAGGCAATTGGTTTACAATTTCAGTCTAAAAATCATGCTAATACCTACGCAAAATTATACAATAATAAATTTTAATATTTTTATATTTACGTTTTTAATTTATTTAAAAAAAATTGAATCAAGTTTTGAATCATAACATCATGGTGCATTAATGGTGAGTGTCCAAAATTTGGGCCTAGCCAAATATATTTTTCATACTTGTTATTGTTATTATTTTTATTTTATTATTATTATTATTATTATTATTATTATTATTTTACAAAGACTGTGGTTTAACTTATGTGACGTGTTCAAACTTTGAAGGTGCAATATCGCCTCGAACGATTGAGCAAGCGAACTCAATAATTTTTAATTGTTAACTCTGAATTATAACATTCACTTCATTTTTTATATAACTCCAGCTAAAGTAAAAATAAAGGTGGTAAATAATATGTCAAAGTTGATGTTAAATATTCATTTTTATTACAATTAATTATCGTCTGTCAATTTTTTAGCATTTAATTTATGTTACGCCATTCCAGAGATTGAATTAGAATGCAATCAATTACTTATTATTACACAAAGAGTAAAAATAAATAAACAAAAACAAAAAGAATTTATATTACTTTATGTTATTTTATTGTGTTTTTTGTACTAATTTAAATTATTGCACTGATGTTGTCCATATTACTAATTTTTTGGCATTCGTGTAAATCAAACAATATTTCAATAAACATCAATCATAATTGGTATTCAAATTACACATGGTAGTTTTTATAAACGCCTGTTACAAATTGGAGACGTATACCTTTTGCCAAAACGTTTGAAACGTTCAAAATCAGACAAAGCAAAAAATCTAATTTATTTATTTATCTTCCTTGTAAATGTTGGCACGTAAATAGACTTTGAGAATGGATCAAATCGTTTACAGGACACACCTATATTATGGCTTTAAACGGTAAAATTTTATGGATTGTCTTCAAGGATTTTGTACTGCTGTCTTGAAATGTCCATAAAACCATATTGGAAGAAAAGAAAAGACGATAACTGGATGTTTTCATGTCTGTGCATCCGTTAGTCACACCCATTTAAAATTGTAATACAAAAGTTGGTTTTTGTTTGATTTATTTAAAAGTTTTACCAATTATTCGTACACTGAGATTTCGTTTGTGATTTGTTTGGCTTTAATATTCTCATGCCCTTGCCCAAAAAAGCGTAATATTTAAAATTGTTATTGCCAAAGTTCTTTTATTAACTAATCGTAATGAAAGTTTGGTATTGTATATTTTCACGTAGGTGTACCCGATTTTGCATGAATTGGGCATGGACATTACAGACCACCAGTTTTCCTACTTGTGCAAAATTTGAGCTCTCTATATTTTGCAGTTTCCAGATGATGCGGAAAAAGCTACCAAATTTTGCTTAAAAAAAATGAGGTGCCTTGATTTTATGTTGTACTCTGGGCGTGTCCCATTTTCAATACCAATCTACCTGTAAAAATTTCCTCTGTTTCTGTGTCCGGGAGAATTTTAACAACAACCGACAGACAGACAGGCAGACAGATATCTATAAACCGATTCAGAATTTGATGCTGACTAAGAACATACAAACTTTACAGGGTCTCCAACGCTACTTTCTGCGCGTTGTAAACATACTAACGAAATAAATATACCCCCAACCTCTGGTTAGTGCTCATTAAGTGTAGATTAGGACCTAAATTAAATGGTTTCGTAAATCTACCGTAGGCCTAAACTTTTTAGTTCTTTTTTTTGATATTTTTTCTCATATCATTTGCTACTACTTATTTTGTCTCTCTGCCTCCCTGTGTCTTTTAATTGTTCTTTTATTCCCTTATGTATGACTTTCTTTCACGCACTCTCAAACACACAATGCCCCACTTATTGTATTTTTATACAACTACTCCCACCCCGAGGTTGGGAGTATATTCACTTTGTCATTATGTATTAAATATCTAAAAGTAAGCCTCAGAGGCTCTAAAAATATGTGTATACTTGATCATCAACAAATTCTGAATCGATTTAGACATATTCGTGAGTCCGGTCCGGATACGATTTCGCAAACGTAGGCGTGACCGATTTTTATAATTTTTGGACAGTTGTTGAAAATTAATGATTTTACACTTTAAGCAAAATTTAAGCTTTGGGCCTTTTGTAGATTGCAATTATGAGTAAAAATTCATAAAATTTTTCTTAAAATAAGTGAGGTGTTCTCAGTTTACTTTGCACTGCGGGCATATCCTTTGACCGATTTTGCCTATTTTACAAATACAAACCTGCCTGTAAAAATTTCCAATGGTTCTACTAAATTTGTGTTGCTTGTCTCTTTTCTTGCGGTCGAGAAAAACTTTAACAACACACAAAGAAATCGACTGATGGACAAACAGACTTTGTCAGCATTTGATGCTGATCAAGAACGTATGTACTTTGTAAGGTCTCTGACTTTTTCTTTTGTGTACTACAAATATAATGACATAATTAATATACTACCAACCTCTGAATGGTGCATATAAAAATGCGCAACGCTTTAGATGCTTCAAATGTTTAAAAAAAAGTTATTTTATACGTATATCATCTTGCTTGGGGTTCGAAATATGTGTGTGTATGCGTGTATATGTAAATTTTTACGTTTGTATTGTTTATTTTACAAATTATTTAAAAATGTTAGCCAAAAACAAGTAACAACTAAGAAAATTATATTTGGTTGGAGCCAAATAATGAGTACCCAGCACTCATTATCAGAGGCTGTTTCATACTTTTTAGTAGAGACCGGGTAGCCCAAGGTTCATAATTATACGGTAAATTTACATACAAATGCCTAAAGTAACAAAATATCAACCTTGGATCCGTTGTAGTTTTTACGTACTGAGTAAAGAATATAAAAATGAAAGTAAAATTTTTTGTTGGCGTAATCGATTACAATCATTTTTTAAAATTTCAGTTGTCTAACGATTGTACCTTTTGGGTACTAAATAGAAAATATAAAAAACAAGTGATAAGTATATGTTTTATAATTTAACGTAGGCGCAAACGATTTGTTCGATTTATCGAAGCCCATTGGAAAACAATAACTTTAACATTCGTATAAGATGTCAGATTTTCATCTGTTTCAGTTTTCAAGGTATAAGAAAAAAACTATAAATTTTTGCTTAAGACTACAGAACTATACTGAGTTTCGATTTGGCCAATTTTCAATACTAACCTGCTTGCAGCACCTTCCAATGTTTGTGCCAAATTTAAGCAGGCCAGTGCCAGAAACACTCTTTCAGATAGACATAACTAAACCGATTTAAAACTTGATGCTGATGAAAAGTATATAAATTTTATAGGGTTTACGATGCTAATGATAAAATGAATATACCCGAAATTTTTATGTGGTGGTTATAAGAAGAAAAAGGATAATAAGTTGAGATATAGATACAGTAAATATTTTCACATATCTATTGTTCATTTTATGTTACCTAATTTCATCTTGTACGCACCTCGTCCGACACTAAATATATATTCCAAAAAGAATGATGTGTTTTTAAAATCCATACCCACCCCAACACTTGCAGTACCAGATTTAAATTGTTTACAATCATGTAATCGTACCAAGGCATAGACGTTCGTTAAACGCGTATTTTGCAACAATGTTGAAAATGAATGCATGTAATATGTAAAATGATTTTTATTATACTGATTAATTCAGAATCATTTTGTTTTTGTCTGAAAGCTATATTCCCGTCTATGCAATCTGTCAATTCATTGTATATTTGCTATTAAGCAATCACCGTGTAAAATGACACAAACGACTCTCTTTGATGATTTAAGTGGTAAAGTTGCATGTGATATAAAAATGGAAATTTAGAGGAAACAGATAAAATTTCTGAATAGTCTAATAGTTATTAATAAAAAGAGCATTTTGTAATGTGAAAACAGTGATATATACTATTATTAACCCTTTTAGAAATAAGGTAATCTATTTAACAAGGAAAGAACGCTGACAATTTAAATGGTAAAGATGACACCTCGAAACTTGCTCGTAATAATGGTCAATGGTCTTTTTAGATTTTAATTCATCAATATTATTTACGTATACTATTAAAATGTTAGCATTGGGCAAATTTATTAAAATCGAAATATTTTTAAGAGTTTTCTAATGGACTGGACTTTTGATGAATTTCATTTCTATTTTGCATTCTTAAGTCAAAATTGTCCGTGCAATTTTGCACTTATATATTGTAAAATAAGAAGAAACGGACAGACAGACAGACAGGCATCTCTAAATCGATTCAGTATTTAATGCTAATCAAAATTTATATACGAATGTAATGGCAAAATGAATATACCTCATACGATGGGTGGTGAATATAAAAAGAAAAACCGATCGCACCGATCGTTACCTTTTATTATATAAGCCATTTATTTGTATTTACCTATAAAATTTAATTACATTTTCTTCTTTATCTTTATCTTTTCAGGTGAGTTACGTGGTATTTTCTTCTTAAATTTTTTTTATTTGTTTTCATATGATATTAACAATCTCAACAGTCTTATTGTGAAAACGTTACAAAAAAAGAAAAGACAAACAAAATACAAAAAAAGGCCAAACCGAAAAACAGTAAAAACAGATAAAGAAACTACTGGCTACTTTTTGTGATTTCATTTAAAATATTGCGTAATATTTTTGATATTTTGGTGAGTCTCTTTATTTTATTTTTATTTTTCGATTTTACCGTATTTCAATTTTCATCTCTATAAATAGAAATACTTGAATATTTTACTTTTGCTTTTTTCTTGTCAGTTTTTTTTTTTTATTTTTTATTTTTTTTTTTGTATATTTTGCTATATAACAATTTTTATGATGTGGAGCTATCTGTTTGCATTGCTGTTGTTCGCTTATTTATAATTATTAGTTCTCTGGCGCAATTTACGTAATAATTTGCACCTATACGCGTATTATAGTGCATTAAAATTTCAAGGCGCTGCAGTATAATACAATGCAATGCAATGTTATCTATAAGAAATTATGAACTACACGAAATAGAAAGAGATAGTTGAGAATTCGAGAATGGTTGAAGAAGACATGGTAGAGTATGAAAAGATGGGGGAGCCAAGTAGATAATCGAGTAGCCTTATCATTATATTTAATAAATATATCGCTGCTTTATTTGCTTTATTATTATTCTTCTACTTCATATACTTTTATTACTTCCTATACTTGCTTACTAAACGCATTACGCTGTTACATTTGATGTCATCCTCCTTAATTTTACGGTGGCGGTTGTGTTACGTCAATTTATGCCACCATTTTGACAAAGTAATCATTGCTTTCGCGAATTGAATTTTATATCTCTTTACATCAAAACAGATTCTTTTATTCTCTTCTCTGTTCTCTCACTTCCTCTCTTCAACTGCGTTCTCATTTACTTCTTAATCTTTTTGTTTTCATTTTGCTGCTCTTACTTTGTGTGAGATTTTTTAATTTAATAGAAAATATATTTCAACAAAAAAAAAAAAAAAAGAAAAAGAATTAGTTTAAATCAAATAAGAAGGAGAAACAGAAGCCGAGCTGAAAGAACAAGTTATTGTAAGAGCATGATATAATTCAAAAGAATATAAATAAAAATAAAACTGTTATTAAATATAATGATTATTGCATATCATGCCACTTTATTCTGTTTTATGTGCCATGGAGTTTCTCAAAAAGAACGCCTCCGGTATTTCGTAAAGTGTTAATGATATTGAAAACAATTGAAAGAGTAAAAATTGAACAGAATAAAATCAGAATTAAAATGAAGATTATAGAAGAAAAATCACAAAAACAAAAAAAGAAAGGGAAGAAAGAAAGAGAGAAAGGAAGACACATATAAACTAAATTCGGCACAGTATTGCATTTTGAAGTAATAATTGTGTGTAGCAACTTTGGTTCAAAACATTTCATTACCATACAACGAACTCTTCAAATCATTTAAAAATTACAATGTTTTACTTTCTGGTTGTGTAATTTACATAGTTTGCTCTTCAATCACATTAAAGGAAAGTTAGGCAGGGTATTTAAGAGTCGCCTCCGACTTCTTGCTTTTTACGGTTTCTTTCTTAAATTTCCCTAATTTCTCAAAGGTTTTTGATCAAAAATAAAGCATATTATTTATTTTCTGTTGGACAACTTTAGGCAACTTTTTTTAATGCTGATCTTATATGCTCAAAAATATATAAACCGCAAGTCACAGTTCACAATTTAGATAAATTCCGTGGGGAACATGGAAATTAGTGAAATCGATTGTTTGAAATGCCTAATGCCAAAAGTGCTATAGATCACTTAAAATAGATAAATTTTTACTTAGTTATAAATTGTGAATCAATTTCGAGGAATTTCGTAGAAGTATTAAAAACTTTTTTGTTTAGATTAGTATTGCAAATAAACCGAATCGGGGTGAGTAAACGTCGTTGGACTTGTTGTTAAATTTCGTAGACATTTTGAGAGTCCTTTTAATCTGATTGGTATAATCAAGGCAAAGTGTTTTGTATCATTTAGAAGGAAGCCTCAGAAACCATATAAAAGTAAATTAATTGAAAGGCACGCCCACAGCATAAAAATATTTGCGCTTTTTTTAATTCAAGACAAATATTTATGATTGTATAAGCTTTCCATTCGCAAATTTTGAAAGGTACAAAGCTAACATGTGCCATATTAATATTCATTCGATGAAAGTCGAAGTACAGCCCTTTCCATTTTTTCAAAAATAATTTGAAATATAATCTAACTTGAATTGTGAAGACATGTACATGGCGAAAATACTAGAAAGTAATTGTATGTATTCGTAACTAAGATGGGCTGGCAGATCTTCCACCATAGAATTATACTAAAAATTTTTTAAATACTGGAAAATTTCTAATGAAGTGACAAAAAATTACAATAATAAAAATAAACAATCATATTTACAGAATTCTAATCAACCCCAGAGTTTGGGTTTAATCAGCATCAAATTCTTAATTAATTAAGACAGTCTGTCCGTCTGTGTATCTGCCTGTTGTAAGCACCCTCCTGGTCGTATAAATTGAGATATTGTGCTCAAATTACGTAGAAACTCAAATTACGTAGAAAACTCAAATTTCGCCCAATTGGCAGGCCTTCTACGATATCTCTTCAAATATTGTGTAATTAGGGTACACCTCCGCGAGATTTTGCATAACCAAACTTTAATTTTTTTATGTTTACTCCTAAGAAACTGAATCAGGTTCCGAATTGTACTACCATGATGTATTGATGGAGGGTATCCAAACTTTGGCCCCAGCCATATATAATTTTCTTACTTGTTAAGATTAAAATTTTACAGTGGTGTAACACAAATTTTGTATTTGCGCTAACTTGTTATAACAAGTAAAGTCGATTATGAAAATTTATTGATTATCAATTAAGATGAAAATAATTTAATTTTTAATTAGACAAAACAAAAAATTAGAAATAGAATATAAACAAATATAAAGAATAAAAAAATAGAAAAAGAAAAAATGCTAGTCAATTGATTTTTCTTGTGACATTTGTACAATGAAATTACTCAACTCACATCATTTCTTGCCATTTTGTTGCATGCCATTTCATATCGGTTCATCCATTTTGTATTTTATCAAATCGCATAATGAATGAAAGTTTAATTAACCAAAACAGTATAAGAAAGTTTGTCTGTCTGTCCGTCTGTATGTTTAAAAATTTATAAAAAAAAAATAAGCATATTAATATTTCTTTTAAGCATTTTGTTCTCCTTCTCTCATTCCCAGCCTTTTTCACTTTACGTCACTCAGTCATACTGTTATTATCGTTAAAAATTTGACCTCAAATGAAGTATTTTTCTTAGTATTCTATAAGACAAAGTATATAAAATAATTTCATTAAAAATTTCATTGTGGTGTTTTAGATAATTTTCTGTGATTTAGATATTAACTTAATTGTTATAGCCACCACCCAGAAGCTGAAGGTATACTCATTTTGTCACTACATTTGTAACGTCTTAAAGGAAGTGTATGGGATCTGCAAAGTATACCTGTTCTTGATAACCAGGAAATTGTGAATCGTCTTTGTTTGTGTGTAAAAATTCTTCTGGTCGCGAAGACAGAGGTACTGACTTCCAATTTGAAAGAAACATTGGAAGTTCATGTACGTATTTGAGTACTGAAAATTATATAAAGCGATTGAAGGCAACGTAAACTCTGTTTTTTAAGGAAATATTTACCGAGCAAAGTAAGCTCTGTTTTTTAAGGAAATATTTATGGTTTTGGACTTATAACTTGAAAACCATAACAAAGGAAAACCGAAAATGTTAAGGCCATTATTCTATAGTGTCTGTATAAAAATTGTACAAATCGAACACGCCTGCACTAAATTATGCAACTTCAAAATACCAATAAATAAAGTTCCAAATAATGTCTGGGGGTTACATACCCAAAATTTGGCCCTAGACAAACACACAGAAGATAGGGTATATTTACGTTGTCATTATGTTTGCAATTTCAAGTAAAAAGCTTTGGAGATCCTATAAAATATAAATATTCTTGATGATTATAAAATTTTGAATCGATTTAGATATGTCTATCCGTCTGTCTGTTGTAAACATACCCGTGGTCGTAAAATTTGAGATACCAAACTTAAATATAGCCCAATC
Source organism: Melophagus ovinus (assembly GCA_023089585.1). Lineage (NCBI taxonomy): Eukaryota > Metazoa > Arthropoda > Insecta > Diptera > Hippoboscidae > Melophagus > Melophagus ovinus. The sequence goes on along the minus strand of JAKKIB010000207.1, from coordinate 79,534 downwards.
AATTTAGATGTTCTTGCAGGCAGGTTGGTATTGACAATGGACAAAATTGGTAAAAGGAATCGTCCCCAGTGTAACGTAAACTGAGAACACCTCGATTTTTTTTGGTGTTCTTTTTGCACATTACTTGCAATCTGTAAAATATAGGAAGTTGAAATTCCATGGAAGTGGAGAGGCAACTAGTCTACAACATTTAACCAAAAATCGTGCAAATTGACCATGCCTACGCTAAATTATATTTTTTATATCAAAACACAAGGCAATATTTATTTTCGCTAAAATTCACTTCAAGTTAAAGCCTTCGCCCATATAATGACTTTCTTTGAAAAGGCTTTAAATGGGAAGTGGTTCTAAAAGCGAACCCATCTGGATAAAAATTTGGTACACATATTTCTTGTGCTAAAGTACAATTCAGGGCCAATTTTTTCCATATAACAACTGGTTTTTAAGAAAGGCGTTATTTAGAGTGCGGTATTCAATATGCTTTGTCTCTAGACCACAGCATCTGCCAAATTTCACTAAAATATCTCACAAATTGCCTGACCTGTAGTTTAATTAAAAGTTTTCATGGACAGACATTAGATGGACAAACAAGCTTAAGTTGAATCAAAAAGTGATTCTGAATCGATCGATATAATAAAAGGTAGATCTTTTCCAATTTTGTTTGTGTGTTACAAACACCTGCACAAACTAATAATACACTGTACCACAAGTACGGTATAAAAAGGCAAGTAACTATTTATCAATCATTATCATTATTATAGTTTTTTAGTTGTTCTTGTGATGCTTTTTTTTTATTATTTAATACGCATTCAGTTCATATCCTATCTCATTTATAGACTCTATTCGTATATTGCTCTTTGATGACTTGCTATTCTACTTTCTCCTAGATCAACACTCATATGTAACAGTAACAATACAAGCACAACAATCGATTTAATCACACATAGCTTAATATTTCTCATACAAGAATATGATTGACTGACTGAGTAACAACGGCAGCGATATGGCGAAGATGCCATAGTTAAAAAGAAACGATAAAAAAAAAAATCGATGGCTACTGTACTGGCTCAATAGTAATCAAGTAAATTATATTTAGCTGGGGCTAAATCTTGAACACCCACCACCCAGACAGTATTTGGTATTTTACAGACATATAATTTGAAGTTGTGTAATTTCGGGTAGGTGTGGCCGATTTGCACGATTTTTTGTAGATATTGTAGAATAATGGCCTTAATAATTGTTCAAAATTTCATCTATCCATTTTAGTTTTCAAGTACAAAAATTTTTGAAAAATTTAAGCTTAATATCCCTTTTGTTGGAATAAAGAAAATGTTTAACGCACAAGGACACACCGGATAAACATGTTTAAATCGTTTCATAACTTTATGCTGATTTAGAATCGATATACTATGTAAATCTCCTACACTTCCCTTTAATGGTTACAAATGTAGTAACAAAATGGGTATTCCGCCAACCACTGCGCTGTGCGTATAGAAATCCCAAAACACATAAAAACGTTTTAGTTGACCAAAACGGACTATTAAATAATCTAAGACCAGTTTGCCTAACCTGATTAGAAACATTGGAAAGTGTTTAAAAAGTTAAGAAAGAGAAAAAAAGGAATACGCTTTCAAATTCAAATATCTCAATAAGTCCAATCCACAGACTAATAATAAAACAAGTAACAACTTTGTAGTATTCTTGAATACCTTACACCACTTTGCTTAATGTGATTAAAATCAAATAAGAGAAAGACAACGCAAAAAAATTTTATAAATTTTAATTAAAAAATTATTTAAAGAGTTCGTTATATGAGACAAGGTTCAAAAAGTGGCCCGACCTAGACCAAATTTAAAACACACGTTTTTCATGCTAAAATACTATTAAAGAATGGCGTTGTATGAGGCATTGTCGTAAAAATGGTTCAATTTTAATCATTTTCAAAAGGGTGTCTGGGCTAAAACACAACTATTTACCAAATTTCATTAAAATTTCTCTGAAATTGCGACTTGTAGCTTGTACACAAACGGATACTCAGATGGACAAGTGAGTGAAATAATGTGAGTCGATTGATATAACAGGAAATGGGACCATCTCAACTTCTTTTACGTGTTACAACCATCTGCAAAAACGTATAATACCCTGTAGGGCTTAGTGGCTTAGGGTATAAGTAAATAAATGGGCAGATATATATACGACAGACAACACTGTACCAATTCAAGAAAGATGAGAATGAGTTAAAAGTCAAAATCCATATACATAAGTACGTAGATATATTCAAAATGTCGAACGATTTGGCCTAAATTTTTGATATAAATTTACTATGCTAACTGACTCTTTTAAGAAAAATATCCATCATTGTACATTTTTTTTTATTCTAGACCTTGTTTTAGTGTGCCATAATAATTCGCCCGTGCGCATTTAGTAAATTGAAAATTTTAAATTGAAAGGCCTACAGTGTAACGATTGTTCATCACTCCATGGGTCATATTGTTTGATCGGTCATATAGCCCATTAGTCATGCGGTAGTTTGGTCATTCAGTAGTTTCCACCATAAGCATTTAAATGGTTTATGATGTGTCTCTGCATCTGTTTCTTTTTTTTAAATTTTTTTTTTATAGTAAATTTGATTTACTTTACTGTGTTGTTGTTCTTGTTGTGATTGTTTCATACAATTGTGGGTATGTTCATTTTGTCATTACGTTTGTGACACCCAAAAGGAAGTATCGGAGACCCTATAAAGTATGTAAAATCTAGATCATCAGATCATGTCTGCCTGTCGGCCTTTCTATGCACCTAACCGTCTGTCCGTGAGTCCTTAACATTCTCCTTGGCCTAAAAGAAGTTATATCGAATTCAAATTCGGCAGGAACATTCAAAGTTTTTGACAGTTCTTGGTATTGAAAATGGGCCAAATCGATCGAAGGGCACGCTCGTAGTGCAACGTAAACTGAGAAAATCTCGGTTTTTTTAAGTAAAACTTTCTCGGTTTTTGCTCGTTACAATGGCTTATTAAAGCCATTGTTCCAGTATAACTGTAAAAACAAGATTTAAATTGGCCATACCTATAACAAATTTTCACTTTTTTTGTGTTTTTTGTTAGTTTTCCATTTAATATTTTGATATATTTTTGTAATACAATCTGATGGGTGTGATGGGTGATGAAATTTTTTTACTTATTATTATTTTGTTATAAAAAAAGGCAAAAAAAAAGGCAAAAAAAAAATAAGAATAAAATGAAAAGGAGAATGGAAAGTAAAAAAATTGATGAAAACGTGAGGCAAACAACGTGAAAGCACATCAAAGGAACTTACAAAAAAGTTAAGTTGATAAAATAGAAAAAAAAATGGTGGCATCAGGAGCTGTTTTTAAAGAAATTAAATTGAACTAAACTGAAAGATTTTTGATGTTCTTATTGCTGTTGTACTATTATTTATCATAGTTATAGATCATTGGTTTTTTTAAAAGAAAAGAAGAAATAAATAAAAATGAAAAAAATGTCGAACAAGTATTTTCGTGTTGTTCTTTGTTGCTGATTCTTTTGCTGCTACTACTGTTACAGTTGTTACTGTTGCAAACTTTTGCAACAGTAACAATTTAAGTGCTCGTGTTGTTAAATTTTTGATTTGAATTCATCACTTATCAGTGTGATGAGTGTAATAGACACATGAGCACTCAAATAAACAGACAGACAGATATTCAGATAGTTGAACAACCACATGCTAACAATTTAACAGTTTATATTCATTTTAGTTTATTTATCAAAAAAGAAAAAAAAAGCAATATTTTGGTTGATTGTAGTCGATTCTTAAATATCCTACTTTTGTTTGCTTCAAGCCAATAAAGTGCATTAAATTTATTTGGCATATTATTTTGAAAAGTTTGTTATTTCACTAAATTTTATTAGTTTTAGTTATTATTGTAAATTTTTTTTTTTTAAAAATACAATGCTCTATGAGGAATTATTGTAAAAATCCAATATTATTTTCGATCTTACCCATATCATTATTGAAGTTAAAATATGCCTGTGTACTTAATTTCATACCAATCATTCTAAAATTGCAGCATGTACTTTAATAATAAATTTACATGGCAGACCACAGAGAGATAAAGAAACGAACCAACAGGCCTCTAGAAAGATGAGAGGATAACCTTACAACGAATTAACAAGTGCTTGTAAGTCGATAGGCATAATGTGGACTTATGGGCCGGTCCATAATCAGCTTCTCACGTTTTCATACGCACTTGCTATATACTTTATCACCAGTAGCAGTGCTTAGTTTAGTTTAGATATATTTTCAATAAAATTTTTTATCCTTATAATTGCTGCACTTTTTACATTAAAACGTTTTTACTTCCGAAGACGCGCTTGCTTATAAATTTAAAGGCATCATCATTTTTGTTTTTATTTCAGAGTTTATGGTTAGTGAACGTCTCTTTATTGTCTATTGTGTTGGATTCTTTGGTTTATTTCTACCTTTTTTATTTGTATAGTTTTTTAGCTAAGGCCATTGCTGTTGCCAAAGTCATTTATTGTTGTTGTTTGTTTAAATATTTTAAGGTATGCATTCACTCAAAAAATTGTTATGATTTTGTAGTTAATATTTGCTTTTCCGCGTCCGTTCTGGTTGTTGGTTGTTTGATTGTTGGCCTGTTATTTATCGTTTATCGGTTGTTAGCTTCTGGTTGGTGGAGTTTTAGTGTCATCTTTAACTAGATTTGTTGATAACTTACCAAATGCCTAAATATGTAAATTTATGTAATAGAAGTAGCAGCATCATTCACAATATTTATTTTTATTTTCATTTTTTTACTTATTCCACAAAGACAAAATATTTGCTCTTTGCTAGCTGCATTGGATTTGCTGCTTATTGAGCGCTGCTTTGCTTTCGGCACCTGAAAAAATGACAAACTTTTTTAGTATTACTTTGCGCTACTTGTCAACTTGTTTTATTATTTGCTGCAATGTTTATTTGCTGTTATTGTTCTTTTTGTTGTTTTTGTTGTTGTTGCAATGTGATTACTTGTAGAGGATGGTGGCAGCAGCTATGGCGAGTATGACAGTGAGTTTGTGCTTTTATACCGTAGAGTACTTATGGTACAGGGTAATATAAATTTGTGCAGTTGTTTGTAACACCTAGAAGAAGTTGAGATCGATTCAGAATCCTAATTCCTAAATCGATTTAAGCCTGCCTGTCCGCCTTTGTGCAAAGTACAGATGGCAATTTTAGAGATATTTTAATAAAATTTGTTACATGGGGTTGTTTTGTCACAAAAACGAATCTCATTGAAAATGGTTAAAATTGGACTATTTTTATGACCACAACCCAAATAATACCTTTCTTAATAGGGTCGTTATATGAAAAAAAGTACAATTTTTAATATATTTGAACATAAAGTAGTTCTTAAATGTATTTTAGGATAAAAAAACATGTGCACCAAATTTGGTCCAGAGCACTCTATTTTTACGAATATTACCCTCATTTGAAAAAAAAACATTATAAAGCAAAAAAATGCACTCTTAAATATATTTTAGTTGAAATACCCGCTTGCATTTTGACATAATATATGTGCACCAAATTTGGTCCATTATTTTGAACCTTCTCTTATATGACAAACTTTTTAAATCAATGACAATAATTTATTATTGTCATTGACTTTAAATCACATTAAGCAAAGTGCTGTAGAGTATTTAAAAGTTGGCCACGACCGACTATAAATTTATTACCTGTTCAATGGTTACATTTAATATTAGATTTATGTCAGAATGTAGACTTATTCATGAAGTTGTTGATAACAAGTTAGATACACAGACAATACTTTGAATGCCGCTTTACCTACTGGAATAGTGTAACTATAAATATTCTGTAGATACGATATAAATAAATACAGATACAGAACTTTTACCATTATTACCATTAACCACAAAATTCCTGTGGAAAGAATATACAAAATGGTTGAATCCGGACCAAATTTACTACACGTTCTACATGTAGATTCTTCCCGATCTCTTGTAATTTAAAAGTTCCATGGAAAATTAAGGTAATTATTATAGGAAGAGATTTATAGATCTACAAATTGGCTTGCCATTTAAGTTTGCAATGGTACCCACATTGTGCATAAAACTGACGAGTAAATTGTTCGCCAGAGAAGTTTTCTAAGGGGAAATTTAAAAATTATTATTCAATACCAAACTATCTGTAAGAACTTCCAATGTATCTGCGAATTTGAATTCGATATCTTTTTTTTGCGACGGACAGATAAAAAGACAGACAGACATGTCTAAATCGAATCTGAATTTAATTTAAATATTGTGTAAATTTACTGTAAATATTCATCTAAAAATTGAAAATATTTAACACTAAGTAATTTAAGCGAAACACTCACGTAACAAATAATGCTTGAAGATTTTAGGGACAAAGTAGTACATTAAGAATGTCATATTTTGGCAGATAATTCATAATAAGATAAACTTTTCTATAATTCTGACTAATCTGTTAATACTGAGCATTAATTCCCAATGATAGTTTGAATTCTATGAAATAAGTTTTGCGCTAATATATAAAAAAAAATTACGGTATATCGGATTTAATTATACAAATTCTGGATTGTAAAAGCCTAATTTTTATAGAAATTTAATTGGCTACCAAAGATATTCGATTCGTAGATATTACGAGTTGAATTAACAACATTTATAAAGCATTTTGCATGTGTAACCATGCAGATCAAATTATTATTGAAAAATTTTCTTCTACTGTTGTAACAGTCATACAAAATATAGTTAACAACATTGCGTATTGCTAAGTAAAGGTAAAGGTATCGTGTTATTGATTTTTTTATACGAAACTATTGTAAATTCTAGGGCCTAAAACAGACCATCTCTTTATAGCAACCACGATTAATTGAAAATAATTTTTTGAATGGAGCAAATTTTCATTTTAATTTTTCTATTTTCATTTTATTATTTATTCTTATGAGCAAAGCTTAGATTTCAATTCATTCAATGGTTCAATTAAAATATTTGATTTCCAGAATAAGATTTTCAGTGTATGAGATTAATACACTCCAGTTGATAATGTACAGTTTCGCATGGATGAATATAGCCTTATTTTGTGGAAAGTTATTATGTAAAAAAAATATTAATATCAAGTTAGTATTTACCAAAATATATCTAAAACTCATTTGTGTCATATGGCTTCTCTTTTTTTTAAATGTTTAAAAGAAGTTGTCAAAAGCAATGCTACATGGTATTTCATGATGTATCCCGATGCATATTGCATATCCAATATTTTTAAAAGGAGAAGAATACAAAAAGAGAAAAAGCAAAAATATTTGCGTTACTGCAGATCGATGAAATAATATTAAAAAGGAAAAAGTATCTTTCAATGGGTCACTACGCTTGATTGTTGAACTGAATTTGTTAAATATAATTTATTAAATTTACATACGTATGTATGTATGTAACGCATTATTGCTTTTTATAAAAATATATATAACTTAAGGGCCGGCTACCCTAAAAAAAATTTACAATGAATTGTTGTTAAAAATTTCTTTAAAAATGCGTCTCTTGTTGTTGCTGTTACTGTTTTCGTAAGATGAATAGCTTTGCCTGAATATCTACATAAAATAAAAATTAAGTATATGGAGAAAATGCAAACGAAAACAAACATGAAGAAAATAAAAATGTGAAGCGCGTAATTACATGAATTTTAACCAACAATCTTTGCCATCTCAAAATTATCATCATATAAATTAACAAACTTACACACACACAAACATGTTTGTATGCAGCTCTACAAATAAATTGTCGCCTAGTTGGGCAGCTGATCAAGTGGTCAGGTAAGTAGACAATCAGCCATCAGGCGTCAAATCCATGAGGTTAAATCTTTTACCTTGAATGTATAGATGACATGACGAAAGGATAAACGACAGGACAGACTAAACGAATGCTGTGCACTTATTGAAATGCATGCATTTGGATAAAAAAAAAAAAAAACGTTTTATTTTGGGCATGTCATTTATACGATTGCGGGCCATGATGTGGTGATCCTTTTCTAAAAATATATGTGTCCAATTTCTTTTTCTGTAACATGGTTTTATTTTATGGCCTTCTCTCTGATTCTGGCCACAACGTTCTTATTTCCATTATATAAATGGAACAGCATTAAATCAATAAATTTTAGCCACCAAAAGAAATCCATAAGAGAAACAAAACAAAACAACTAAAAAATATTGTCTGGGGCAAAATCTTGGATATACACCACCAATATACCAAAATATTACGAGACACAACCTGTTTCCGTTTTTTAGCAGTTAATAGAAAATATACACATAAAAAAGGAAAAATTTGATATTATGCAATTTTGTACAGGCGTAGCCGATTTGCATGATTTTTGGAAGTATGTTGTAGATCAACAGCCTTTCTACTTGTACTAAATTTCAACTTTCTTTCCTTTGTAGTATGCAAATAATTAACAAGAAAAAAAATCAAGGTGCTCTCAGTTTACATTGCACTTCGACCAGTTTGACTTATTTTGAAACGACCATGCAAGAACTTTCGATGTTCCTGCCAAATTTAAGCCCAATATCTTTTGTGCAACTAGGAAACTGTTAATATCACCTGGACAGACAGACAAATATATCTAAATCGATTCAGATTAAGAATACATATATTTTGTAGGGTTTCCGTCGCCACCCTTTGGGTGTTACATATTTTTCCAAATACAGTTTAAAATTATCAAAAAGTCAAACAAACAGTAAAAACCAGGCACAAATTAAGAAAGTAAAAAAGTCTAATATTCTAAAAACTAAAAATGGACGGTATATAAGTGGTCAAAAAAATAGCCCGATCTAGACTAAATTAGAAAAATCTGTTGAGTACTTCATTTTAACCAATTTGCATATTGAAAAATATTGAAAATTGAAACTCTTGTCATATGTCGACTTATATTTTATGAAAAAGGCTTCATATGAGGACTGATCTTAAAAATTCAGCGATCTTAAGCATTTTTAGTAGAGGTTGTATTTGGGCAAACACAATTCCATTCCATCATTCCAAACTTGCAACTTCATAATAAATATAAAGGGATAAACATTCAGTGGTCAGAAAATCAGAAAGTGATTTTGTATGGTCTTTTTTGATTGTACAAAACATGGGTACATTGCAAGCCCTTCTGGGTGTTCCATACATTTACACAAGCCTACCTTGTATCACAAATGGTGTAGACATTATACATAATGGCATGGTATTATGCTTATATGCATGTGTAAGTAATTTTCAACTATTTCAGAGTGATATTACGAACAATTGGACACACACACACACGTATGTTTACTTTACGTTTTAGTACCTCACGCTCTCAGCCAACTTTTATATTGTACAACTAAAAGTAAGTGTGCATGATTTGATGTTTAAATTCGCTAATCGATAAAATACGCAGATACACTTTTATATACACATATACACGCAAAGGTAAAAAAAAACTATGACAAACACGAAACCAAACGATAAAGTTGAAAGAAAAGATAAATTCATAACAGCAGAACCCTTAAAATGCTTTGTATTAGGTATTATCGGGAGAAGAGCCAATAAAGGTTATTGCTATTTTGTGAAAGATGTTTGCTTTTTTATTTTACATTGCACAGTAAAAAGCAAACAAGAACTTTATGGTCGGTCAGTTTGCTTAATCTGAATTAAAAAGTAAGCAAATTTAAATAATTTTTAATTTAACAATTTTTAATTTTTAATTTTTAATTTATATCAAAACTTCACAGGAACATTGGAAATTTTCGCAGGTAGATTGGTAATGAAAATTTGTCAAAAACACTCCGCAATGTAACGTAAACTAGGAACACCTCAGGTAGGAGAGTTAATAATCTACAATCTCTGTACCAAAAAACAGGCAAATCGGGTACGCCGACGCAAAATAACACAATATCAAACATTCATTTTTTTATGTTTATGTTTCCAGTTTATTTCTAAAAAGTTGAACCCTAATTGAACCCTATATGATGATGATGTATTGGTCGTGGGTATCCAAGATTTAGCCCTAGCCAATATAATTTTTTTAATTGTTTTATTCTTATACATGAACATCATTTCTTTCATACATCATAATTTATGAAGCATCATCATATATTCGTCCATGTATATGTATATACGTATATGTTTGTATGTATATATGAATGATTATTTAAACATATCACTGCTGTTTGGTACCTGCTGGCTCATACCTGCTACCTTTTGCCATCTACCTGCTGCCATCAACCTTCACTTGCTTGCTTCTCTTTGTGGCCGGCCATTCACTACTTATACTTTATAGTTGATATTACTTTGTTTTACTGTGTCGTTTTATATTTTGTAAAAAGGAGTCAATCCTTTTGTAAAAGAATTATGGTGTATATGTATATATGCTTATGTAGAAACTCATATCATAGCATATCACATCATATTATACCCGTTATTATGATTATCGTACGGACTGAGTGACTGAACTAGTTAACTAACTTAATGCATGTGCATTTGTATGTATGTATGTATAAATGTTGAATTGACTTGATGTTCGCTTCAATATTTGCAATTGAATTCATTGATTACTTGTTGCCTTCTTTTGGTGAACGCTCAGTTTTTCTATGCGCTTTCGTTACTTGCTCTTATTTTTAAGCCTCAATGAACTGTACTCTTTGTTAAGATTGTTTTGTTTCTATCTTTCTTGCTTTCTTGCGACTACTTTTATTTTTGCTGTTGTTCTTATTATTGTGATTGTTGTTGTTGTTATTATAAAGTCATGTGCACAAATTAAAATGTGTTATCTTGTTGTGAACATCTGTAAGAGAGTAATATAAGCTTGTGATGGGGTTTGTAACACCTAAAAGGAATTAAGGTAGCCCCATCTTTTATTACACCAATCAATTCAGAATTGCTCCCTAATTCAATATAAGCTTGTCTGTCTGTCCGTCTGTCCGTCTGACATCTATCTATATAAATTTGTTATTAAGCTACAGGGCGAACTTTTTGAGGTGTTTGCCCCAAAGATAAACCCCATTGAAAATGGTTAAAATCAATTTTTACGACCGCTCCTCATATAACGCCTCTTTTAAAAAAAGTCGTTATATGAGAAAAAATTGAAAGTTTAATAATATTTTAACGTAAATTAATGCTGAATTATACTTTAACGTAGAAAATATATGTACCAAATTTGGTAGAAATCGGTATACTTTTACGCCCACTTTCCATATAACGCCTTTTGCTAAAAAAATTATTATATGGACAAAAGATTCAATTTTGCCTATATTTTACGGAAAATTGGCACTGCCTTGTATTTTGACATAAAAAAAAAAGTGTGCACCACATCTCATCCAGAAAGGTCAATTTTTTGAACCTCTTCTCATTTTTTAAATAATTAAGAAATTACGATTTTTTTCAATATTATTGCCTTATAATTCTTAATTTTAATTTTGAATCGCTTTAGACAAACTAGTATGAAGTATTTAAATGGCGGACCCGACCGACTATAAAGTTCCTACCTGTTTGTACTAATTTTTTTTGAGTAATTTTTTCTTTATTTTTCCACATCTTTTTCTTTTGCTGCTTCTTATAATACAATTATTATTATTATTGATGTTATAGTACTGCTTATTGCTGTTGTAATATTTATTATTGTTGTTTGTTTTAATAATCGTATAAGAACAGGAAATACTTTAAATTTCCGATAAAATTCTAAAAACACGAAATTATTTCAAAGCACTTTTTAAAACATTTTCTTTTTTTCTTCTTCCTTTAATTTTACATCATTATACCCTACATGTCACTTCTTTGGTACAGGGAATTATAAGTTTCCGTAGATGTTTGCAACATATGCAAGGGTTTAAGATACACCCACTTTTTGAATCTATTTAAGTCACCCTTTTCGTCGTCGAACTTTTCAAATCGTTCAAAAGTTACAATTTTTTACTTTCTTAGCTGGTAATTCATGTAGTTTCCTTTTTAATCGTAATAAACAAATTGTAGTGGAGTTTTTGAGTTTGGGAGTATATTTTTTTATAATTTTGCCATGTTTGTAACACCTAAAACGAAGCGCCTCAGACCCTATAAAGTATATTTTTTCTAAATCAGCAACGAATTGGCAAAGACATCGGAAGTTCTTTCAGTAAAATGGTGTTGAAAATGGGCAAATCGATCAAACGATACGCTGACATATATTCAATATGTGTTTTACATGCATACCTGCCGTGTAGGCTCAAATGCACGGTACACAATTGTACAAATGAGCGCTAGCGTTGGTAGTCACGTCACACAGGGTGCATGCTACCGTCACGACTACCTTCTAATTTAAAGCCTGTATTGCACCTTATAGACATGGCTTAATCTTTGGTATCTAGATTCAGAGCCTTTCTACTACTCCTTCGCTTAGTTTTGTTAGCTCAATAAGCCTACCCAGCTATTCATTATATTCGGAAAATAGGACTCTCTACGACAAGCATATATATGTTTGAACGAGCAACGCCCGCGATGTGGGCACCACAGCCCCCACGAAGCCAACCTCAACATCACCACAATGGGCATATTTAAACTGGTGCTCCCGTGGTACCAAATTAAATCTTTGATCGGATCTCGTAACTCATGATGCCCTCTGATGGCCGGCAACACCAAGGAACATCTCATAAGGCACTCCCAGTTGAGTAGGTGCTTCTCGGGACTGGTTGCCCCCACGACATGCTGACAGTGTAACGTAAGCTGAAAATACCTCAGTTTTTATAAGCCAAATTTTGTAGGTTTTTGTTACTTGCAAACTACAAAATATAGAAAGCGGAAATTGTACAAGTAGTAAGGCCGTTGGTCTTCAATAGAAGTCCAAAAATCAGACAAATCGGCCACGCCCACGAAAAATTATACAATGCAAAATTTTCACTTTTTAATGCTAACATGTTCTATCTTCCAATGAAAAACTAACACAAGGTCCGAATCGTCCGTACTATTACGGTGTATGGGTGGTAAGTGTCTAAGCCTTACCCCTAGCCAAATATAATACCCTTCATTTTTAGTATCACTGCATCATATAAAGTTATTACCTACAGATTTTTCTTTAAAAATCTAAGATGTACTGATCTTACCAAAAATATACATACTTTTTAAGGTCTTCGACGTTCCCATTGGGTGATCCAAGTTTATGCTGGTGGGTATAATACCAATAGTTTAAAGTTTAAAGTGATTGAATATGAAAGTAATATTTCAATAGAACACGTATGTCACTTGGGCAGATGTTTATAAAACCTAGAATGCTGATCAAGAATATATGGTCCCTACACTTCCTTTTAGGCGTTACAAATATAATGACAACGCCTAATTTTGTGAATACAAAATTACACAAAGAAATTTACAAAATTATTTAAATTTTTTTATTTTACATACTGTTTTTGTTGCTTTTAACAATCACTTGTTTTTCTTTTACCCACCACTTAGAATATGAAGATATATGTGCCGTTTTTACGTCTGTTCGTGCGTTGTGAACACTCTCCTGGTTGCAAAAAAAAAAACAGATATCAAGTTTAAATTGAGTAGTAGTTCATGATAGTTCTTGCAGGCAGTTTAGTATTGATAATGGGTAAAATCAGTCTAAGGACATGACCGCAGTACCCCGTAAACTGAGAACACATTAGTTCCCAGTTTACAACAAAATATTGAGGTTTTTTAATCATTATTTGCTAACTGTAAAAAATAGAAAACTGAAATTTTATACATGCACTAAGGCTCTTAATTTTCAATAACTGTGAAACTGCAAATCAGCCATGCCTCTTACGAAATACTACACCACCAAATTTTCACTTTTTTATATTTACCAGGCTCTTAATCGTAATATCACATTTATAATTTTCATTTTAATTATTGATGTTACCACAACTATTGCTATTGTTGCAACAATTACTATAGCGCACAATGCTTATTGCTCAACGCCTGGTGCCGTACTAAATGATAGTTGAACTTTACATAAGTACAAAGGCGTTATTCGTTTTACATAATACAACAATTTCTAAGTGATTTTAAATATAAATAAAATGCAGCAACTTTTTTTACATTGTAGGTACTTGTATTAGGTGTACCAAAACAATTTGGCGCCTTTTCAAAAAAAAAAATGTGATTTGGGAAAACATACACAAATTTCCCTGAATTATACTTTAAAATATGTGTACCAAATATCGCCAACATCGGTTCATTTGTATGACTATTTCCCATAGAACGCCTTTCTCGAAAAAGGTAATTTTATATGGGTAAAATTTGTAATTTTATGTATATTTTGGCGAAAATTGGCATTGTCTTGTGTTTTGGTATGAAAAAAATATGTGTAACAACTTTGGTCCATTTGGTCCATTTTTGTAAACTTCTCTCATATAACGAACTTTTTAAATAATTTAAATATTATAATTTTTGCAATTTTGTTGCCTTGTAATCCTTTTATTTGACTTTAGTCCCATTAATCAAAAACCCTAAAATTTTATTTGCTTTTTTTTATACTCATTACCTAAAAGTTGGAGGTATATTCATTTTGTCATTATGCTTAAAATACGTAACAGGTAGCTTCGGTGTGCCTACAAGGTACATACATTCTAGATCAGCAAAGAATCAGAATCCGTGTGTTGTTAACACGGACAAGCGGACAGACGGGCAACAAAATATACCTCTAGTAACAAAATGAATATCGAGCTTAAGTTTGCCAAAAACATCGGCAAAATTTTGCCGGCAGGTTGGTATTGAATATAAGCAAAATCGGTCAAAGGACACGCCTTAGTTTTTTTTTATCAAAGTGTCGTGGTTTTTTGCTCATTATTTGCAAAATGCAAAAGATGGAAAGCTGAAATTTTGCACAAATAGTAAGGCTTTTGGGTTGTAACAACTATATCAAAATCATGCAAATTGGCCATGCCTACACAAAATTATACAATACTAAATTTTCTCTTTTTTATGTTTGCATTTTCTATTTACTACTGAAAAACTGAAACAGGCTCTCAATCGTAATATCATGATTGAATCATACTGAAAGAGTAGGAAAACTAAAATTTTGTACAAATAGTAAGGCCATCATTATTCTATAATTTCTATGTATATAGAAATCATCCAAATCAGCCACGCCCACTCTAAATATAATACCTTAAAATTGCCTGTACTAGAATATAGCAAATAGTGTTTTGGTGGCTCGTATCCAAGATTTAGCCAGAGTGATATATGATTTTCTTACTGGATAACAATTTTATATGTGACATAATCGTAACGAAGAACATTAACAACAAGAGCACTAACAAGAACAAGCAGCAATTTCAGAAAGTTTTTTTTTTTTTTATTGAAATTTAAGCAGCAATGGAAACTATTTTTGCCATACCTTTGTTTCATCTGGAGTTTACTATTTTAGTAGAAATTACAAAACTTTAAAACCAAGAAACAAGAAATGGCATGATATTTAGTTTGTTTTAGTCAAGGCAAAATTTTTTACATAAACATTTATAATTACGATTAAATTGTAAATTCAACAAATTGATTCATTGATTGATTGAAAGTCTCAAAAATTTCTATCTGTAGCTTGTTAATAAATTTACGTGGAAAGGCAGCAGACGAATTAAGACAGACTAAGGCAGACAGATGGACAAATTAAGAGGCGACGGAACGGACAGATAAGGTTAAATCGTATCAGAGAACTGATCGTGAGTGAATCGATCATTATAATATAACGTGGATATGTTTCACGCTTTTCGGAGTTTTAAGATGATTGACACAAAATTATAATACGTTGTAGCTCAAGTGACGTGGAATGTTATTAATAAGAAATCGCATTTTAAATTTTTTGAAGCCTTTGCTACATGTTTATCATATACGACACCTTGGAAAAAGAGTTGCATGTATCATCTACAAATATTAAGCCATGGACAACAGATCGTCAGTTTTTAAAATCGAAACTGACCACCCTAATCGAACTAATTAAATATTAAATTTGTTTAACTGACAATAAACGAGAAAGTCTGTAACATCAATGGGTGTATTAGATGGCAAATTTCCAATGTCCCCTCATACAGAATCCAGGTCATTATGGTACAAATATTTTGATTAACACCAACAAATCAATATAAAAAAATGGAAAGAGAAAAAAAAAAAGAAAAATTTTGACTGTAACAATAGTAATAACAAGTCTCGTTGGGGATATAAATTTTTATTATTTTTGACATTGGAAATATGCGCCATAATATACTTACTTTCCGTAACTTCCATATTGTTTATGTAAACATGCACACACAGATATTTGATGTTATTCTGCTTTTTGTACTCAATACCACTTGTGGTACAGAGTATTATAAGTTTGTAAAGATGTTTGTAACACCCACAATAAGTTGAGGTAGTACCAACTTTTATTATACCAATCGGCTCAGAATTATTTTCTGTTTTAATATAAGCCTATCTGCCCAACTGTCCTTCTGATATCTATCTATATAAATTTATTAAACCACAAGACGAAATTTTTGAGATACTTTTTGAAAGTTCTTATGTAGGTGGGTTTTAGCTCAGAAATGAACTCTGTACGGGCTATTTTTACGGTCAAGCCCTACACAATGCTTTTAAAAACAATCGTTATATGGCAAAAAGTACAATTTTAAATATATTTTAATGAAAATTGGCAGTGACTTGTATTTTGACAAAAAAAAAAAATGTACCATTTAATACAGGTCCATCCATTTTTGGGAAATCTTTCCATATAAAGCATCTTTCCAATACTTTTTAAATAACTTAAAAATTACATTTATTTCGCCTTTGTTGACTTGCACTTCATTTATTTGACTTTTTCATCACATTAGGCAAATTGGTGTAGGGTATTCAAGAGTCTATCCCGACCAATTATAAAAGTTCTCACTTGTTTAATTACTTAAAATATACGTATCCGGATTGGACAATACTTTGATCCCCTCCTTCATATAAGGAATATTTTCAAATCATTTGAAATTTTACAAGTTTCTATACTTTTAATTTTTTTGATTTTCTAAAAACATTAAACAAACTGATGTAGGGAGTTTAATAATTCGCGCCAAGTTAAATTAACTTGCTTTTATTTTCAATTTTAGTTTAGCTGTTGCTGATTGAATTTTTCCTCTGTTTTTATACGTATCAACCAGGGATTAGACGTATATTTATTTTGTCATTATGTTTGTAACACCCCAAAAGAAAGCGTCGCAAATCCTACAAAGTATATATCTATTTGATCAGCATCAAATTCTAAATCGATTTGGACTTGCCTGTCTGGATGTCCGTCGGACGGGACATGTGTTGTTAATATTTTCCTGATCGTAACAAATCAAAGCCTAGTTTGGCGGGAATATTGAAATTTCTTGATAGATTGGACTGAAAATGAATAAAATCGGTCAAAGGAGCAAAATTTGATGGTACTTTGCTCATTTATTAGAAACTGCAAAAGATAGAAAACTGTTAATGCGATTAGTCCACGAAACTATGCTACAACAAATTTTCATTTTTTTTTATGTTGGTGTTTTCCGTGTATTGCTCAAATACTGAATCCGTCGGCGTATCATAACGTCGTTGTGTTTGGGTGATGGGTATCGAAGTTTTAGCCTCAACCAAATTACTTCTTTCTTTTTATGTTTAGACCTTTTGCTTTTTGACGATATTTTTTACTTTGGACAAAGAGATTGTCTGCCAGTTTGCCTGTCAGTACATCTTATTGTGTCATTGTTATTATCTACCTGTATTTGGGATGAAGCGATTTAGTTTGGGTTAGTTTGATTTGACTTGATTTAATTTAACTGATTCCAAATTTGACGTCTGCTTCTTGTTTCATTGTTTTCATTTACTTTTATTGTTTTTGTTATTATTGTTATTATTGTTATTATTGTTATTATTATTGTTGTTATTGCGGCCGTTTGTTGTTGTTTTTGTTGTTGTTGTGCATTTAAAATGTTTTTTTTTTCATAAGTTGAATCTTTATTTGGATCAAGACCAAGAGACCAAGCATTTTATATATAAACAATTTATTATACTTCTCTTTTACATCTTGCTTTGTAAATCATAATTACGATGCAAACTGGCGACTATAATAATGATGATTACAATAATGATGAAGATGATAATGGTAACTTGTTAAGGACTAGTTGTTGTTAAATCATTGTTGTTCTTATTATTGTTGTTTGCTTTGGTTGTCAACAATTTGCTTTTTGTATTAATTAATTTTTTGTGCCTTTTTTTGTATTAGTGTTGAAAGCTATTTGTGGTCAAGCGACATACTTTCTTCAAAAATTGTATTGCCATTACGCATAAGCGTTCATTTAAATGGACATGTCCAAGGAAATGAAACATTCCATACGTATATGGCTTTCATTACAGTGATTACATACACATTCCAAAATATTTCAAGCAAAAGCTATAGTGAGAGCATGAGCTGATTTTGTATAGTTGTTAGTACTCCAAAATAATTCAACAAAAAACAACAACAACAACAACAACAACAAGAAAAATTTGCAATTGGTTGATTTGTAAATGCCCTAAAATATTTTACCTATCAATAAAATGTTGTATGAGTTAAAGGCGGTGAAATATAAAAATTGTCTAATCTAAAATTCCAATCTCACTTTACATGAATAATATTTTGTGCCAATTTTCATAAATAAAAAAAGAAAAAAATAAATAAATAAATTTATTTGAATTATATGCGACATAAAACCAGTAATAATTTTTTAAATCATATTTGAGAATTTTTAGGCAAAGTTCTATAAAGAAAAAGAAAAAAGTCAATTATTACTAATGAATTATTTATAAAAATTGTACGTTATAAAATAATTAAAAAAAAGACTTCCCTAAAGTATGTGAAAAAAATCCAAAACACCAAAGAAATGTATAAATTTACATTTAATTCTGGCAGGCTCTAAAACTAATGACAACCAAAATCGGAAACTATAGCAATATAATTTTTTAAATATACTTCAGCGTAACTTTTAATTTTATATCGCCTCCTCTGAATTCAACAGTGTTAACTGGCGTCTATATACGTGTTTATTGTATTGTTTTGGATCTCATATATCGGGATGTTTAGATGAGACTTCAAACATTAATGTTTGCTTTTTCAAACATTTATAAAACGTTATTACACTCACCATGTACAGGTTGGTGGCATATTCACTTTGTCATTATGTTTGTAAAGTCTAAAAGGGAAAGGTTGGACACTCCATGAATTTTATATAACTTTAATCAACAGCAAATCCTAAATGTATTTAGATATGTCTGTCCGACTGTGGTGTCTGTCTGTCGTAAACATTCTCCTGGTTATAAAATGTGAGACAACGTGTTCAAACTAAGCAGAACCATTGGAAGTTCATTGAAAATGGGAAAAATTGGTTAAAGGACACGCCCACATTACTACGTAAACTGAGAGCGCCAAATTTTTTTTTAGCAAAAAAATTTGGTAATTTTCTCCTTATCATCTATAAACTGCAAAAGATAGGAAACTGAAATTATGCATAAGTAGGGAGCCTATTCATCTACAATGTTTGTCAAAAAGTCACGTGAATCTGGTACGCCTATACGAAATTATATAATACCAGATTTTCATTGTTTTTATGTCTATGCTTTCTATTTATTACCAACAACTACTAACAACAAACTGATAAAGGTTCTGAATAAAAATATCATGATATCTATCTGAGTAGTGGGTATCCAAGACTTGGCCTCAGCCAAATATTATTTTCCTGCTTTTAAACAGTAGGCAACGTGGTCGTGAGATATTTAGTAGGCAATTTCGACTGCCGACATTTTTACTTGTTTTAAATATTTGTTTTCTTTAATATTAAATTGTAACGTCTTTGGTTTTTTTTTTTTTTGTTTTTCTTTCTGAGTCCTACTTTTCCTTGCTCGTGTAAGAGTGTGTGTTTGCATATTTCTTTGTGTGTTTACGTGTTATAAATGACTCAATATTTGTAATTGAAACTGTTCCTTGTGTTTTGGTTTTTCTTTGTTTTTTTTTTATTTTTATTTTTTATACCCACCACCTACGGGTTAGAAGTATATTCATTTTATCATTATGTTTGTAACACCCAGAAAGAGGAAGCCCAGGAGACCCTGTAAAATATATATGTTCTTAGTCTGTCTGTCCGGTTGTTGTTCAACTACAAATCGCAGAAAAATCTTCCAATGGAAACGCCCACAGTTTATTGCAAACTGAGAACAACTCAGCTTTTTAAGGCAAAATTTGCTAATTTTTAGTCATTATTTGCAAAATGAGAAAAATAAAAAGTTAAAAACCATTGGACCATATATATCCAAAAGTCACTCACATCGGCCACGCCTATGCGAAATTATACTACTGATAAACTATTGATAAACTGAAATAGGCTCTGAATTGTTGTATCATGGCATTTAGGTGATGGGTAACCAAAATTTGGCCCCAAAGAAAATGTAATTTTCTTACTTGTTGTTATATGTCAAGGATATAGTTATTGTTGTTGTGTTTATTGTTGTTCTTGTTATGTTGAGATATCAACATAACAAGAATCATTGTGTTGAGGTAAGAAAACCAAAACGAAAAAAATATCGGAAAAAAAATTTTCAATTGTACTTTATTATCGGACAACAAAAATTGATTCAAAACAGCGAATGGAAATTTTATATTTCTTCTTCTACTTCAACTTCTAACATCACATTTTAAAAATTTTAATATAAAAAAGTGATAATTTGAAAATTTGTTTATATTGATGTGCGCGTGTGTGCGTGTGTTAATATCACTTTAGTGTTAATTTCTGATAAAAGTTGAAAGAAGAAGAAGAAGAAGAAAAAAAAAACTTAGAGAAAAAAAGAAACTTTGGAGGAAATTTGATATTGTTATTATTATTTACATTGTTGTTGCAGCGATATAAATTGATATTGTTGGCCATTTGGGTAGATGGCTGAGTACACCTGTAACCAAATTTAATTCTTTATGGCATAAATTTTATTTTTTTCTGCTGTTTTCTTTGTGGCATTTTTTGGGTTCCTCTTTTTTTTTTCTGCTGGCTTTTCACTTTTATAATAATTGATCTCTTTTTTTTGTCGCTTCTCCTTCGTCTTTCTCGTTCTCCAGCACTTTTTCGTTAGCATAAATGAGCAGCAGCCAATAATCACAGGACTTATATTTGTGTGTGTGTGTGGGCATGGATGTATATGTGTAGGTGCCCTCTCAGACACTCCAACCAACTTAACTCATGTTGCTGTTGCTGTTGCTCTTGCTGTTGCTGTTGTATTTCGCTTGCCTGCGTAATGTTGAATTTTGCTATTGTGTGTGTGTGTGTGCGTGTTGTTGTTCGCTTTTTGTGTTTCTTTTTTAGATAACATTCTCCTACTTCTTTTTACCTTCTCCTTCTCCTAATTATTATTCCTATCAATATTTTTTGTCATTGTCGGTGCTGTTAATTTTTGTTATTCGACATTTTTCGTTTATGGTGACCGACTTAAGTTGTGTGAGTTGGCATCTCTCTCCACCTTTCTTCTTCTCTTTCTTTAAAAAAAAAAAAAAGCTAAGCTGCCATTAATCAACATCTTAATGGCTTTTAAAACCTGCCATCAAATATTAATTGTTATTACGGGCACTGCACAGAGGATCATTTTGTTATTATGTTTGTAACACGCAAAAGATAGCGTCGGAGACCCCATAAAGTACATATATTCTTGAAGAGCATTAAATGCCCAAGCATTTTAGAAATCAAGTACATCTGGCTGACTGTCCGCCTGTCTGTGTATTGTGAAGATTCTCCTGATTGTAAAAGAAGTTATATTAAGTTTAAATTCGACGGGCAATATCAAAAGTTTTTGCAGGAAAAAATAATCAGGTGTTAATAATCATGC
Source organism: Melophagus ovinus (assembly GCA_023089585.1). NCBI lineage: Eukaryota > Metazoa > Arthropoda > Insecta > Diptera > Hippoboscidae > Melophagus > Melophagus ovinus. The sequence continues at coordinate 57,675 of JAKKIB010000207.1, read as the reverse complement.
AAATCGGCTACGCCTACATAAAATTATAGAATACAAAATTTGTACTTTTAATGTTTACATTTTCTATGTACTACAAGAAAATTGACATAGGCTCTGAATCGTAATATCATGGTGTATGGATGGTGGGTATCAAAGATTTGGTCCCAGCCAAATCTTTTCTAATTTGTTTTATAATTTTATTGGCCCAAAGAGTTAGTTAAGCAAGGAATAATCGTATCGATTGCATCAGGTGGAAAGCAACATAAACTGAATTCAAGTCAACTAAAATAAACGAAGTTGAAATGAAGTGAAATGGAACGTTACAATCAAAACTTGAACATATTTTAACGTTATCACTCTCTAAGATTCCCCTATACATACATACGTACATATTAAATACACATACACAGCCGCCTTTATGCAAATGACTTACACATATTGGTGATGTACGAAATTTTTTGTGAACAAGTTCTTTTCTCTTATTTTGACTACAATAAATGTTTTAAAGTAAATAAATGATAGAGAGTGTGTAGGAAAAAAGAAGATAGATAGAGTTATGGAGACTGTGAAGGAGAAGATGATGAAAGAAAGGCCAAAGCAGTGACAGATAATGAAATTTATTTTTAGAAGTTGAAATCGAATCATTTGAGGTCTAAAACTGATTAATTGGACTCTCATGTTCTTTAAACTGATTACATATAATTTATTTGAAGTATTTTTATTTGTTTAAAAAGTAAATTAAACTTTTCTTATATTCTATAAAATTTTTGGTTTCTTTTTCTATATGCTCCGTATTATGCAGTCAATCCTTTATCCACAAACTATTGGGACAGATTAGTTGTATAACACAAAATTATATTTATTTTGGTATCAACCTGGCTTTTTCCAGTTCTCTCTAATTTTGTCTATCAACATTTGCCCATACATCTGAAAATACGGAGAAAATCAGTTACAACCAGTTACATTAATTATAATAAAAAAATAAATCATTTGTGACAGCAGCTAAATCAAATTTAGAGACCTTAAAGCCCTAATGTCTTTCTCAGCGATTTAGTGTTTTGAAAATTTGTGGCTTGTAAAATACTTGATCCTTGTCTGAGAATTTTTCCCCAGAGCCCAGCCTTCGTTTATTTATATCACTTGAGGTACAGGGTAGTATAAGTTTGTGCAAATGTTTGCAACACCCAAAAGAAGTTGAGATGGTACTGTCTATCGTTAGAGGGGGCAACCAGTCCCGAGAAGCACCTGCTCAACTGGGAGTGGCTCATGAGATGGTTGTTGGTTCTCCGTTGCCATCAGAGAGCATCATGAGTCACGAGATCGGATTCAAAGATTTAATTTGGTACCACGGGATCACCAGTTTTAATATGCCCATTGTGGTGATGTTGAGGTTGGCTTCGTGGGGGCTGTGGTGCCCATATCGCGGGCGTTGCTCGTTCAAACATGTAAATGTTTGTCGTGGAGGGTCTCATTTCCAGAATAAAATGGGTAGCTGTGTAGGCTTATTGGGCTAATTTATGCTAAGCCTAGGAGTAATAGGAAGACTCCGAATCTAGATGCCAAAGATTAAGCCATGTATATAAGGTGCAATACAGGCTTTAAATTGGAAGCTAGTTATGACTGTAGCATGCACCCTGTGTGACATAACCACCAACGCTAGCGCTCATTATGTATGTTTGTGTACCATGCATTTAAGCCTTCACGGCAGGTATACATGTAAAACATTCACTGCACTGCCTATCGTTAGACCGATTGACTCAGAATCCCTTTCCGAGTCGATTTAAACCCGTCGATCTGTCAGAAATTTGATACTTAATTGTGTTTTGCCCTAGAGACGGTTACAATCGGACGTTTCTCACATAACGACCTCGCCCTATATAACGTCTTTTACGAGAAGGGTCGTTTTAGAAAACAGTTACAATGTCTTATATTTTAACGAAAATTTTCATAATATTGTGCTTTAATATTGAAAATATGTATACCAACCATGTCAATACAAGTTTAAATACATTTTATTGGAAAATAGCGCTTCCTTCTCAAAAAAAAAACAAAAAATGTGTCAAATTTAGTCTAGATCAGTCTGTTTTTTGAACTTTCTTCTTTCTTGATTTGTAATAGATTCGTTTTGACTTTTTAATTACATTAGGCAAAGTGATGTAGCGTATTTTAAAATCGGGCCCGCACCGACTATACAGTTCCTATTTGTTTTCTTTTATGTAGACACAAGAACTTTTGAATTATTAAAAATTCTTAATATTATATACGATATTCGGTTTATTTAAAGTGGAAAATTGGACTGAGATCATCTAAAAATTATAAGTTGAGTTCACATTAAATATTTTCCATAATTCACTTAAAATAATGGTCTCAATAATGATTGCTAACAGATCGTGAGAAATCTTCTAAATAAATTAATCTAGCAGACTATATTCTGTATATATTTCATATCTATTTTTAAATTTAATTAACTTTTCAAATTCAAGCAAAATTGTACACTTAAGATTATATTAATTTTTATATTTAAACTGTTTTATTCGTTGTTGTGCAATTTATCTGAAGATTATTTATAAATTTTGCAATATTTAATCAACAATAAGCTTTCAAATTTCATTTTCGTTTTTTTATTAGAGTTTTATTATTATTATTATTATTATTATTATTATTATTGCTGGTGTTGCTGTTCTATTCATAATATTTATTTATCTGTTTTGTGCTTTTGTATTGCGTTTGCCCTTAATAAATAAAAAATGCTTTTTCAGGGAATATAAATAAAGAAAAAAAGGGGGGGCAGCAAGAAAGATAACAAATAAAAAGTGAAAGCAACCAATAGAATAGAAAGTGCACATTCATGAATTTGTCTGTCTGTCTGTTAGTTTACCTGTACGCATGAATGTTTAATAAACTGCTTATTTGAATCTTTCTTTAGAGATTTCTATGTTCTATGTATGACCATTTAAATCGAAATATTTACAGTTCAGGTTCCATCAATTAATATCTGAATTTTTCTTTGGTTTTTGTTTATTCTTTATATTACAATCTTGTTCCTTAATATAATGCTATAAATAATAATTCTTTCAAGTAATTGTAATTATTTGACATTTAAAAAGACACATGACTAAATGAAATTGTTATGGGAACTTGGTAATGATTATTTACAGATGTTAAATCAGTACTTTGTAAATTTTATAATTATTATTTATTATGTCCAACGTTAACTCGTACCCCAAACTTCCAAGATTGCTGCAATCCTCTAAAATCAACCTAACTGACCTAACAAGAAAAAAAAATAAATTTTCTTGATGCCTTCATTTTGAACGATAAGGCTCTATTTTCCTTTACGCCAAATTAATTCAAATCCATCATTGAACTGTAAAGAAAATTATAACTTTTTGTTATATAACAATTTTTCCAACTTATGGGGGGAATGCTACAAAATAGTGAAATTTAATGTTACCAATCGTATGAAATGATTTGAAATAAATTTGAAATAAATTCAGCTCATTAAATAAACTGATTAAAATTTTTTGATTATTTTCAAATTTAAAATAATTTTTTTTTTTGATTTAAATTTGTGGTAAGCATTTTATTTCCGAAATAAAATAATATAAATTCTAAAATTTATACATATAGTCCACTGAAGAAGGCATATTAAATCGCATAAACGAGAAAACTCGTTGCTTTCACGAATGCAAGAATGCTTTTAAAAAATGTGGAAATATCTTTATTTAAAATCGCAAAAACGTAAAATCGTAAAAACGTAAAATTATTTTGGAATTATGAAATTTTAAAATCTTTTGTTTATTTTTTATTACTAAAGCCGCAAAAATAAAATTTACGTAAACACCAGAAGATCAGGGATGGCTGTCATTTATAAATATTTACTCATGATCCTCTTTTTTGTAATTTTTTAATTCTGTAATTTTGTAATTTTCTACATATATATAAATCTTAAGTCATTCGAACGAACAATGCATGATGTTATACATTTTGAAATTTCTTATTAAATATTTTATGAATTGTTATGGTTAAACTACTTTCACTTTATATCAATTAACAATTACTTCGACTGCTTGAGAATTTTTTACTTTCTCGGCATGAACACAGTCTTTAGAAAAAATTTCGATTTCCGATTTCCGCATGATTTTCTTATACATATTTAGACTTAAGCGTAGCGGTCAACGGCAAAATGGTGAGAAACATAAATCGTGCTATAGAAAAAGCAAATGCGTTACATGCCGGTAATAGCCTTTTAGAATCTGAATGATGAATTTAGAAATTCCTCACCTGTAAGCATTGAAGACTGATCACTTATAGTAAAAAAATATCAAGACAACAAAATTGTTGAAAAATAAGCAAGACGAATGTACAACCCATTAAATGAGTTCTCTGAAATTTTTCTGATATTATTGCCTTAAAAAGTAAAGAAATCCACTGGCTTAAATGATAAAGAAGGACGGTTACAAAATTTCTCTTACGACAATAACAATCTGAGCTTTTGGATTAAAAAAAAATTAAACAAAATAACAATTCAAGAACTGGTAAAAAAATCGTAAAGTTAATAAATAAATTCTTTCGTCAGTGATTTCTTCGAAGAAGTGAAAAAAAAATATGTAAAATGACATTGGAGTAGAAAAATTTCAGAACTTATAGAAACCCTCGTTGGTTGAATATATGACCCGTTTAACGGTCAGAAGTACTTTTTTCTTTTATGCCAATGATTTAAGAGCTCTAATAAATGAAAAATGAAGAGCTAGCGATACAAAAAACTTTCAAGCGAAAAATCAATCGATTTTTAATAACTTAAAATTGACGTTATGTAATTTATAATTTGTAAATTTATATATACATATATATATATATATATATATATATATATATATATATGTGTGTGTGTGTATATATATATATATATATATATATACATTTTTATATACATGTATTTATGTAGGTCGAATTCTTTTTTAAGCTGCAATTGATACGAAATAAGCACTTATAACTTTCCCACTTTTTATAAATTATATGGAAAATATTTTCCTTCTTCTAGGATGTGAAAGAGATGAAACTGAAGAGAAAAAACTTTAAAAAAAAAATCAACATAAAAAATCAAAAACGCTTATATTTTAATAATAATAAATAATATAATCAAAAAGTAATCAAAACGTGAAAAAAGAAGTAAAATATAATAAAATATGTACGTTGCTACATACATATACGAATTTATACTACATATTATAATTTATGTTATTACTATCGTTGTTATTGTAATGTATTTTGTGCTTTTCTCAGTTTATAAAAAACAAAAAAATAAAAAAAGAAAAAGAATGGTATATTTTTTTCTCTATATATTTTAATACAATAGTTAACGCCTTAGTGTTACAGGTTCCAGGTGCAACCAATTTACCATGAGTAGCACAAACAACAAACGTCCCAAATAACAACGACAACAAAGGCAACAACTGCAACAACGGCGATATAACACACAGCAGCAACTTAATATTTAAGAAAATATGTCTATAGGTGCGCGTATATATGTGTATGTATACTTTGGTGCGTGTGCTAATGTTAATGTCCCTGTTGTATGAATGATGATGGTGGTTCGATTGCCTCATTAAATGGTAAACAATTTTTTCTTTTTACATTTTTAAAAATGATGATCATGATGAGGATGGTAATGATGTTGACGATCATGATGTTGATTACTATTGTTGTTGTAATTATTGCTGATGATATTGATCAAACCTTTTCATCTCCTAGTCTCTTGAATTCACCTTGAGCTCTCAATCGTTCTCTTTCTCGTTTTACACTCTCACCATACTCTTACACGCACTCTCTCCCATGCTTTTCTTATTCAGTTTAATCGTCAATTACTGCTTAAAACGATTGACTTAAACCGAATTAATTTATATGGAATCAGTGAGCAAAAAGAGAGAAAGATTTAGTGCGAAGCTTACGAAAATAGTAAGTAAATTATTGATAGAGGGGAGATTGTTGATCACAATATGCATATTATATATGTAAATAATGGAGTGTGACAAAGACAGAATGAGAATACGATCATGAATGAAATAAAGAAATAAGTAGAGATAGAAAATTTGTGTGTGTTGATAAATTTTATTAAAAACAAAAACAAAAATAACATAAAAAAAATTTTAAACGGAAAAACAACCATAAAGAGAATATTGTTGCATTCATTGTTGAATTTATTGAAATTAAAATAACAATAACATCAACAATAGGCAATATACGAAAATGGATTGATCAAACAGCGTACACACACACACATACACACATCTTAAAAAGTTGTTTGCAATTAAATTGATAGGCTGCAACACAATACAACAACAATAGTAATAATAACAGCAACAACAAAAACCTCAACAAAAATTATATTAGTTATAGTTGTAGTTTTAGTTGTAGTGTTAACAATGGCAGCAGGTTGTTGTATTAAAGTGGGTAAAGTGGTTTTCAGTTGTTAACGGTTCGTCACAAGGTTAACAACAACAAGTTGTCTCCCAAATTCTTGAATTTTTCACGAGATTTTGCTTTTTCTGTTTGTTCGTTTATTCAATTTTTCTTTTAATTAAGATTTTTAATTTTTATATTTTTACTTCTCATTAAATTTTCTTCTTGCGTTTATTTTCTTTATCAACAATTTTTATTATTAGAATTGCAATTATTTCTTTAAATTTATTTTTTTAATTTTCTCTTGAAAATTAAAAAAAAAATTTTTTTTGTCTTGTGAGTTCGTGTACATGTACATTGTGCGTTTGTGTCTGTGCGCGCGTTTTATCCTGTTTTTTTTTTTTGTTTTGCTTGACATCAGTTATCAGACCCTTTTTATGAACTGTGTTTCTTTTTCAATTTTCGTGCTTTGTTTGAAAAAATTTATTTAATCGTGATTAATTTTTTCTTTTGGTTTTTCTTTAGTTAAAAAAACCAAAAAAAAAAATAAAACAAAAGCGCAAAAGATAGAAAAATATATAGGGATATCAAAAACCCCTAAAAAAATATTAAGTTAAAAATTAAATACCAAAAAAAAAAATAAATTAATTTCAAGTAAAAATAAGTAGCAAAGGGAAAAAATAAGAATAACAAATGAACAAAAAAAAAAAAAACAGCAAAATACAGGAAAATATGTTTGGTTTTAAATTTATCACAAGGATGAAATAAGAAAAATGTACGTGAAAAATTTACGGCCAAAAGTACAGCAATTGCAACTACAGCAGCAGCAATAAATGGAGCGGATGGACAAAATATATATAAAAAGTAATCATAGTGAAGTGAATTCCAATGAACTTTAATTGAATTATGTAACTAAAGTAAATAAATTGACATAATTAAAAGTGGTGGCATTTAATGGATGTCGTATGGCGCATGCGACTACGTGTTTGTTAGGTCATTTTATAATATCGAACATAAAAATTAAAAAAAGTGTACAACAAAAGAAGAAGAAGAAGAAAAGAAGAAGAAGAAGAAGAAGCAGCAGCAGCAGCAGCAGCAGCAGCAACAAGTAACAACAAACAACAACATTATGGACGGCACCAGCTCATTTTCCATATCGTACACCGACTGGATAACCGAACCACGGTAACCCAATAGAAATTACAAAAAAAAAAAAATAATAATAAACAAAATAAGAAAACTTTCAAAAAAAAAAGAAAAAAACAAATCAAATGGAATTGTAATAATTTTTTTAAAAATTTTAATCAAGATTATAAAAACCATAAAAGAAAGAAAAAAAATTTTTAAATCTCTTTTAAATAATCTTTTTTTTCTTGATCTATTTTAAAAAGCAAAAAAAAAAAACAAAATAAAGAAAAATTTCAAACAACAAGCGAAAAAACCAAATCAATTAATTTCAATTAAATTAAGTTACTTTAAATGAAATCGATTTAAATTTAAGTACAACAATTTTATTAAATTAATTTGAATTAATGTAATTTGATTAATATAAGTTAATTGACATAAAATGAATTCGTTCAAGTTAAATTAATTGAAATGCTTAAGAAGAGTTCTATCGTGAATTTGATACAAATAAAAATTATAAAAAGAAAACAAAAAATTATGTTATGAAAATGGCATCGATAAAAATTAAGACAAAACATTTTTTTTGTATTTAGAATCCTTTCTATTATTCTTTCTCTCTCTCTCTCTCTCTCTCTCCCTCTCTTACACTTCATCTTTTTCATATATTTATCATATATTTATCTCTTTGTTATTTCTTTTATTTAATTTTTCTGCTCTCTTTAACATTATGTGTCCTAAAATAATATATTAAATTTAAAAAAAAAAAAACATAAAAATTCCAATTCAGTTTTTCGTTTTTTTGTTTAACTTTTTACTTACACTACGAAATTTCACTTTTTTATATCACTTCTTTTGTTTTGTGTTTTTTTTTTGTTTTTAAAATGATTAACATTTTTAATTAATTTGTTTTTTTTTTTCAAATATAATTTTATTTAGTTGTGATTTTGTTTGTTTAATCAATTCACATTTCACATTTAAAATTTCAAATATCTCTTAATCTTTGATATTTCGATTTTTATTTTAATTTTTCTTTTATTTTGAATTTTTTTTTAATGTCTTTTTTTTTTTGTTTTATAGGCCTCATGAATTTATTTTTCGTTTTTATTTTTTTATTTTTTTTTTTCAAATTTATGTAAATGAATGGTCTGTTCATGTATCTGTATGCGTTTTTTACATATGCGTGCATATGTGTGTGTATTTGTGCCGATGTAATTTAAAACGTTGATCTTCATTTTCATTTTCATCTTCATCGTCATCCACATCATCATTATCATTACATGACTAAGATTGTCTGACTTTTTAATTATTATGGGCCAACTTGATATCACGATATGTATCCATTTTTATTGAATTTTTTCTTTTTTTTTTTTTCAATGTTTTATTGCTATTGTTATTGTTGTTTTAGATAATTTCACTTCAATTTTAAAATCATATGTATTTTGTGATACAAGGAAATTTAAGTATTTTATTTCGTGAATGAGATGCAAGTAGAGTGCATATAAAGAAAGAGAGAGAAGGAGATATAAAATAAAATATAAATAGTTTGGCCTCTTCTCTTTCTTTCTTTCCACTTACCTCTGCCACTTTTGCCATTTGTAAAACATTTTTGCAAAAATTATTCTCATTAAATTCATCTCCATCATGAACATGAAGATCAATTCTATACAAATAACTTTATAATATCAATAACAGCATCAAAAATTACAATAAAAATAGAAACGTTGGTTGTGGGGGGGGAGCAGGGGTACAACTCTAAATTGATTGAAATTAAAGAAGAAAAAAATTTTTATTGGGCTTTTGGCTTCGATTTAACATACAGAAATACTTTTTCACTTTCATCAAATTATTTCACTTTAATTATTTATTTCAATTTCAATGAAACATCCCTCTTATATTGTATTGTATTGATTCTTTTTTTAAATTTTTTTCTTTTCGGTGTTTCTATATTTTTTTTTCATCTTTAGTGCGCCTTTTACTTTCATAATCATAATCAATGATCTGATTAATTTGCAAACTTTTTTACTTATTTTTAAGATATTTGATTTGATTTCTATGAAAAATGGATCGCTCGATTTTCCTCACCTATATCTTATGTAAAGAAAAAAACCAGTTAGTAATACGTTAAATCTTTTCCATAGAAATTAAAAGGAATAAATTAAAAAAAAAAATAAAGAAAAAAATTGGAATTTCTTAATTCGGTTCAACAATTGGAAAGTTTTATTTGTAAACATTTTAGTTAATTTATTCTCTTCTTTTCCATTTTTCTTTAAATTTTTTTTAAAAGATATTTCCAAAAAAATTTTGTTTAATATCAATTCTATTTTGATGCTTGAAATGATGAAGACACGATCATTTTCATATAAATTAATGTTCTCCATTCAACAAGCGGTCTTCTTTTCAAATTCAATTTTATTTTCATTTTAAGCGACATTTACAGTTAACAATTTTAAAAGTTTTAACATTCAACTCTTTAGCACTCTGCTTATCTGATTGAATACTTGAAAGTTGGTTTATCTATCAATAAAAATTAGTGCATTTTATTTACTAAGATCACATTTTAAAATTATATTTTGTAGCAAATTTGAGTTGGATGAATCAATGAAAATATTAAGAAAAATTTTCAATGTCAACTTTTGGAAAAAAAAAGTATATACCCAAAATTTTTTATTTTATGAAATTGAAAGTGAAATTGAAATTGAATTCTTGAATTGAAATTGTGGTTTGCTGTTTTGAATCAAGTTTTTCGTAAAATTGTAAGATCGAATTGATAAAAAAAAATTATAGGAGCTTATACGCAATAGGCCACAATTTCAGTACAATTATTTATATGGCAAAGGATTAGAAAGTAACAAATGTTAAAGAAAGCGAACACTAACAAAAACAATTAATTAAAATTTGTTTCGATTGAAATTTTGAATAGAACATTTGCAATATAAATTTTCTTTATATCTATGTCTTGCTTCCTCTATCTCTCTATCTATATATCTCTTTCACACACGTTCCATCCTTTGCTAAATGTATACACTTTTCTTTCTTAATTACCCATCATCGAGAGGATGGTGGATATTCATTTTATTACGTTTGTTGGTGGTGCAGACTTTATAAAGTACATATATTTTCGATCAGCATCAAATACTAAACCGATTTAGACATGTCTGTATGTTTGTGTATCCGTTTCTTGTAAACATTTTCCTGGTGGTAAAATTGAGAATCATTGGAAGTTCTTGCACACAAGTTAAGATTGAAAATGGGCAGAGCCCAAAAAATTTAAAAAAAAAAAGAAAGATGAACTTTTGCACAAGTAAAACGGCTCTTGGTCTATAATGTCTGTCCCAAAATTGTGCAAAACGGGTACGCATAATTCGCCTATGTGAAGTTATGCAATACCAAATTTTAATTGTTTTTATTGACTCTTTCTAATTACTACAAAGAAATTTGGAATAGGCTTTGTCTGGGTGGTGGGTATCTAAAAAATGGTCACAGCTCACTAGTTTTGCAAAAATATTCATTTTATGATAGAATACAAGAAATGAAATGAAATTCATTAAAAGGGTGGTAAAAGAAGTTTTCCTTCTTCTTTTTTTTTTTTAATTACTTAAAATATCTTAAAATGCAATAAGCCCAAAGTTTTTTTTGCCCCTTAAAAGTTTGTTTTAAGTGTTTGTTATCGTTTGTTAGATTTTGTAATCTGTCAAATAAATAATTTGTCATTTTCATTTCATTTTATTCCATGTATACCCAAAAATTTATGAAATACTAACAAAATATCACCGTTTTCTTTTTCGTTTTTTTCCTTTTTTTTTTTTTTTTTTTTGTTTTTACGGGAATATTTTAATTGTTTTTCTTTATCTTTTTGTTTTGCTGGACATCGGAACATCGGTATAAAAATTGTGAATGAATGCTACGCTATGCTCTGGGAATATTTTTCACGTTTAATTCTTGTTTTATTTTTACTATTATTTTTATGATTTTGTTATTGTTATTTTCTTTTCATTTACACAAATTAATAAGCAGATGTGAAACTTTGAAATAACACAAAAAAAAAACAAAAATTTAACTATTTAATTATATTTTTTAATATTGAATAAATTGCTCGTATGCATAAATTTGGTAGAACATTATTTCAAATGTTAATACGTTTTAGCTAAAAAAAAAATTGAGAATGAATGAATATTGTAATGCATACGAACGCCACCCGTCGGCATTTCATTTAAGTGGCAGCTACACTTAATCAATCGCTACTCTTTAGTTATCATAGAAAAATTTAAAATAAGAGTATTTTAAAGAGAGTAATATGAGATATTCATTACAGTTACATTGCAATTAGCAATGTAAACTTTTAAGACACATGAACTGTTTGTGAATTTTTTTCTATTACTTCAAAATCATGTGATTTTGAGAAATTTTTAGATTTTGAAAGAAATTATGGTAATCGCTTTTATTGCAAACTATAATACCTTAATATCTTGTTTGACAATTATTTTTATAAACGTTTAACTATGCCTTATCTATTCGTATACCCTCCTACCCCTTTTCTCACTCTCATTCCATGTAACAATTAGCATATTGGCAAATATTTATTGAAAAATACTTAACAAAAATGTAAATAAAAAAGTAACTTAAAAATAAATACTTATTTGATGGAAGAAAAATTTTTGAAAAAAACTTAGACAATTTTGAAAATATGTACATAATTTTAGATTGTTGTTTGGTAAATGCAGATGTTACTAAATGGTTTTGAAAAATAATTTTTGCTGCAATTTCATTATATCGTACGTTTGTGATAGGCGTACAGACATGACTGGGTACTAAATCGATTCAGAAATTGATATTCATCAAGGACAGACGGACATGCCTTTTTTGGGAGTTAGAAACAAATGAAATGAAAACTGAGTAACACTTACGAATTTTCGATATTTTTTAATAAACATTTCTTTATGATTGTCATTTGACATACGTTTAATTTATCGTATAGTTTTTGACATATTAAATGTGCGTTAAATTTTACCCATATCAGAAAATTTTTTGTAGAAAAAAGTCTTTATATAAAAAAAAGTTTTTGTGAAAGTCAGTGCATATGAAATCCGTGTACCAAATTTGATGCAAATCGCACCATTTTTTTATTTACTACCCGTACACAAAATTTTTGAATAAAAAAGAGTACTTGTATTAAAAAAAGTTTAAAATTTAGAAAATTGTTTGTGCTGAATTGGGTCCAGATTGCTGCATCTTTTTGATATCCTTTCATTCGAAATTTGCTACTTTTCTTGCAGTCTCTCGTCTTTTTATTAATATGAATCAAAATGATGATGAGTCGACACCAACCGCATATTATATTTTTCCTTTGTTTATTATATTTAAGAAAGAGGAAGGTCAAAATAACGATCACTATAGGAATAATAAGGATATCGAAAATAATAATCTGGCTATTGTTGCTTCTTATTATTTGTTGTTGTTTAAAAGTATTGAATTTGTAAATGTTTTTAGTTATTTTTCTTTTTTACAGTTATCCAAATGGACATAAATGTAAGCTGAATTACGATAAAAAGTAAAAGAAAAAAGGAAGAAAATTAATGAATACAAAAAGTAAAAGGGTTCTAACACATAATAAAATAACAATTACAAAAACAACAACAACACTAATAATAGTAATAATAATGTATGAAATTTATGAGACTCAAAAAGGTTTCTTTAAGGGTTGTTCATGCTTACACTCATCTATTTTTTTACAAGTGAAATAAAGTAAATTAGTTAAGGTTTAAGAACTTACAATTTACCTGAATGGACATTCATAATATGAAAGCAGTTTCCTGTCCAGCTTCACATCAAATTGAAATATTTTAAGGATTAAGAGCTTTAATGGTTGAATGGTTAACAGAAAAGACAAATTCATTTGCATAAAAGTTTCCTTCATAATATTAATAATACTAATAATAATAATAATAATAATAATAATAATAATAGTAATTTATTATACTTTAATATTTATTATTATTTTTATTATTATTATTAAATATTATACATTATGATGTACCTTGATTTTCTTTTATGCCCATCACCCAGATACTGGGGGTATACGCATTTAGTTATAATGTTTGGATAGAATAGAGTAGAATAGAGCATTTTAAATCAGAATAAATCAGAATTGAGCATAATAAATCAGAATAAATCAGAATAGAGCAGAATACAGCGAAATAAATCAGAATTGAGCGGAATAAATCAGAATAGAGCAAATTTGAGCATAATAAATCAGAATAGAGCCGAATAGAGCAAAATAGAGCAGAGTAGAGCGGAATAGAGCCGAATAGAGCAGAATAAAGCCGAGTAGAGCCGAATAGAGCAGAATAGAGCAAAGTAGAGCAGAATAGAGCAGAATAGAGCCGAATAGAGCAGGATAGAGTCGAATAGAGCAGAATAGGATTTAATCAAAAGAAGTAGGAAAATCTCGTCGCTTCTATTTTAATTTAACCTATATTTAACTGTCTCTCTCTCTCTCTCTCTCTCTCTCTCTCTCTCTCTCTCTCTCTCATGGTATATATGTGTATACCCGTGTGTGCATGTGTAAATGTCCAATTCTTTAAAGAATTGTCATTGTATATGCAATGTTCTTTATAAAAATCTAAGTGAAGCAGAGACCAAAAAAGGACGATCGCCTTGCTACTTTTTTACACAAATCAATTTATTATAATTTCCCTTCATTTATTTGTATTGTTTTGTTGGTCGTCTCGACTGCATCTCCTTTCATCTTAATGAAAAGGACTTTTCCTTTAAGGCCTAATTTTTTCTATTAATTTTATTTCTCATGCGATCACTGCGTGCATTGTTAAAAAGCAACTCATTATGCAAATGATGTTCAGTGTTCATCTTCACTATCATCGTTAACGTCAACGTCAGCGTCAACGTCAACGGCATCATCATGTCAAATCCCTAAGATAAAGAAAAGGGTGCCCATCGCAAATATTATTTGTAAAATATGCATACGTACATGTGGACGTTGGCCGAAGGATATAACAATAGACACAGATAACAGAATAAACTGGAAGCGAACTTAATAAAATAGAATAGGAAACCTTTTATGATGATGATGTTACCTTTGAAAACAAGGACACATTTGATGCTTTTGTTTTGCCTCATTTATTGTTTTTGTTTTATTTTAGTCACCTTATAATTTTACGTTACATTTCATTACGTTCTCACTGTCATTTCTTTATCTGTTATCTGTTATTCTTCCCTTACCATCTCCTCCTCTGTGTCAGGAAATTTATCTTCCAATTTTCTTTCAGTTCTGCTGCTATGTTTTTTCTTTACTTTTTAATTCATTTATCCAAATAAAAAGCACATCTGTTTTCACGGTCACTTTTACAGTTTTTGTACCATCCCATCCATCTTTAAACTGTAATCTTTCATGTGAACAATAAATCACAAGTACAAATAAAAAATAAAATCAAAAGAAAGCCAAACAAAAATCTTAAATGTGTACAAATGATGAAAACATATTTGAAAATTATCATTCATAAATTAAAAATGTAAAACAAAAATTAAAAACGAAATAAACTTAAAGACCGACATATGCCATCGGTCTTCTTATTTGATGGTAAGAATAAACACATCAACAATGAAAATAATAATCCAAATAATAAAAATTATTTTCAATTTTAATATCCAAATCCTTTTTATATCCAAACTCTTTTCTTTAAATCAATAGGCTAATTCAATGATTAATTTTCTCTATTTTGTTTAATCGTATGACCGTTTATCTGGTGAGCAATAAAGTCATATATGGCATCTTGGACATAGGAATAGTTTAGCCTAATTTGCTCTTCTTTTTTTTTTTTGCCCTTGAATCTGGAAGAATTTTAAATGGCCTTAACATTTCACATAACATTTTCTGTTAGTTTTCCCATTAAAGTGCTATTTTTTAAGTTTATTTAAGATATAAATTGCATATCGTTTTAAAATCATTTTATAATAATTTTTACAAAAACTTTTGATAATAAATTTTTTACCATACATTGTCGCAGCCAAAGCGTTTTTTGTATGAAAAAATCAATTGGCTTTACATCGCACAATATTGCTTTGTATGGCGTTATATAATAATATATTTTCTCGCATGCTATAAAACATTGCATTATATCTCATCATATTATTAAACATATATTTTGTACCATATCAAGCTAAATTGTATCATAGTACATCAATTTACATCAAATCATTTTATATCCCTTCATGTCATCTAATTTCACAGCATATCAAATAATATCGCATGCCATAATGCATTTCATACTTCGCATACTTCTTCATTAAATTGTATCACTCTGTAATGAATAAAATTCCCTTATAACATACACCTTTCCCATTAAAATTAAAATTTATTAAATTGCTGAATCGTTATATCGTATTATACTGCACCATATCGTACGTTATTGCATGAAATTGTTTTATATAGCATTGCACGGCAACATGCATTATCCCGAATTTCATCTAATTATGCCACTTTATAGCAAGTGTATCGCATCTTATCGCATTATATTATATCATGTCGTATGCAAATAACATTAAATTGTGTTATTATCAAATTAATAAGTACAATATGAAATGCAGTTTTCAACTTTGCAGTTTAAAATAGAAAAAATAAAACAAGTAAGAAAATTATATTTAGTTGGGGCTAAGTCTTGGATACACATCACTCATAATCCTGAGATTATGGGTGATATGTCAACTTTTTAAAAGTAGATAGAAAACATAAACATAATGTATAATTTCGTAGGCGTGGCTAATTTGCATAATTTTTGGAAAAGGTCTTATTAAATGCACAAAGTTTCAGATTTGTATCTTTGTAAATAATGGGCAACAAACCATCAAAATTTGGTTAAAAAAAATTTTCTCCGTTTACGTTACACTGTGGGCGTGTTTGTATTGACTCCTTTTAGTAATTTTTTAATACCAATGTGCCTGGAAGAATTTTCAAATGATGTTTCTACCAAATTTGAGCTCCATATCACTCATATTGCGCTCGGAAGAATGTTAACAACACACGGACAGACAGATGGACACCCAGACAATCGGTACAGATTGTGATGCTGATCAAGAACATAAATAGGTTTGTAGATACTTCGATGCTTTCTTTTGGATGTTATAAATATAATGACGAAATGAATATGCTCCCAACTTTGGAGTGGTGGGCAGAAAAATAGTAATTAAGGGAATGAATTAAAAAAAAATCGATGATTTATAAATGTATCCTATCGATTTACATCTCAATTTGAGCCAACATGTAAACGAGCAAGTTTTTTGAAATTTTTCACTAACTACAGAGAGAAATTCATACAGAGACGTTTGTTTGAATCAAAAAGTATAAATTCTATTTGTAATTTTGATATTTTATCATTATCGTAACATAAACTAATCCAATATAAAAAATTATGATGAGTCGAATTTTATCAATTTTCACGCTAAAATGTTAATCAATTTAAGTAAAATTTAGCACAATATTTTATTTTGATAAGTTATGTTATTTGCTCAAATTAATTAATATTTTTTTTAGTAATAATACAATATTTATTTATTTATTTTTTTGTTATTTGTTTGAATGTTATTGAAGTTGTGACTATTTCACTTCATTATGTTACGTTTCTGCTGTTAAATCGGTTATTTTCAATAATTCTGGTTATTTCACTTATTTTGTTGGCGTAATTAGCTATTGAAAGTTGATTGGTTTGTGTTTTTGCTAAACGAAATTTTTGTAGCAAAAAATGAAAATATTTTATATATGAAATGTTTTATTTAATTGTAAAAATAATATCAAGCGATAATATTAATAACAAAAAACAAAAGCATAATGTTACGAATGTTATCATGTCATAATATGCCGTACAAATTATAGTACTTTATAAAATTTAAAGGAAAAATTTTCTCCCACTAATTAAAATAAATCAGCCAAAAATTTAATAAAATAAGGTGCCCTGTAAAATTTACATAATTTATGGGCCAAATTTGAAATTGCTCATAAAAAATAAATGAAAAATATACCCCTCACTAATTACACGGCATATTGTGATGTGATGTACCCTACATATTGGCATAAAAGTAATGTTTTATTATTTTTGGTAATGTCAAAAATTTCAAATTGAAAATTGATGAGGGGAAAATTTTTCGTTTAGTTTTTATGAAAATTTTAGTAATAAGTAATGCGCCCCCGTATATAAAAATTATATAAAAATAGTAATTAGGTATTTTAAAAAAATTTTTGGTTTTATGCCATTTTTCGCTTTGTTATGTTAGCCCATAAAAGTATGAAATAAGCTCAGGAAGTGTAAAGTTAGGCCATGCCATAGACAATTTATTTACGGGCCCGAGCATTCCACTTAATTAGCGTACATTGTCAAATTATAATTTAAGTTTATTTTTTTTTTAATGTTTTAATTTGTTGTTGTTGTTGTTGTTGTTGTTACTACTGTTGTTGTTATCACTTTTATTATTATTGTTAATTATTGTTCTTACAATTTTTGTGTTTTGATTTGATTTTTTATTTTTTCTTCTTCTCTAAACGTCTAAAGGAACCTTTTTCTTCTTCTTCTATTTATTGTAATTTTTTTTTTTGGTCCCTGAATTATTATTGTTATTTCATATAAAAGTTAGCACAATATAAAAAACAAGAACAAGAACAAGAACAAGAAAATTATAACTTAATTAACGTACGTTGTAATGGCTCGGATTAGATCGGATCGTTTCGGATCAGACGATATTAATTAATGAGGCATCGTGCTTTTCATCAATTTCAAATGGACAATGCTTAAATGGACTGATTAAATGTTATCCATTAATTAAGTTATAATTAAAAAAAAGTGGCAAAAATTAATGTTAAATTTTGAAGTAAATGATCGATTCAAAGATTTTGTATACTGTTTCAAATACGCTTTTCAGTTTCATATGCTTTTTATGGCCGTATCATTTAAACAATTTAATCAATTTTTATCATAAAACTATTTAAAAGAATTTTTCAATTACAGTTTTATGCTAAATGTTAGATTGAAAAAGTTTCAAAAGTTTCCAATAATTTTACAAAAAAATCATGAGCAGTGCCAACTTCTAGATGATCGTACAGAATAAATGAACAGCGCGTGTAAACTATAAAATAGTAAGATACAATGAGAGAATGAAAAAGATATAAAAGAAAATAAAGAAATTAAGAAAGGAAAATAAAATGCGAGTATGTGAAAAAAATTGAAAAGAAAAAAAAAAGGGTCAACTGAAATAATGACAGTGTGAAAAAAATTATGCGATAATTATTAATTATTTTGAAGATATACTTAAAGTTAAGAATCGAACAAATAAGTAACCCTCAGTATCCTGCCGTGTTTAAGTACTTGAAAGTACAAACTCTTTCAGTTATATTCATAATTTAAGTAGCCATTAAATTTCAACAATTTCCATT
The DNA here is from genome assembly GCA_023089585.1 of Melophagus ovinus. Lineage (NCBI taxonomy): Eukaryota > Metazoa > Arthropoda > Insecta > Diptera > Hippoboscidae > Melophagus > Melophagus ovinus. Next base: position 38,735 of record JAKKIB010000207.1, on the reverse strand, counting down.
GTTGGTCCTTTTTGTTTAAGTTTCATTCTTCTAATATTTCTTTCTATGTATATCTTTCTCTTTCTCTTTTTCTTTCTATCTCTCTCTCTCTCTCCTCTCTCTCCCTCTCTCTCTCTCTTTCTGACCTTACGATTATTAAATACATTAAATGATGTTGTTTGCAACAAGTTGCTACTCCATTAAATTCAAAATTTATTCATTCAATTTATTTTGATTACGTTAAAAATGATTTGGATTAAACTGGAGGCGAATTCGTTTATACCATATAAATTTCTATTATTTTTATATACACCATCTAAAACATGGAGGTATATTACTTTTCTCGTTATGTTTGTAACACCCAAACAACATACATACGTTCTTGATCAGCATCAAATTTTGAATAAATTTAGACCATAGATTTTTACCATCTACCATGGTAAGCATGGTAAGCATTTTTCTGGTAGCCAAAAAAGAGATATCGACTTCAAACTTGGCAAATTTGGCAAACTTAGCAAACTTGATTGCTTTTAAAAATGCAAGAAATCAGTCAAAAGACTTGACCATAGTGTCATGTAATCTAAAAACACCTTGGTCTTAAATACTACAAAAAAAGCAAGCTGCAATTTTGCACAAATATTAAAAGTGTTAATCTTCACTGTCTTTATAGAAGTCGTGCATAACGCCCATGCCTATTCAAAATTATACAATAAATTGTTTGTCCAAATTTTATCTGAATGATAGATATTTAAGTTTTGGCTTTAGCCAAATAAAATCCCCTTATTTATTTTTTCTATAAAAAAAAATTTTTCTTCGGCAAATGGGCTCTGATTTTGAAGTGGTAAAACTTATGTCAAATTCTATAGATTTTTATTAGAGATCGTTAATTTTTGAGTTAGTGCAATAAATTTTCATTAAAGTAAAAAGTATCTGTAACATTTTAAAAATTCACTGGCGAAAAATCGGCAGACAGGCATACATCGAGATAGCCATACGGGAAAATTCACATGCGGAGGATAGACTGAAAATTATTTTGGAAAATGTTTTTTTTGGTTTTTTTTTTTTTGTTTTCTTGAATGTCGCAATCACTTGCAGAAATTTATGATACGACAAGTTACAGCAAATGTAGGGTGAGAATGAGAATTCTAAATGCATTCTCGTGTTTTCGTGTATTTCATGTTTTGTGTGTGTATGCGTTTGCATTGCTTTCTTTTTGTGTACGTGTGTTGGTTGATTCGTTGTTAGCAATTAACTCAACAGGATGCAACAACATGTTGCCCAATAAGCCGCCTTGTATATGATTGTTTTTGTTGTTATTATTGTTGCTTAACGCCACCCTGGGGGCTAAAGTTTCGATCTTGTTAGCTACCACGATCGATAACAGCTACAAACGACATTGTTACAATATTATTCCTCTGTTAATGCCATTATTTTTTCTTTTTTTTTTTTATTTTTCTAGTTTTTTTTTTATTTTTTTATATTTTTCTTATTATTAAAAATTTCTGTTTATAAAGTTTTTCTTTGTATTTTCTCACATGCCAACCAGCACTTTATTGCCGGTTTAACTTTTTTGCGTTTATCCATATTTTTTTTGTTTTTGTTGTTTTGTTGTTCGTTTTTTCTTTTATTTTTTTAAATGTTGTTTCCTTAATCAGAACGGAAATTAGCATTAACACTCAATACTTTCCTATTTTGCTACGTAACGTTACATGACATTTTGTTACGACTACTTTTAATATTTTTTTATTGTGTGCGGAGATTTAGTTGAAGAGAAAGAATTGGTAAATTTTTCCATGTATTTATGCGTGCGTATAAATGTTTAGCCGGTGTACTCATTTTGTCATTAACATTGTTTGCAAAGTGTACATATTCTAGATTATCATCAAATTCTGGATCGATTTAGATAAGTTTGTTTATCTGTCTGTCTGTCTGTCTGTCTGTCTGTCTGTCCATATATTGTTAACATTTTCCTGGGCACAAAAAAGAGATAACGTTCAAATTTGGTAGAAACATTTAGGTTTCTTGCAGGCAGGCAGGTTGGCATTGAAAATGATCAAAATAGGTCACGTGGACACGTGCATAAACCTAGAAGATCTTAGTTTTTCCCATAGCTGCATTATAATGTTATAGTGTTTGGGTGGTGAGTATCGAAGAGTTCGCCCTAGCCAAATAAAATTTTCCTACTTGCTTGTTTGTTTGCATTAAACTGTGTTGAATTATAACCACAGAATGCCAGCCTACTGTAACGGCCTTTAAAGCGTGCGACTTTTTTAATTCATTTTTTATTTTTGCATGTTTTAAATGCCGCTTTAAATTACCGCTCAACTAAACTAAACTTCTAATTGTAATTTTATATATTGGTATAACATTAGATTTTATACACATACATACATACATATGTCAGCATACTTCTACTTATATAAATAAAAAGAGAGCAAACAAATAAGAATAAAATACTTGGCTGAGGCCAAATCTTGCGTACACACCACCTAAATAGTACGATATTATGATATGGCGACGTATTCAGTTTTTGAGTAATCGATAGAACACAAAATTAAAATGTATATATTTGGTATCGCATAATAATGGCGTAGGTATTTTGTAGGCCGATTTGTCTGATTTTTGATTAGACATTGTAGGCCAATGGACTTAAAAACTTGCTCAAAATTTCAGCCTTTCACATTAATTTTCTGGTTTGCGTGTAATGATAAAAGAAAGCACCAATTTTTGCTTTAAAAAACTAAGATGTTCTCAATTTACGCCCAAGTTGCACTATGGGCGTGTCTTTTTACAGATTTTATCCATTTTCTTTCCATGTTTCTGAAAAAGTGTAGCAAGGTATCTCAATTTTTACGACCAGGAGAATGTTAATGTACAGACACGGACAGACAGACAGGCTTGTCCAAATTTATTCAAAATGTGCTGCTGATCAAGCACATTTATTCTTTGTAGGGTTTTCAAAGCTTCTTTTTAGGTGTTACAAGTATAATGATAAAATGAATATACTCCCAAAGTCTAAGTGATAAGTTAAAGAAAAACATGAACGAAAGAAATAATGAAGAGTTTAAAAAAATAAAATAAAATATTAAAAATAATACAACAAATAAAAGCATAACATTTTTACTTCCGTTAACTTAATTCAACTCAACTCAACTCAATGTAACTTAACTTAACTTGACTTGAATTAACATTCTTGAAGTTTTGTCGTTTATCCTACTCAATTTACTTTCCACTATTTTGCATTACTTTCTGCTACATTCTGCTTTGATTTAGATAACTTTACACATTCATCACTACCATTGCTCATAATTATCACAAATTGATTACTTTCACTTTGTTGTTTTTTTTTCTGCCTTTTGTTCTGTTTTAATGAATAAAAATCAAGAGAATTAAAAAAAATTTTACCAATACTCACATTTTGTTTTGTTTCTCCTTTTTCTATACACACTACCTAAAAGTTGGGGGTATATTAATTTTATCATTATATCTGTAACGCCTAAAAAAAAGCAACGCAGACCCCATAAACAATCTAAGTTCTTAAGGCCCTTATTCTACAATGTTTATGTTTAAATCGGTCAAACCTGCTACGTCTAAAACAAAATTCTACAACTTATTATACAAATTATCTGTCTGTAGCACAAATTATTAAATAATGTCTGAGTGGTGGGTGTACAAGATTTAACTTCAGTCAAATATACTTTTGTTATTTATTTATTTATTTATTTATTTTTTTTTTTTTGATTTGAATGATGTATACAATAATTTAGGCAACGCCTACAACACGACGTAATATAACACACACAATACACACGACAGGAAAAACGATATATTAATAAAAATTATATCTACCACCATTTGGTGAGATTTGTGAAGTGTGCACTCGTTTTAGCTAACGTGTATAACATTAAAAAAAATAAGAGAAAAGACTGCAAAGTACAAAAAAAAAAAAAAAAGAAATTGCATATACGTTTTTGTTAAGCATTAAAATGTTGAGTCAAAATGTTGAGTCGTTCAATCAGTACTGATCTGTCAATCTGTTTATGTTACCACTTTAATGATGATGAAAAATATTATGCATATCAAAGTTTAATTTTATTTTTGTTTTAAATTATTTATCAGGAATTTAAATATCATGCAAACTTGCTTCAATCCAAAAAATGCAAAAGAAAAAAAAAACAGAAACTTCAATAAATGCGTTACGCCCACTCAAAATTGTAATATTTTAAAATATTTTTCACTTTCCATATTCTTTTTAATCTTCTGGTTTTTTTGTTTATATTCTACAAATTGGCCCATGCCAATATCTAAATCGTGAGTACCTAAAATTTTCAATGCCAAACAAAATATGTGCATCTCACTTGTTTCAATATTTTATTAATTTAATGAGAATGAATATGTTAGATTGTTAGATGATTTTCGTTATGGTTGTTCTTATTATTATTATTATTATTATTATTATTTTTTGTTGTTTGTATTGTAAGTTATCGCTACTGTCTTGTCACATCATGTCATATTTATATGACTGAATAAATCTGTTTGCATTTATGCGTGACAGTAAGCAAAGAATATAAAATAAGTAAAATAACAACAATCATTGGTAAACAAAATTTAAATTGAAACATTGAAATTCGAATTTTTTATAACAATTAAAATTTTTAATACCCGCCAAATGTATTTTGTTGCTTATTCAACTATTAGCAACAACCAATCTAATGATTATCAAGATTATGATTAAAATCATTATGATTGTGATTATGGAATGTTGCTTTGCTTATAATTGATCAACTTTAGTCGATTGGTCGATTTAAAAAAAATTTTTTTTATTGTAAACATTTTTGTTTTTATTGTTATAGTTAATGTTTTATTTAAGTTTATTTAAGTAAGTCAAAAATTTTTCGACCATCATGTCATTAAATTGAACAAAAAAAAAAAAACACAAAAAAGCAAAATCGATGAAAATAGTTGTCTAAAAATTTATGTTAATACGTTAAATTGTTCGTACGGTTGATTTATTTTTTTGTTTTATGTATTTATTTTTTTTTTAGTCCTTTCAATTTCCATTGCTTTACATTTTCTTCTGCCTTTCTTTTGCCTTTTTTATTCCCATTAACCGTTTCATTAACCACCCACGGTAATTATTTTTATTTGTTATTGTATTTGTGGTTGCAGTTGTTGTTGTGGAAAGTCACTTTAAATGAATTAAGTTGGTTGGACAAAGAAGCGAAACATGAAACAAGCATTCAATAGATTAGCGATTTGATAAAAAAGATTAAGGGGGAAAAGTATCTGGAACTCTTGTGTAAGAGAGGTAGATTAGCAGAGATAGAGGCAGAGACAGAAGCAGAGACAGACCACGTTGAAGAGGGTGAGATAAAAATATTTGTCTGTAATAAATTTTACAGACAGACACGTAAGCAAGTAAAACAAATTGATTGCAAACAAATAGATTGCCGGGGCCCTTACTTTAACAAGGGTAATATAATTTGTTAGAGCATAGGTCCGGTGGTACACTCATTTCATTTTAATGTTTGCAAACACACCGGTTACTTGAAATTTTTGCTGAGCCATCATAAATTTTACAAACCCAATGACAAAGTGAATATACGCCCAATCTCTGGCTGGTGTATACATAAAAGATAATAATAGCAACCACAACAACAACAACAACAATAATAATAATAATAATAATAATAATAATAATAATAATAATAATAATAATAATAATAATAATAATAACAACAACAACAATTTGAGATAGTAATAATTGCAATGATAACAATTAGAAGCCCACAGAAATAACAATAAAGTATAATCAAAGAAAAATACAATCAAATAAATGAAATCGTCTACCAATCGTGCCCAAGAAAAGTTACAGTATAGTAAATAAAGAAAGCGATGTCCTTAATAATACCCTTTTGATTTAGTTATTACTTTCTAAAATGATTTAACAATTTGTTGGTAGACAGTCAACAAATTAGAGGCTACAATTTTAGTGATATTTTGATAAAATTTGGTAGATAAGTTTACTTTAATCCAATAATAACAAATAATTGAATAAAGTTAAGATCGGATATTTCTTTTTTTGACTACTTCAAAACTACAATTGACTTACTTCAATCTGGATGAAATATCAGGGTATATTTCATCCAGATTGAATCATTCCTTGGGTACCGTTTTTTGTAGGGCCTTTTTCTTTATGTGGAAAGAAATCAAAATCTCACATCACTTTTTAAATAGAAATGGATATTTGATGAATTGAATTTGTGCTCTGGACTTAGTTCAGATTGGTATATTTTTTGAAAGATTTTTTTGTTTTTCAAAGAACATTTTAAATCATTCAAAAATCAAAATTTTCTACCAATTTTTCATTTTCTTAGATTTTTAAGCGCATTAAATAAAAGTAAAGTATTATGTGTTTGTGCGAATGTATGTGACACCCAGAAGGTAGGATTTACCTCAAAAATGCCTAAAGATAATTATGGATAATATTAGACTATTATTATGACCACGCCTTATGCAATGACTTTTTCTTTTTTTTTTATAAAGACTAATTGCGCGGAAAAAACTTATAATTGTGAAACTCTTCATAAAAAATTTGGGTACGTTATACCAGACTAATTTACTAACTTCTTCTCTTGCGTGTAAAGTCCGATATACGGAAAGAATTTATATTTATAAAGACTTTTTGGTAAATATCGAAGCAAAATTATAAATCATTTTTCAGCAAATTATTTAAGCAAATTATGTATGAAATTATGACGTAAGGTGTTTAATAGTCGGCGTCTATGATGAATTTACTTGTTCAATTTTAATTAATATCATTTTTATTTATTTTTGTTGTTGTTATTAAGCTGTCATCGTTTTTTTTTTTTTTTTGAAAATTTAACACTTTTCGAAAATAACGACCATAACAAAAACAACAAATATACAAAAAGAGCACAACTAAAGAAATAAGACTAAGTAGTAGTAGTAGTAGAAGAAGAAGAAGAAGAAGAAGAAGAAGAAGAACTGCATAACACTGCTCTAATGCATGTTTAGTTGAAGGACAAAAAACGAACATTGACTTCACTTAACAAAATTGGAAACAACAAAAGAAAAAAAAAAGCGAACGAAACGAAAACAAATGCTACAACAACAATAATTATACAATATATAAATAATAATAATAATAAAAACCAAATAAATGCAATCAAGTATCGTATAATTAAAAAAAAATGAAAAATTTTTATATGAATAATTTTTTTTTTTTTTTGAACACAGAAAAAACACAAAAAATCAAAAAAGTCAGAAATTCAGAAATTACAAACGGCTAACACATAACATACATGTACACATACATACACATTTATATAAATAAATATATTTTATTGTAAAACATTAAAATAACAGCATCGGCAGTTGTAACAAGCACAAGAACAGAAAAAAAGGCAACAAAACAACATTTTTTGGTTTTTTGATTTGCAAGAGACCAAAAAGTTTTTTTTTTTTTTTTTTGGATATTTTCATTGTAATTGTGTGTACATGTGTTGGTCTTTCTGCCTGTCTAACTACCTGTCTACCTGCTTGTACAATTTATTTATGGCATTTTTTTTTTATTATTTCAACTTTTTTTTTATTTTGTTCTTTACTTTTTTTCCCCTTAAGTTATACAAATGCCATAAATATGAACAACATGTTTGTATGGATATTTGTATGTGCTTATACATAAAAAAAATTTTTATATACAATTTTCATATTAACTCCGCCTCTCTCACCAAACTATCATCCTTTTTTTTTTTTTTTATTATATGATCACCATAAAAATTTAAGAAAAATTGAAAAATATGGCAAAAAATAAAAATGTAAATTTTTATTTGTTTTAAAATCGCTATTCAATAGAAATCTACCACTCTAAATGAATAGAAAAAAAAACCAAAAAAAAAACGAATTTGTCGAAAGAAAATTCTTTTAAAAACGGTCAAAGCAAATATCTCAAATATGTGTTCGTTCTCTCTTTCACGGCTACTTTCTTTTACCGCTCTGCCATTTGTTTTTGTTTTTTTTTTTTTTGAATTGTGGACTTTATGAATTTTTCCAATTCGCAAAAAATATCAATAGCGTAATGGATAACATGTTCTTCATGAAAATGAAGAACAAGATAAAAAAAAAATATGAAAAAGAGTTGAACAGACAGACAAACGGACAAACATATACAAACGCACGTATACTAATTAGACTCAAGGCCGTACACGTAATCATGATTAATATAAACAAATTGGAATATTACATTTTGCTGGGGCCAAATCTTGGATACCCACCACTCATGATATACCATGATATTACAATTCAGAGCCTATTTCAGTTATTTCCGTTGGTAGATAGAAAATTTAAACATATAAAAGTGAAAATTTGTTATTGTAGAATTTCGCTTTGGCATGGCCGTTTTGAATAATTCCTGGAAAAGTAGTATTGTAGGCCAATAAATTTTCCACTTGTACAAAATTTCACCTTTCTATCGTTTACAGTTTGCTTAAAAAAAACTAAGATGTTCATAGTTTACGTTGGCTGTGGGCATCTCTTTTGATTGATTGTAACAATTTTCAACACCAAACTGCCTGCAAAAATTTCCAATGCTCCTGCCAAATATAAGGTCGATATTTTTCTCAAACGAAAAAATAGACAGACAAACATGTCTAAATCGATCCCGAATTGGACGACGAACATAGAACAAAAAAATATTTATTTTGTAAAATCTCCAACGCTTCCTTTTGAGCTCCCCAAATATAAGGACAAAATCAGTATACCCCCTATCTCTGGGCGGTGCGTATAAAAAAATTATCTATCAGTTAAGAAAAATTGTAAATTTATCGTTTTTGTTTTTTTTTATGGTCATAATTGTTTTCGATGTTTATGTTGAGTGTCTTTGAATTATATTGAAAGCAATTTAAAATGCGTGAGCCAAACGCGATATATTAAATGTAAGCCACTAAACCTTGACATCGAATAATTAAGTGATAAAATGCTTGATATATAAGAAACATAAAAGAAAACATATTATTTTGCCATATAATAATAATAATAATAATAATTCTCAATATTCTATGTAAATTAATTACGCTTTATTTAATTAAAATGTTAAAATAAATTTTGTACATTCATAAGGCATTACATGTAGATAAATAATTTTTTAATCTGCCATTAAAATTAAAATAACTAAGTACCTATTGTGTATTTGAGCGAGATCAACTATAAAATATCCTCCATATAGAAACCCTTTGCCAAATAAATCATTTAATGGGGCGCGAGCGTAATAATTGTCTGATATTACCCATAATTATTCCCGGACGTCTTTGGGATATACAGCAAATATCATTTAAATATCTCCGAATTGCGCATGCAATGGACAGACGGACAAACGATAAAAATGTAATTTCCAATTTATTTAAAAGTTCTTTATACAGAAGGGGATTCAAAAAAATGGACCGACCTGAACCTAACTGGCCACTGATATATTTTTTGCTATTATGTAACGTAACGCCAATTTTCATTTTCATATACATAAAATAGAAACTTTTATCCACATAATGACTGCTTTTCGAAAAAGGTATCATGTAAAGAAAAGTGGTAAAAATGGACTAATATGGACTACATTTGGTACACATACTTTTTAGTTTAAAATACAATAACGTGCCAATTTTTATTCCCTCTCATATAAGTACTTTTTTCTATTAAAGCGTTATATGAGGAGTGGTTGTAAAAATGATCCATTTATAACCATTTGCAATTGGTCTCGGGGCTAAAACATACCTATGTATTAAATTTTATTAAAAAGTCTCAAATGCGACAGGCTTAAATTGAATCAAAAATTGCGCTTATGTCAAATCCTTCTGGGTATTACGTAGATTCGCACAAACATAGAATATGTTGCACCATAAGTGTCCAAATATATGGCCACCGACATTTTATAAGGCGACATATATTTCTCGTTCATATATTTACTAAAATTTCATTAATATGTTGTAGTAGTGACTTCCAGGAACATCCTGGTTATTTAGAAATAAACAAGCAATACAAAATCAGAATCGATTCAGAATTGTTATCTAAAATTTGTTATCTAATTTATATATTTATTTATTTTACTCGCTATTACCAAAATATTGCAGTAAAATAATTTAAAATTGCGTAAAGAGTGCAAATGCACTAAAAAATAAATTATTGCATGGAAGATTTGGGAAATATGGCAGCACCGAAATTTTTTTGGAATTCAGCAAAACCCAAATAACGTTCATCCATATAGAAGTTACTAGATGAATTTTATTGATTGTATTTAATTGTAGGAGATTTTTTAAATAAAATGCTGAATATTCCTAACTTTAAATTGATATTCAAATTCATGGTAGCACTCACATCCGTTTTAAGCTAAATTACGCCTACAATGTAATACTAATTAAAAATATATTCCATAGAAATTTTTAAAGGCATAATAATGGAGTGCTCTAAAATGTATTAATTAGAACGACGAAATAGGAGGCTAGAAAAATAGAGTAATATAATTAAAATATTGAAGCAGATTCAAATCATAACAAGCGCAAGTAATAAAATAAAATAAAATAAAATAAAATAAAATAAAATAAAATAAAATAAAATAAAATAAAATAAAATAAAATAAAATAAAATAAAATAAAATAAAATAAAATAAAATAAAATAAAATAAAATAAAATAAAATAAAATAAAATAAAATAAAATAAAATAAAATAAAAAGCGTAGTTAATAATAATAATTAACGTGAGTAATATGCGAAAATCCTTAAATTGAAAAATAATAAAATATTCAATTTAATTAGATTTATGGTTAAAAAAAACATGCCAAAACCCAACAAGAAAATTATATTTGACTAAGACCAAATATCAGATATCCACCAGGAAATTATAGATAAAGTTAAATAGAAAAAATAGGCGTGGCCGATTCAAATGATTTTTGGTCAGGACAATATTTTGTATATTCAAATTTCCATTTGCTATAATTTTTTTTAGTAATGTGTAACAAACTTATAAGAACTAAGTAAATATTTAACTTTGGGTAATTTGTATTAAACGTGAGCGATTCAAATAATTTTTAGATAGGTCTTTTGCACATCCGAACGTTTTAAGGCATGTGCAGCATTTTTTTTTTTTTTGAATAAAAAATAGGAAATATAAGAAAAAAATTATAATTAGAATTGCATAATTTAATGTAGGCGTGGTAACTCTGCATTGAAGAATAAGGGCTTTGGTATTTTCTAACAATTGCAATTTTTAAGTTAAAAATAAACGACTATATAAATTTACTTAAAAAAAAAGAGGCGTTTTCAGTTTACGTTACACTGTGGGCATGTCTCTTTACCGATATGTTACAATTACAATATTAACAGGCGTGCAAAAATTTTCAATATTTCTTCTAAATTTTAATATTTTTCTATAATCAGTAAATTATTTATCATACATCATATATCATAAATAGATATACAAACGGTCAGACGGACAAACATGTCTAAATCGATATATAATTTGACGCTGGTCAACAAAATATATGAACAGTACTGAACAGTAGGATTTCCGATGCTTTTGGCCCTTACAAACATTATAACAAATTGCGTATACCCCCAGTCTCTGGGTATCTGGGTGGTGAGTATAAAAAGGATCAATTTGCATCATAATGTAAATTAATTAATTAATAATAATAATAATAATAATAAAAATGAATTAGTGAATAAAAAAAAGAAGAAGAAATAATAAGGTAAATAATAAATAAAAAATATTAAACTCTAAAGAAGAAAAAGAAACATAAATGTCATAAATGTCAAATGATTAAATAGAATTTAATGCTACCAAAATCTCATTAAAATCTATCAGCCGATGATGATGATCATCTCTCGTTAAAAAATTTTTATGGCAACCGAATCCAATTAAAGCTTAATATTAACATCAAGAATAAACTTAAAAGATTGTGCTGTTATTTTTTAAAAAATTTTTTTTAATATATTTAACTCCTACATATGCCTTTTTTTTTTATTAATTTATTTAAAATAATTTTATGGCATTTTTTCATACTTTTGATTTTGGTTTTTTTTTTGTTTTTGCTTCTTGTATATATCGCTTGTATATATCGATGTAGAGTAATGCTTTCTAATTCTAAATCTAGATCTATTTGTAAAATTTTAAACAAATCTATTTTAATTTTTCATAACTCATTTGTATAATGAGTTGGTAAGATTTTGTGTAAGATCAATATTTATGTAAATGTGTTGGTAATATAAAGTACATAAAGTGGTGATTGGTAGCGGTCCATAACGACTAGTTTTCGTAGTGTTATTATAAAATTCTATAGTTGTGTTATGGCCTGAGTAAAATTTAAAAAAATTGGATTCATTTTGTTTGTTTTCTTAATCTGCTCCTTCATTCCTTCCTTTGTCTACAAAAAATTTGATGTTAGCAATTGGTATTGTGAAAATCGATTCAGTGTACATAAATTTCAAATCACTTAAATCTATTTTTTTTTATTTAAAAGTCTTTTTTTTTTTCTTTGAAGACAAATCTCCTTCTCCAAATCTCTTAAAAAAAAAATATAACTGATAAATTGTCAAGGCGTCCTCTAATTGACGCGTGGTTGTTGATAAATTAAATAATTAAATATTTCATTTAGGATTTTACCGAATACTGATGAAAATTATAAAGCTCAAAATATGTATGTGTTGACATAAATTGGTTACTTTTTACAATTTGATATGAAATATTCAAATTATAATTATAATAACTATAATAATGTAAAATGAAACAAAAAGACAAGCAAACTGATAAATTGACAAAATAAGAAATAAATGAATTAAAATGAATTCGAAATGTAATTTAATGTAAAAGTAAAAGTAAGGGAAAAAAATTTCAATATAAGAAGGGAAGTTTGCTTATTTCCGCTTATCTTATCTTCAGGGCAAAAAAAAAAAAAAATTTTTTTTAAATGAGGAAATAAAAGAAGAAATCTTTTTCTTTCGAATGATTAAACAGCAGACAAAATATTGAAAACATGTGCTACCAATATATACAACAACAACAACAACAACAACAACAACAACAACAAAAATTATTATGTTTCATTTTATACGTTGCAACATAATTTTTTATATTGTTTTTAAATTTTATTTTTATAATATAATCAACGGCTTATCCTGCTATCATATTACAGCTCATATACATTTAAATATGTAAATATACATACATACATACATACATACATATATATATATATATATATATATATATATATATATATGTATATATATATATATGAGCTGTAATATGATAGCAGTAGCAACATTTACATAGTACATAGCTCTAAAGGCAGAATGAACCCCTCTCTTTTGATTTGTTGTGTTTTTTTCTTTGTTTCAGTTTTTGAATGTTACATTTGATTTTAACCACTTTTTTCCAATGTTAATTGTTTGAACGAGCAGCGAACGTACTGATTTGCATATTTAATGTAGACTTACTCTGCTCCGCGTTGATAAGCTCCGTTCTATTTTGGTCCGCTCTGATCCCTTCGGTTCTACCCTGCTCTAGACTGTTCTGTTCTGTTCTGTTCTCTGCCGCTTTTCGTTTACTTTATTTATTTAAATTATTTTATTGCATTAATGTTTTGTTGTATTAGTTGTTGTTGTTATGCTTTTTATTTTGCACCTAATTTCTTTTTTTTTTTTTTTTGTCTTTTTTAAGCTTAAAATTTACTTTTAAAGTAACTTTTTATACTTAAAAAGTGTTATTGTAGCATTTCCCTAAAAAAAGGTCTTAAAAAAGAACCGTGTGAAATTCTTGTAATTTTTTTTTTTTTGGATTTTGCTTTTGTTTAATTTTATTGTGCTACTTTTGCTGTTCTTATTCTTCTTCTTCTTCTTCTTGTTGTTGTTGTTGTTGTTGTTGTTGAATTTTATAATTCCGATTTAGTGTTAAAAAGAAAATTATTTTTGCTCATTTATTCATATGAGTTCTATGTTTTTTTTGTTTTCATCCATGAACACTTTCTTAAGCACATATTTTTTGTGGACTTTTTTTGCTTGTTGTTTTTTTTTTTTAATATCTTAGTTTTCTACCCTCCTTGAAAATGATTGTTATAGTATATTTATATTTCATTTTATTTCATTATTTTCGATATTCTTTATCTATCACACTCTCTTGCCTTCTACGTGTCTGTCCTGATTTTGACTTTAATTATACTTTTCATAAAATTTAAATAATTTTGCAACTATGTTTAAAAAAAATTTGAACTGAAATGAAATGAAAAATGTTACAAATCATAAAAAATGTCTAGACGTCGCTCTGTTTTAACAAATGGCGATTCATCATTATCCATTAATAATACGCCACCATCGTCATGTTCGACAGCCTCACCTCTTACACAAAGTGTATCCACGTTGGCCATAACTCTACCACAAGCCAATTTAAATCATCAACAAAATAACAGTCTCAATAACAATGATAATAATAATAACAACAACAATAATAATACAAATAATAATACAAGTAACGGCAGTCCGCATGAAGTTCAAATTATCCAGCATCATCATAATGGCAATGCTGCAGATGTTCGTCTTGGTACCGTTGCCGGAGCAGATACCACTATTAGTGGTAGTGGTAGTGGATGTGTTAATAGCCGAGGTGTTAATGGTGGCGGCGATACGATTACTGATGATCCAGATGATATCATAAATGATGGGACTTACCAATTAGCAACGACATCACGTTATTTTGAGGCAACACAATTGGCCACAGTTGTAGCGACAGTTCATACACCTCAAACAATATTAACTTTATCACCGGATGATACTGCAACGACTATAATACGTACACGAGCATCAAATGATCAAAGAGTGTCCGCTTTAGCACATCATAGTCATCTTAATAATAACAGCAACAACACCAACATCAACACCAACACCAATACCAACACCAACAATCACAATAATCACAACAACAATAACAATAATAGTCATCAACAACACAATCATTGTCATAGTCATCACAATCACAGTCACCAGCAGCAGCAGCAGCAGCAGCAACAGCAGCAACAGCAGCAACAGCAACAGCAACAGCATCATCATCACCACCACCATCAACAGCATCAGCAACATCATCAACAACATCATCATCATCATCATCATCATCCACAACAGCATCAACAACAGCATCATCAACAGCATCTTCAACAGCAACAGCAACAGCAGCAGCAGCAGCAGCTTAACGAACTTAATGAGCAACAGCATTTAATTGAGGCAACAAATGCTACCGTTAATTTAAATTCACTAGGTACCCCAACAATGCATCATGTCCAAAATTCTAATGGTACTACTTCATTTGTTTATGAATATTATAAAATGTCTGATAAGGTTGATGTCGAAGCTGAATTACAATGGAGGTAAGTTAATTGCAATAAAACCAAAAAAAAAAAAAGCCAGAAACAGAAATTATCAAAGAAATTTTGACAACGCATCTAGAAGAACTCAATGTAAAATACACTAAAACGTAAAGTAAAACAAGAAACACAAGGTCATTTGAATTAGAAATGACATTGAAAATGATTATGCATTTTATTAGTGTACTTAATGGCTCTAAAATGCTTATGAAACCCTCTACGAAATTTTTAAAACATTCGATTCAACTAAATGGCATTACAGCTTTTTAATTCTTTTTACAACAATTCTACGTAGCTATATAAAATTTATTGGTTTACACTCTACACCATTTTGCTCCAGTATGGTAAACATTGTACAAATGTTTGTAACACCCAGAAGGAGTTGTGATAGAGCCACCTTCTACTAAGCCGATCGACTCAGAATCAGTTTGGGATTCTATTTAAAACTGTCTGTCCCCAAGACTGCCGGCCTGTTATCAAATTACAGATCGCAATTTGAGACATTTTAATAAATAAATTTGATACATAGGTATGTTTTAGCCCCGAGACCAATTGCAAATGGTTATAAATGGATCATTTTTACAACCACTCCTCATATAACGCTTTAATAGAAAAAAGTACTTATATGAGAGGGAATAAAAATTGGCACGTTATTGTATTTTAAACTAAAAAGTATGTGTACCAAATGTAGTCCATATTAGTCCATTTTTAGCACTTTTCTTTACGTGATACCTTTTTCGAAAAGCAGTCATTATGTGGATAAAATTTTCAATTTTATGTATATGATAATGAAAATTGGCGTTACCTTACATAATAGCAAAAAATATATCAGTGGCCAATTAGGTTCAGGTCGGTCCATTTTTTTGAACTGCCTTCTGTATAAAAAACTTTTAAATAATTTAGAAATTACAATTTTATGGATTTTGTTGCCTTTAAATCAGGTTCTGACCGATTGTACATTTCTTACTTGTTTATAACCACAATCTAGATATCTGAGAAATTCAGAGGGTATTTCTGAACTAGAGAATTATATGAATCTAAGAATTATATATATATATATATATATATATATGACTTAATCTTAATCTGCTAGTTTTGATATTTTATAATTTCATTAGTTTTACATGAAGAAACAAGGCTTCACTGTACTAGATTTGAAGGATCTTGATTCCTTAGATTAATCGATGTTTTTGCCTGATAATGCAATGCCTAATACTTAAAACACTTAATGATACCATCAAGTTTTTGCGATCTCAATAATGTGCCCAATAATACAGTTAGTAGTTCAATTCTACTTGTCAATTTTTGTTAAAATATTGTAATTTTTTTCCATATAACGACTTGTATTATATACTAATTAGGGGGCGTGGTCGTTAAGATAGTCCACTTCTAAATAATTTTCATAGAGCTCTTTTGTGAGCCAAATTTCATAAAAATATCAAAAACAATTGCGATCTATATCTTGATAACAGACGGATACATGAACGGACATGCTTAAATTGACTCTGAAAGTGATTCGGTATAATGAAAGTTTAGTCTATCTCAACTACTCAAGGGTGTTACAAACATTCAGAAAAATATATAATGCCTCGCATCGCTTGTAGTGTAGGGTATAATTATACCCCGTAGTGTAAAGTATAAAAAGAAAAAAAAATCTCACCATATTTTAGGTCGCACTTATTTACTACCGTTTTGATTTTCTTTAGTCTTTACCAATCAAATTTTGTATAATATTATCGTTCATTTAATATTTGATCGATAAATGTCTAATAAATGTATTTTTTTTACCTTGAACTCCTTTCAACACCATAATTTTATGCACTTCAACTTGATCCAATTCAATTCAATTCAATTTATTGATATCGGCATATTATTCCACATTTGTATACCCTACACTACTTGTGGTACAGATATTGTGGTATTATATATTTGTGCAGATGCCTGTAATTTTTTATTAAACCGATCATCTCAAAACCATTTCCTGAAACGATTTAAACCTGCCTGCTTCTCTGCACATCCGATGCTTATCCATATAAATTCATTGTTAAGCTCTAGACCGCAATTGCTAAGAAATGACAATTTTAATGAAATTTGTTAGGGGGATGAGTTTTGATCCAGGGACCAACCCTGTTAATACTAGTTAGAATGGCATCATTTTAACGACCGCGCCTTATTTAATGTTTTTTCTTGGAAGAAATTCATAATATAATTTTACGTAAGTTAGCGTAATTTTTTTTAATTTTACTTTAAATCGGGCCCGTTTTTGTAAGCCCCTCCTACATGAGATATCTCTTAAATATTTTTTAACTAACTTAAAAATAAAATTTTTTAATTTTAATTTAACGTATAATTCATTTATTTGAGTTATTTTTAAGAGTCAGCTCTAACCAACTATAAAGTTCACACTTATTTAAGGTTAAATTACAAAAATTGCGAAATTTTATTTTAGTTATACAAAACGTTACCCATGTGAATATATAAATGTATTTTATTATCAAATATTTATTAATAATGGAGAACTTTTTAATCATACATCACATCACCCTATTTTTCCATTTCATAATTGAAATTTGAAATTAAATAAACTTAAACGGATTGAATTTAATTGAATTGAATTAATTTTAAGTTAATTTTATTTGGAATTTATTCATATGTAAATTAAAGTTTTTTCATTTGTATCAGCCCCATCAAATTTTATGTAAATGTTTCTTCTCCACCATTTTTTTTTTTATAGCTTTCGTCTCTTTATTTATACATTTTTGATTTTTAATTTTTCTTTGCTTTATACTATTTTCATTTTTCATTTTTCATTTTTCATTTTTCAATTTTTTTTCATTTTTACGCGAAACGTATGCCAATTAAAATGCAATTTTTTTTTTTTACAAAATTTCATCAGAGTAACCATTAATAAATTTTTATAAAATACGTTACTTATATTATTTTTATATTCAAGTGAGCAAGCAGACTGTTAGGCGAAAAGAAAGACAAAATGTAGGATTTTTGTTGGTCTTTGTTAGTTTAGTTGGCAAAATCGTTTTTTTTTTCCCCTCCCTCTTCTACTTACCATCTGACATGATGCCTTTTGATCGATTTTATCAATTTTCAATACCAATCTGTTTGCCAGAAGTACCAATGTTGCTGCCAAACAGACAGACAAATATATCTAAATCGATCCTAAATATATTTATTTTGTAAGATCTCTAACGCTTCTTTTTGGGTGTTACAAATATAATGACAAAATGTATATACACTCAATCGTGCTTATAACAATAAATATTAAACATACAAAAAAAAATAGAATAGTATGAATAGTTAAATGTTATTATTTAATTTCATAATATTAAAATTTTTAATTTGAATGAAATTTAAAGTTTAATTTAAGAATAACATCAGTTTATATTTTAGTTTATGATCAAAAAAAAAAAATTTCTCCAAAAGTGTTCTTCGTTATTTTTTTCAATTTGTGGCACACACTTAAAAATCATCAATCTTTCCAAAGCAAATTAGCCTTCGAAATAATTTTTTTCTTAATAAACAAATTTATACATTTTTTTACGTTTGCTCAAAATGCGTCTTTTTATGGAGAATACAGATCATTTAATTCAAAATTGTTTGATATAAAATACATTTATATTGTAAATTGTATTAAATTATACCAAGAATTGGCGACTCTCAATTTTTACATTATTCGTAATAAAAAAAAATAAGGCATGTAAAAAAAGTTAAAAATGTACAAATTTTTTTTTTAATTGTCTTCCATTCGTAGAGTTTAAGGGAAACGATTATAATTATTATGGTGAATAGATTTCTTTCTAAATAAACTCTAATAAAATTCATAAGTAACGAAAATGAAGAATTATAAAAATGAAAAATTATTTCCTTACAATTTAGAATGTTTTTGATCGATCGATTTCTTCAAGTAGATAATTTATATTGTTGTTTGTTAAAATATCTTCTGTAATAAGCTAAAAAAGGACGATTTTTGATTTAAAAAAATAATAATAAAAAATACCTTGCTTATATAGGCGGATCTTTTTAGCAATTTGAACCGAATGCATCACGCATTTAAGTAATAATTTTTTTATTTCCAAATCGTATAATTTTCTCTAATCAGAGAAGGAGTATCCAATAGGCAGGTAAATGGGCTTCCTTGAACCAATTTATATTTAGCATATTTATAAAATATATATATATATATATATATATATATATATATATATAATTTTGTAGGACCATCGAGGCTTTTCGTACATGTATGTGTAGCCAAATTTTTGTATGTGAACCAAAATTTTGTATAAATTGAACCATTTGATGAACTGCCTTTCATATAACGAAATTTTCAAATAACTCCAAAAAATTACAAAATTCATGTTCTTTTCATTTCAGTTTATGTCTGATTTTTTTATTCTTTCCTTTATACTCGTATTCACATTTATAAAACGTATTTTTTTAAGTGAAATTATATTTTACGATTGCATTGAAGTTTTCCAATGGATTAATTTAAAACAACACATTATTTTCATTAGTTTTGTCCTTGTTCTTGTTTTTGGTTCTTGTTGTTGTTGTTGTTGTTGTTGTTGTTGTTGTTGTTGTTGTTGTTGTTGTTTATTTTCAATGTTTTAGCATTTTTATGATTAGAATCAACAATTTTATAATTTGACTGGTTTGCGCGACGGCTTTGTTTTATGTCAGTCAGTCATTGTAATCCATTATATTTCTCTCTCGCTCTCTCTTTAACTCACTGCTTTTAATATAATCGTTTAACCTCTGCATTTGAAATTGATGCACAATCTCAACCATAAATTGAATTTGAAACTGAACTGAGCAGATGATGGTAAAGATGATGCTTCAAGGCTTAATGTGGCGCGCTTATTTATTTTTACCCACCTACAGATAATTCGATTTATTTTTTTCTATTTTTCCATTTACTTTCCACTTTTCTATCATTTACCGCTTCTAGTTGGTGTTGACTGGTTAACTGGTTGACTAGTTGACTGCTTGGTGACAATTGCCAATTCTAATAATATAATGTAGAATAGCGACCGTTATACATGGGTCTTATTTATTTGTTTGTTGTTTTTGTATTCTGCCTTTTCTGTTTTATTTTTGTTTTATAAATTACAGCAAGCGATAATTTGTTGAGATGACTTGTTGTAATCAGAGCATTTCTCTCTCTCTCTCTCTCTCTCTCTTTCTCTCTCTTTCTCTCTCTTTCTCTTCTTTGGATAACGTTTTTCTAGTTGTGATTGGCTTTTTTATTTGGTTTTCCTGTTTGTTATTGTTTTCATTATATTTTTTTACACAATGAGCACTTTTTGGTTAATTGGTTTTACAAAGAATAATTTTAAATTAATAAAAACTGCCAGCAAACAATTCTAGCAACAGCAACAACTTTTTAGATTATCATTACATTCATTAAATGTGTTTGAACCTTTGTAAATATGAAATACATAATTGTTTCATATATTACGTGCCCACCTCTCTCATAAATTTAACAAAAAAGAAAAACAAAAAAAAAAAAAACGTAAAAACATTTGAATTCAAACGAAACCTAAATAAAAATGAAAAATAAATGAATAAAAAAAAAACAATGAAAAAAATTTTAAAAGAATTGAATTTAATGCATTTTACACGCAATCGACACTGAAAGACGTTGGCCAAAGAAGCAATTAATTAATATTGTACTATCTATAAATGTAGGGGCGTCTATTTGTCTGACTATTCCAGCGTTATCATTGATTCTCTAGTCAAGCAAACAGAAGCTAAAAAATTACCAATAACAAATTTAAAATAGAAACGGAAGCAGAAACAGAAACAGAAACAGAAACAGAAACAGAAACAGAAACAGAAACAGAAACAGAATAGCACAGAGTGGAACAAAATCAATGAATAAACAGAAAAATTATGGAATATATTGCAATTATGGAATGAATTTGTTGATGCAATGAACAATAACAAATCGAGCCTCCCTTATACTTGGTAAAGATAAGATATTTTGCGATTGTCAACATGACTAGTAGGGAGAGTGTGTGCCTGTATGTATGTACGTGTGTATGTGGGCAGTTGGGTGGGTGGGTGCTATTGGGAAGGGGGGGGGGGGGGGGGGGGGGGATTAATATATTAAAAAACGTGTAGAATTCCATAACTAATTATAAATTAAATTTGTGGTGTAAAATTAAGGCGAATGGAATGAATTGGATTGGATTGGTGTGGATTGGACTGGTGTGGATTCGGAAAGAAAGTAAACGAAAGGAAAGAAATTAAATTAAATGGTTTGAAAAAAAAATGGAATGGGTTGAAGTGTAATTAAATGGAAGTAATTTCAATGGACTGGCAGCAAAAGCATGGAAATTGGAGGTGTGGAGGTGTGGAGGTGTTGTTAACATTCTCCCTTACATTTGGCAAGAGCATTGGAAATTTTTGCAGGCAGTTTGGTCTTTAAAATGGTCAAATACTACCAAAAGACATGCACATCTGGAGATATCTCAGTTTTTTAAGCAGTGCTTATTGGCTTTTTGCTTCTTATTTGCAAACTGCAAAAGATAAAAAGCTGAAAAATCATACAAATCGGCCACGCCTATACTGCTACTTTTATATAATACCCAACCATTTACGTGATGATTTGGTCAACTAAAATGACCATAATCATCAATATCATCAATTATCACAGATATTTTTATTTCTCTCTATCTTTTCCTCCATCAGTTTTACATCAATTTTTAAATCAATATTTTAAAATGTTACCTGACCTTTGTAGTGTAATTGTAACATAATTACGTACACTCACACTTTCCGGCTGATTTGTTAGTACATGAGTCATTTGAAGCAATTGTGGTCAGAATCAGTCATATGAAATTCTTAGAATTCAATATCAAAATTTTGTTGTTATTGCTGAATATTGCTTTCACTTTCTTTCTATTTTCTATTAAATAAGATAATCATCATTATAATCATCATCATGATCGTGTTTATTGTTATCATAATAAACAATATTTTACAAGTGCGTTTAAGTAGAAATTTGAAAGCAAACCACAACAATAACATCAAATAAAAAAGATTATATATGATTGGGGCAAAATCTTGAATGTCCACTAGCTATGCTCATTCACAGCTTGTTTCAGTTTTTTAGTAGCAGATGGAATATGTGAACATAAAAAGTGGAAAATTTTAATTTATAAGTGTAGCCGATTTTGGACATCTATTGTAGACCAAAAACCTTTCTATTTGTACAAAATTTCAGCTTTCTGACTTTTGCAGTGTACAAATAATGAGCAAAATACCACCAAAAATTTTGCTTAAAAAAAACTGAGATGTTCTCAATTAATGTTACAGTGTGAGCGTCATTTTACCGATTTTGTCCATTTTTAATGCCTATCTACCTACAACAAGAGCTTTCGATGTTTTTGCCAAGCATGAGCTCGATATATCTTTTTTGTGCGACCTGGAGAATTTTAATAACACACGGACAAACAGACTGTTATATTTTAATCGATTCAGAATAAAATGCTGATCAAGAATACATATACTTTTCTATGATCTCTGACTGGAGGTCTTGGGTGTAACAAACATGATAACAAAATGAATATGCCACCTATCTCTAGATGGTAGGTATAATAATTATAAAATATAAGTCTTCTTTTACCAAGTTTTCGTTTATGAACAACTTTGTAGATTCTACGACGCTGCCTTTTGAGTTTTGCATACGTACTGATAGAATAAATATACTTTCAACTTTGTGGTGGGTATAATAGGTGCATATGTATACATATAAATATTTTGAAGAAGTTTTCAATTTTATAATTAAATCTCTTTAAAATGGCACACACACGTGAAATCGAATTTGTTTGAGAGCAACTGTACAAAAAAAAAAAAACAATAATAACAATAACAAATTTATAAACAAATAAATAAATTTATATTTCGTTGGAGCCAAATCTCTGATACGCACTACATAAACAGTACTTAATAGTAATTTATGGTATAGAAAAATACTTTGAAGTTGTATAATTTCGTCTAAGTGTGGTCGATTTAGCGATTTTTATTTCAGCTTTCTATGTGGTTAAACTTCCAAGTCATAAATTTTTAATTAAAAAAACAGAGATGTTCTCAGCTTACGTTGCACTTTGGACGTGTCGTCTGACTGATTTGGGCCAATCAACTTACATGAACTTTCAAAATTTTTATCAAACTTGAAATAGATATCTCTTCTTTTGTGATCAGAAGAATATTTATGACACATAGATGAATGGACAGACATAACTTAATATATCGAAACAACGAAATATCGAGCACAAAATTTGTGACGCCTTCAAAAAAAGCTTCGTAGAGCCGTTTAGGTATATATATTTTTGATCAGCATAAATTGTTACATCGATTTCGATATAACTATATGGGCATCTTTCTGTCCGTATGTGATACATAAGCTCCATGTGGCAAAATAAAGGATATCGACTTAAATTTAGCAGAAACATTGAAAATACACGTTAGTTTGAATTCCAAAGGGACCAAATCGGTCAAAGGAGACATTTATAGTATTTTACTTACACAAAACTAAGCGTTTAGAAAATTGAAGTTTTATACACATGTTAATGCCATATTTCTACAATAAAAAATGTAAAAAATTGGCATAAAAGTCCTACAAATCGACTTACTCAAAATTATACCATAAATTACCAAATTGTGCCTGCATGTTGGATATTCAAAATTAGCCCCAGCAAAATATAATTATCTTACTTGTTGTTGTTGTTGTTGTTACTTTTTCTTGTTGCTGTAAACTGATTTAATCGCTTTTTCTTATTCTTACCTTTTATTTTTGGACCCGGTATTTTCAAAGTATAAGTACACACGTCCAAAATTTTACATTATTTTTATTGTTCCTCGCTTTTTTTTCGTTACTTCATGTCACTTATCGCTAATTCTCGTCAGTTCAAGAGTATTATTGTCACTTTTGGCCACTGCTCATCAACTTTCACTATTTCTCATCACTTAAAAACAGACAAAAATGAAATTCTATAATATAAGAATTTTAGATTTTGCACTGCTCCTCTTTTTAAGATATTTTTAATTTTTGCATTAAAAATTGTACTCTTTTTATATTATTAAATTATATTTTGAATCGTTATATGCCATTTTTATGATAACAAAAAAAAAAAAAAAAAAAAAAAAAAAAAAAAAGAATTATTAAAGCGATATTTATGTATATTTCAATATAAAATTTTTAATTAAATAAAAAGAAAATGAGAAAAATAGAGAAATAATAATAGAAATCCTAGAAGTAGGATTAAAATAAATATATTTCAGCAGATGCAAACAATTTATCACTTTATTATGTCATTCATTTGGTGGTTGACTTGATCGTCCTGTCATCATAATTTAGATGCATATGCTTTCTTAAAAAAATCAATTCGTTAAGGCAAAACCGGAAAAAAGCAAAAGTATTCAAGATGTTTCCAATCTAAGCAACTTTTTAATTGTTTTGGTATTTTTTTTATTTTTATGCTTTTTTTTTACGCTTATTGATCAGGCATTCATTATCAAAATAAAAGCCCTCTTTGTATAAGTGACAAGTGTAACAAATGTACTTTCAAATGGAACAAAACATCTTTTAAGTTATCTCTATTTCTATAAAGTTTTAATTAATATTAATATCCATTATAATTTACGTTTATTTATCTTTTTCTTTATTTTTTTTTAAAAGCTTTTCATGTAAGTTGATTATTTTATCTTTATAATGATCCTAAAAATAATGAGAACTAATGAGAAGGAAATGACATTGTGGCCAATATAAGTATTAAATGATTAAATATCGTTTATTTAGAGAGTTTTTAACAAAAGTTAAATAATGTTTATACTCTTATACACTTTTTGAAAAAGTTTTAAAAAAAAATAAAGCAACGAGAAAGATGTGTAAGAAATGGGTTATGCTGCATCCAATTTTCAATATAAATTATTTTATAGAAGTTCTTATCAATATATACATATATAAAATTGCATAGAATAATTTTATATATTTAATAGGATTTTATTTTACTTCATTTAAAAATCTACAAAATAAATAAAATTAAAAAAATTACAACCACCAAAGATTATCAATTAATTAATACAAGTGAACGAAAGGATATATATTTACCTTTTTCTCTCTCAATCTCACTCTCTCACAAGTTTCTAATAGTTCAATATATTTTTGTTAATAATGGAACTTTAATAAGTTTAAATGGACTTTTTTGTAATAATTTCACTAAATACACATTTCATAATTCATTTTTATTTTACGCTTAATTTTTTTTGCAAAATTTATTTATTGGTAAGTGATCTGTATCCGTAGGCAATCATATGGTCAGTCTTAAAAAGTTCACATCTGTTATATTTGACTTATAAATTTATAGATTTTATAAGAGTTTAAGTTTTGACATTTTTGTGGTTTTGTAATTTTATATTAAAATAATTTCAAAACAATACAAAAACAAGGAATATTTTTATGAAATATCTTTTACATATCATCTTAAAATATTTCATTTCTATTTTCATACAAGAAATAGAGTCATATTACGATTCTACATCTTTACATTACAAAATTGTGTTTTTCATTAGACTTCTTGTAGTACCCGATATTATAAGTTTGTACTACTGTTTGTACCACTCAAAAGGGCAATGAGATAAATTCAGCTGCTTATTATGTACAACGATTTACTGGGTAGACTTAAGTGTGCCTGAATGTTCGTTTCTCGTTTTTCTGTCTGTCTGATTGCAATCCATGTTACTATGTTATCAAAATGTACGTCAAGAATTTTGAAGGGTCTATTAATATTGATTTAGATTGGACAACTTTTTTGATCACACCCGATGAAACGTTGAATAATAAAAAGCAATTATCAGATTTAAGAAACTTCATTTCAATTTTTGATATTTGTTAAATAAAAATCGTTTAAATAATAAGGGCACAAAATTCGATACAATTCAAACCATTTTTTGAACCCCTTTCCTACAAAATATACCTTTCAAATTATGCGAAAATTATAATTTTTTTTCATGGATTGAAACTCATTCATTTTGAATTTTTAATTATATTTGATAAAATGGTACAATGATATTTAGCAAGTCGGCTCTGATCGATTATATTTATCTAAGATAAGGTATAGCAGCAGCAATTACAACAACCACATTAATAATAATAATAATAAATGGAAAAAATAAAAATAATAAATGTAATTATAATGGCCCATTTTAGAATTGTAACTGGAAGAGGCCAATTTGAAATAGTGTAATATTCTTTGTATATATGAAAATAAACGACTAAATAGACACATATAAATATTATTCAACGGAAATAGCGTGAAATATGATTTCAACATTTTGAAATCTAAAAAAACATATTAAAATTACCTAAATACACGTACATTAATACTCATGCAGTAATATACGTGTGGATTAGACGTAAAATATTTAAAAAGTTTGTTTTTTTTTATTAACACTATTCAATTTATTTTTTTGCCTTTGTTTTGTGGCCGTCTTTTTATTTTAATGCTTCGTTTTTCATTACTCTCTTTTTTTTATTCTTTATTTTTATTACACGTAATCACTTAAATAACCGCCAAAAATAAAAATAGAACAGAACTGAACCGTATTGAATGGTTTAAATATACCCATCCATCAAGGTTTAGGGTTGTACTACTTATATCAATATGTTTGTAACGGCCAAAACGGAGCATTTTCTTACGATCCTACAAAATGTACATATTTTTGATCAGCATCAAATTTTGAATCGATTTAGACATACCTGGCCGTTAATGTATGTTTCTATTGTACTTATTCTCCTTGTCATCGAATTTGAGGTATCGAGCTAAAATTTACTAAAAACGAAGTTTTTGCACACAGATTGGGATTGATATTGGTTCAAATTAATTATAAGACATGCTTACAATGAAACAGAGACCACCACCGTTTTTGTAAACAAAAATTTATAGTTTTTTGCTAAAACGGACAGAAAGTTGTAATTTAGTACAAATATTAAGGCCTCTTATTCTAAAATGTCTGTATAAAAATCGTCCCAATCGGCCATAACTACGGGTAATTATGCAACTTTACATCAATTATCTGTACCATAAGTAATCAAGTAGTGTCTAGATGGTGGGTATCTAAGATTTGGCCCAAGCCAAATATAATTTTTTTTTCTCGTTACATCCAGTATACAGATTCTTGATCAGCATGAATTTCTGTTTGTTTATCCGTCTGTCTGTCTGTCTGCCTGTACGTATATTGTTTACATTGTCCAAAAAAAGAAAACATCAAGCTCATATATGACAGGAACATGGAAAGTTCTTGCAGAAAATTGGTATTTGAAAAAAGGGAAAAATCGGTCCGTTTCTTTAAAATTTAATGGTTTTTTGCTCTTTATTAAAAAAAACTGCAAAATATACAGAGCGGAAATTTTGCACAAGTAGAAAGTTTTACTAAATCTGTCCAAACTACATGCATATTGGCCACGCCTACGCGTAATTATACAATAACAAATTTTCACATTTTTATGCTTACGTCTTCTAACCACTAAAGAAAAACTGACGCTGGCTTTGAATCGTAAAATGATGATGTATGGGTAATGGGTATCCAAGACTTGGCTCCAGTGAAATATAATTTTCTAACTTGTCCATTGTTTTGTTTATACTACCCATTAAAGTTTAAAATATCCAAGTCGCAATCCTTAAGCATAGAGGGTGAGGTAATTCGAATGAGTTTTTTAAAACAAAAACTATGGAACATATCAACGGTTTGATATTTGCTTCGAATGGCCACTGCCATTATTATTATAGCCTTGCTTATCAATCCACTCGAAGTTGCAATGCTGTGAATCTAAAAGTTTGGGTGCATTATCGGACTACATACGAGCCAAGCGAGAGCAACTTCTAATTTTCTCAATACTTCTTATGTTACCCAAATCTATTCATTCTGTAAACGTTCAGTTTAGTTCAGGCTATTGTAATCTCAGCCTTTATTTATGATTACGTGCCTACGCGCCATTTGTCACCTTTGTCTAAATCTACTTCTATGGGTCCGCAGAAATCTTAATAATGCAGTCTTTGTTTACATTTATTATCCAGCCTTGTCAATAGATCTATCAGATCTTGGTTATTCAACTCTCTTTAATATCGATAAATTTACGAGGGCCTTGAATAATTTTGACTATTACATTACACTATGAAATAATTTTAAGTAGAAAGTTTTCACGTGGACCTTTAAAAGAAGAAAGTGAGTTTCGTTTGTTAAGAGAAAACTCTTATTTGATTGTTGTTGTAATGTGAAAATTTCATTAAAAATTTTGCGATAGAATTATTGTTAATGGCAAGCAAAAAAAAAAAAAAGAACAACCAAACAAAATCTCAACGTTTGAAAATTTGCTGACTATTAAACAAAAATATATATAAAAATTAGTGTAGCAAATTATTAACTCTGTTGTTCTCTTGTTCTTGTTATTTCTGTGTTATGGTTTTAAAGTGTCAATTTTATTATACATTTTTATATTCACATTATAAAAATATAATTCTTAGAAAATAACTTTAAAGTTATTTGGTAACGTATAACACATAAACACTAATACATCCATGCATATACATGAACCTGAACATGCATATATAAAAACTTACAAATACCATTGAAAAATTTATAAAGTAATTCTTTTAAGTTTTTTCATATATTGCCTCTGCCTGCCATAAGTGAACGTGTATGAGATTTTTTTTTTGTTATGCAACCAGGTAGTCTAAAACTTTCACAATTACAAACAGCTTTCTGGTGGCATGCACGGTTAATAGATCTGGGCTGGAACCGACTTCACCCCGGTTTACTTTTACATACTAAAACACAAACTCCACTATACTCTACTCTCCACTATACTCGCACTTCCCCACGGGACTGTAATTAGGTATTACTTCACGTGGACAGGTTGGCATAATGCGAGACTTCTGTCTCGCTCATATCTATTAACCGTGCATGCCGGGTAATAGATCTGGGCTGGATCCGGCTTCACCCCGGTTTACTTCTACGTACTAAAGCACAAACTTCTCCACTATTCACCCACATCACCGCGGGACTGTAGTTAGGTATTACTTCACGTGGATATGTTGGGATAATGTCAGACTTTTGTCTCGTTCACTCATTCTTAATTCCTTTAAAAGAGAGGCAACAATATCGGTAAATTCTTGGCATTTTTTGTTACCTCCTTTCCAGTTCTTTCACTCCATAGCCATGAGTGCTTTATTCACTATCACATTTATGACATCAATGGTCAACTTAAATAATGCTTCCTTTTTCTTCAATTGCACGAAGAAGTCTATAATATATTATTCTTTCCAGAATCTTTCCCATGGTACCCAATAAGCATAATGATCGAATTGTTTGTGGTTTCCCTGGATGGGGTTTTCCTTTCCAAAATTGGTATAAGCACCAATCTTGCCCGCTTCCAGCACTTTGGGAAGTTGCCTTTACAAAGACATCGATTGAAACGAATGACCTTGGCCTTTCTTTTATCAATGTCCTTACGACTCTACTGGGAATACCATTTGGACCACGGGCTTCGGTATTTCGGAAATTTCCCGAGATTATGAGGCTTTCTGGTTATACTTATTTCCGTAAATAGGGTCTTAATAATTTCTATTAGCTACCTAGGGTCTGTGAGACTATGCCTATTATGAACGTTAAGTCTTTTCATAATTTCATAATTGGTATGATGTGCCCCAAACACAACTGCTTGAAGTATTGCTTTTCGTTCCTTTTTATGGCCGGTTGAGTACTTTTTTGGAAAGTCTGAATAATTCATTATGTATAATTATAATAAAATTTTGTTTCACTTGTAATAATGCTCTACTATTTGAATATTTTTTTGTTTTTGTATACGCATATGCCTAATCATACAAAAAATGTAATATTTGTATTTTAATAAATAAAAGCATCTTTGTTGTTAATCTCTTTTTTTCTATGTATGGATTTCTATATTTAAGACCTATATAATTCAAAAGATTTTTTGTTAAAGGGCAGACAGACTGTTTATACAGACGTATAAATAGGCATATAAACAGTTTTATTTGATTGGTTTAGGCTGATTGGCATAAATGTGAAAAAGTTTCCGTGCCTTTTCTTTTTGATTTCTCTTTATCCTTAATGTTGTTGTTATTGTTATTGTTATTATTGTTGTTATTGTTGTTTCTACTTCATCACATTGTACACATTTCATTTTGCATTTATTCAATAAACCTCGATGCTTTTGAATTCTTGAAATCTTGATAGGAAAATTTACAAATTAATTCATTTTAAACTCTCTATGCGATTTGATAAGATCATCCGTCTGCAAAAAGTTTGCATACATTTTATATTAAATTTCTGCGTTTATCTGTTTCATCTCATCTTGTATCATTGATCTTTGCATGCCTTTATCTAATTTTTGTTTTGTTATTTTATTATTCTTTTTTTAATTGTATATTTTTTAATTTTTTTTTTTTTTGTACATGCCATTTAAATTGTTTTTCTCTTGATTACGCATTACTATTTTGCTAGTTGTATCTTACCGTATAGCAAAAGGTAAAGTAAACCTTTAGCCCTTTTTAGATGGTATTTCTTTCTTTATAACGATTTGTTACATAACCAAAAAAAAAATTTTTCACATAACTCCAAATATGCTTTGCAGCAATTTTGGTTAACATTTTGTATAATTTTTTACCAGCAGCAATTTTATTAAGTAAATAACTGAAAACTTGTTAAAATTGAAAAATTAAACGGTTTGTTTTGATTTTTCACATCGAAATATGCTCAAGTATTAATGATGAAGTCTTAAAAAAAATTTATAAAAGAATCACAAAAATGAATGGACAATCATAAAGCCATAATAGATATAAAAATGTTTAACCATTTTATTACCAAAAAGCCAGTAACAGGTGCATCATCATCAAATGTTGTTGAGATAGTTTTAGAGAAATAATTTTACTTTACTTTGCTGTTTTCCCCATAACTTTTCATCGTTTAATTTTAAGTCTAAACTTTGTGTGTAAGTGTGATAATGACGTTGATGATAATCAATTATTATTGATCAATTAATAATCAATATTTCATTATTTTCATTAAGCTGAGATTATGTATAACATAAAGTAAGCCTATGCCAATGCCAATGACACTTTAAATAGAAAAGCAACTGTTTTAAATGTCAACTGGTAAGGAATTTTTGCCGGTACTTGGTTTCCTTCCATTTCATTTCATCCCTTAATATTTCTAGAATACGTAGAACACAATTACGTAGAACATAATAAAGCCAAAGAGTCAGATAGAGAAACTGAGAGAGAAGGAGAATGAGAGTAAGAGAAAGAAAACGAATTCTATAGATTATAATTTTGACCAGAGCACATTTGATTTTTGACATTTATTTAATTATCATATAAAAAGTTACTTCATTAAAAGTACATTCATTTGCCTTGAGCAGGTGGCCCATTTTATATCATAGCACCTGAAAGGTAACATCGTAGGCCCTAAAAACTATATATGGGCTTGATCAGCATCAAATTCTGAATCGATTTAGACATGTCTGTCTAAATCGATAGTAGGTGTTTGATATCGAGCTTTAATTTAGCAAAAACATTGGAATTTCTTGAGGTTGGAATTGTAATTGGATCAAAGGATATATTGGTCATGGGACATACTGGATAATTTCTGTTTATCAAGAAAAAATCTACAGTGCTTCGATAAAACTTGAAAACTAAAACAGACAGAATGCTAAAATTTAGTACAAATATTAAGGCCATTATTCTACAATGCCTGTATCAAAATCCTACCAATTGGCCACACCTACGCGTACATATACGTATACAGCTTCACATCACCTGTTTGTACCATAAATGATCAAATAATGTCTGAGTGATAGGTATCCAAGATTTGACCCAAGCCAAATGTAATTTTCTCAATTGTATTCTTTCTTGTTTGCCTGAGAATGCAGAAAGTTCTTAATATCACCAAAACGAGATACTATATAACAGAAAAAAATTGTAGCATTTATCGAATGATTTTAACTTCAAATGTTTAAAAAGAGCCTACATTCATTTATACATTTACAATAATATTAGCTTTAATTTTATTTAGACAAAAGAAAGAAGAAACGGAAAGTTATTAAATCGAAAGTTATGAAATTGCGATTAAGTCTAATGGATCCTACATTTAAAGTGTCTCTATTTATATGTGCAATCAATTTATTCATGTATCCATCTATCGATTTTTATATACATTGAGTCTTCTTATCACCTCACTTATCACTTATTTTTCCATCGCTATATCCATCTATTCGATCTTACGCCCATTCGATTAATTGTTTAGCCATCTATCTTTATCTCTTCCATCTGGGCATCCGTTACTTTGTAATTTCCTCTATTCATACATCTTTCCGTATTTCCCATGTAAAAGTTAGTCAATACATATTTTTTTTCATTTTATCTAACTCTCGTTAGTTTTATATACATTTGCGCATACAGATGCTCGTTTAATTACCATTTATAAATGATAATGATCATAATTACTCGTTATACTTTCTGGAAGTTTTGGCACTAATTAAAATTATCAGTGACATTACGTACAAACATACATAATGTGTACGTGTGTGTATGAATTTATATCATATATAATAGTACCGTTAATAATGATAACGGTGCTGCTGATTATAATGCAAATTGTGATTAAACTATAATAATATAGAAATAGAAAGAGAAATAGAAATAGAAAGAGAAAGAGAAAAAGGAAAAGAATAATAGAGATAGAAATATGTTGTAATATAACAGTAATTTAGTTAAAATTGAAATTTCTCTATAATTTCTCTGATTTGTTAGATATAAAAACATATATGCTGCTGTTATTGTTATTGTTGTTGTTATTGTTGTTGTTATTGTTGTTATCATTACATTTTAATGGCTTGAAATTGCTCATTTGAAGGTATTGGCAGGCTGTATATCCGTCTAATATAAATGAGCTTCAATAATAATTTTACCAATTTACTATTTACTAAGGAACGTAATCTGAATGGAACGCGACCAAGTGAAATGAAATTGAAATTGAATTTGAACGAAGACAACGAAAAAAAAAGGAAAAAACAAAGACAAAACATTAATCTTTATAATAAAATTTGTAATGCACTAGATGGGCGTTCGACTGTGCACATTTGTATTTATATATATGTATGTATGTATGTAATAATAACAACAACAATAACAATAATAATAATAATAATAAAAATAATAAATTGAGCTAAAGAAAATTAGTGTGAAAATTATACATCTGATTAAGGTCAAATTAGATCTGGAACGGCCATAATCATCCATTATCCAACACTATCATTCACCATTAGAGTGGGTATCTCGCTTTTTTCACCTGTTGCGTTTTTTACTCCATTGGAATAATGTTGTGCAAAATAAAAATTAAGTAAAAAATTTCAATTATCTAAATTTATAGGTTGATTGTAGGCGTGCCTTTACACCGATCTAATTTATTTAACTGAAAAGGCAAAGGCACAAATTTAAAATAAATGGACAGAAAAATTGCCATCATTTAATCGTTTCTCTTATTGAAATCTTGAAAATTTTATTATCTTGGAATGAATCGTACGTTCAAATATTTTGTCCAAATATCCGTACCCATAACTTTTGGCTTTAAAAGGCTATAAATATAAGAAGGACAAGCATGACAAAATAAAGGAAATGATAGAACTGAAAATGGAAATGCAACAAGACAAAGAAGAAGGAGAATTGAGAGATAACGTGAAAGGCTAGATTCAAAACGTTTAGAGAATGACAAATATTAAGTTGGATTTTGTCTTTGAAATTCACTTTTTTTTACTATTTTAAGAGTCATTGCATCTTACTTTAATTTTTGCTATACAGATATTTGTGTTTTCTTGGTTTTGTTTTTTTTTTTTTTTGGGATGATTGCTTTTGCGACAATCAACATCAACAATCATATATTGTATGATAATAGTAGTAGTGATGATGGTTAATACGTTGTATCAGCATATGCACAATATTTTGATGCAGGTGGCGCGCTTTAAAAATTTTACGGCATTATGGTATTACGGCATTTAACACAAATGTACATTTCGTTACATTTACAATAACAAAATAAATTACTATTATTATTGTTGTTATTGTTATTGTTATTGTTATTGTTATTGTTATTGTTATTGTTATTGTTATTGTTATTGTTATTGTTATTGTTATTGTTATTGTTATTGTTATTGTTATTGTTATTGTTATTGTTATTGTTATTGTTATTGTTATTGTTATTGTTATTGTTATTGTTATTGTTATTGTTATTGTTATTGTTATTGTTATTGTTATTGTTATTGTTATTGTTATTGTTATTGTTATTGTTATTGTTATTGTTATTGTTATTGTTATTGTTATTGTTATTGTTATTGTTATTGTTATTGTTATTGTTATTGTTTATTGTTATTGTTATTGTTATTGTTATTGTTATTGTTATTGTTATTGTTATTGTTATTGTTATTGTTATTGTTATTGTTATTGTTATTGTTATTGTTATTGTTATTGTTATTGTTATTGTTTATTGTGTATTGTTATTGTTATTGTTATTGTTATTGTTATTGTTATTGTTATTGTTATTGTTATTGTTATTGTTATTGTTATTGTTATTGTTATTGTTATTGTTATTGTTACCTTAGACAATTGTTCATTTGCCAGTTTACACATGTACATTCATATAAAAGAGTTAGCTTTTTGTTGTTGTATGATCAAGCGTAAACAAAATTGTGGGGGCGATAATTAGAGCTATTTGAATGTGAAACAGATATTTTGAAAATTTTCTTCTCGCTTTTTGAAACCCATAACATTGTACTCCTTAACCTCCCTCCTCTACACACTTTTTCAAAAAGAACACAATCACTCAAACTCTGCTGCTTCAAAATATCATGTCAATTTTGCCTATAAAATAGCAAGAGAATTATTTGCATCCAATTGCATTTTGTGCTGAGTAGAAATAATAAAAATAAGAAAAAGCAAAAAAAAGGTGTCTGGCAAAATGAGCAAAGCAACTTTAACAAGCCACATAATTATTCTAATAGTCATAACAGTTATAACATTCAAACAACAACAACAACAACAACAACAACAATAATAATAACAATAATAATAATAATAATAATAATAATAATAATAAGAATAATAAGAATAATAAGAATAAGAATAAGAATAAGAATAAAAATAGTAAATGAAAACTAATCTGGAAAAATGTTAGAAAATACCTATGAACGTGAATTTAAAGTCAAATAAGAAATGAAGTGAAATACTGTTGCAAGTTCTGGCAACAAGGAAGTGTGCTTTGTAAGGCAACAAATAGATTTATATAATAAGTAATGTGATGCTTTATGATGCTGTGTAAGCTGTTTCTAAAATAAGAAAACTTGTTACTTAAAATATTATTAAAGAGAAATGTGCATTTATAAGGAAGGCTAAGGAAGGTATGCTGCATTAAATTGATGCAAAAATTCTGTAATTACACTTCTCTAACGGATACGACTTTGTTTGCTTAATTGGATCAATATTATTTATTACCAGATTTTTCTAAGGTTATTGTAAATTTTTTGAAATATTGTCAAATATTTGTAATTTTATTCGATGCATTTTCATTAAGATTTTTATAAATTTTGATATTGTGTATGAGTTATTTATAAATGGAATCAGATAACGTATAAAATTCATTATCGATCGGTTTCACTTTGATTGTGTTTCATAAAATTTCTAGAAATTACATTTTTATTATTTTAAGGTGTATATTT
Organism: Melophagus ovinus; assembly: GCA_023089585.1. NCBI lineage: Eukaryota > Metazoa > Arthropoda > Insecta > Diptera > Hippoboscidae > Melophagus > Melophagus ovinus. The sequence continues at coordinate 2,535 of JAKKIB010000207.1, read as the reverse complement.
TAAAGTATCTTAACAACCAGTTAAGTTCATACAATTTTGATTGGTTTCAGTTCTTTCAACGATAATTTTTTTTGTGATGCTCTCATAAACGAACACTTTTAATACAATTTATATCACATTCTTTTTCATATACATATTTATACGCTTCGCCATTTGTGCTACGTGGCTTGAGATAGACTCAGTGTTTATTATGGCCATCAATAGAGAATCGCTTTCAAAATCAATTTAAGTCCAACTTTATATAGATTGACACCACTTTATAGACAAATAGACAGACATATAAATTTATTCTCCAACTACCTGGAGAGAGCTCTTTAGTTGAAACTTATTATGCAGGCGTAATTTGTATTAAAAATAGTTTAGATTGCACAATTTTCATGAACGGTTTCTTTTAAAGAAAATTATTTTCTGAAAAAAAAAGTACAATGTGTTGCGTCGAAAGCGAATTAAAATGTTCATAGAAACTTTCGACGAATGCATCATTTGAGAGCTTCCGATAGACTGAGAACGGGGCCGACCACAGTGCCACAGTAGAAAGATGGGAAAAGAAGCGGCCACAAAGTGCTGATAGTTGGAATATATGCATAATCTTTGTTAAACGATTTATACCGAAGTTTAAATGTTTTTTTTTTTTTAAATGAATACTATTTTGAACTCAAAAGTCATAACTTCACATTGAAAGCCTGTGGCTTACACATTCGGCTCTAAACGATTTGCCAGTTAAGAATTTTTAATGCAAAGAAGCAACATTTACAAAATATTTTTACAATTGTTGCTGAAACAAAAAGTCAGTCAGTAGTTCTGCTGAACATCAATATTTTTTCGCTCGCTCAATTCTTTACCTTCACTCAATTATTTTTAATTTGGTTCTTCTTTATTTAATAATTATTAATTGATCGATTTCTAATATATTGAAATTTTTTCTTTTTCTTTTTTTTTTTTTTTTTTTTTTTGTTTTTGGTATTTTCCTTTCTCTTCCACTTTTTTTTACATTTTTTATGCGCATATTTTACATATTCGTTTTACAAAATCTATCATGCACCAATCTACAACAACAATACTTGCATTACACATGTGAATACTTGGATGGATGGGTGAACGGTGAATAAATTCAACAATCATTAATGAAATGATCGTAACAAAAAACAAACACATAAAAAAAAAACTACTAACAAACGAATATTTAGTGCACCTAGCGCCACTATTAGTAAATTGAACGGCCAGACTGCACCTCTTGATGTCTCGAGCCTATCACAAAATGAAATACAAGGCTTGCTACTTGGCTCACACCCATCAGTTACTACAACCGCAGTTGTTGCTGTGCCAGCAGCCGCCAATATTACTACAACAGCTACAACTATAGTACAACAGCAACATCAGCAACAACAACAACAACAACATCAACATCAGCAGCAACAACAACAACAGCAGCAGCAGCAGCAACAACAACAACAGCATCAACAGCAATCAACTATAGTGACAGCAGCGACAGCTACTGCAACGGGCACTGTTGTTATAACAACTGATCAACAACAAAGGCAACCAGTGTCCGGCGCAGCAACGACGATCAGCATTAAACGTGAACCGGAAGATTTGCGCAAAGATCCGAAAAATGGTACCACTAGTAATGGCTCATCGGCCAGTAGCGGACAAAAGGTGAGTCACTTGCATATGCTTCCATTTATAGCGTGGTCTATACCGTTTGCTCTTACCCTCTTCCACCCCTCCCTACCCACAAAATTTATTGCTCTTTTTTTGTAAATTATTTTTTTTTTGATTTTTCAATATTTTGCTTTTACGTTTTATCATGACGTACCTTGTACCACTATCATAACAATGCCGCAAAAATATCAACTCATATCATATAAAATGTCATGCCATGTCCTGTCAAAATGAATGGACTGTAATCATTTACCGCTTACTTCTCTTTCCAAAAAAAATTTTAAATAAAATGAAAAAGAAAGCAAAAAGAATATTCATATGTCATCATTCTCTCTCTCTCCCAATCTTTCATCCATTATCTCTCCTTTGTGTCTTTATTCCTTTCGTTGTTTGACTGCGTCTGTTCTATATATGTACTTATTTTAGTGGCGTAGCTAAGTTTTTTTAATTTTTTAATATTTGTTTGTAAAACGGAGCATCAAAATCTGTGATGCATTTTTAGAGAAATGTCTATGTTTTAGTCCAAAAAAAGAGGAAGATAAGGACGCACACGCTTTAATCCCCCCCATTTTCCAACATTCCATTACAAAAGCAAAAAAAAACAAAAGAACAAGAAAAACACAAAAGTAGAAGCTTGTGCCAGTTTTGTTTGTAAAGAATTATCTAAATATAAACAAAAGAAAATAAAAACCAAACGAACAACATCTCGATGAATATCAAAATTCTCGTGGTAATGTAAAAAAGCTCCATACATATTTCTTTAAAAAAAAACACATTTTACTAGTTTCGACTCTCTATATCTCCCACACTCTGACACACACGCACAATTACTATTATTATTATTTATAATTATTATTATTTTTAATTATTATT
>JAKKIB010000206.1:82500-211216 GCA_023089585.1 Melophagus ovinus | reverse complement strand
TGTTTAAGTCACGCACAACAAAAAGTACAATATTCCTTTCTTTTTCCTGGCTATTTATACACCACCCAGCGTATGGTGGTATACTGACAAACCCCCCCCCCCCCCCACCGCCCAAAAGAGGTGCATCTAAGTATAGATATGTCTGGCTATCCGTCCATTTAATTGGGGGCAACCAGTCCGAGAAGCGCCTGCTCAACTGGGAGTGGCTCATGAGATGGTCTTTGGTGTTGCCGGCCATTAGGGGGCATCATGAGTCATGAGATCTGACCAAATATTTAATTTGGTACCACGAGATCACCAGTTTTAATATGCCCATTGTGGTGATATTGAGGTTGGCTTCGTGGGGCCTGTGGTGCTCACATCGCGGGCTTGTCTTGCATGGTGCCATTTCCCGAATAAAATGGCTAGCTGGGTAGGCTTATTCAGCTAAGCAAACTAAGCCTAGGAGTAATAGGAAGGCTGCGAATCTAGATACCAAAGATTAAGCCATGTATATAAGATGCAATGAGGGCTTTAAATTGGAAGTTAGTCGTGACGGTAGCATGCACCCTAAGTGACGTGACTACCAACGCTAGCGCTCATTTTGTACGTTTGTGTACCATGCATTTGAGCCTAACGGCAGGTATGCATGTAAAACACTCACTGCAGTGTCTGTCCATTTGATTATCTCTGTTCTTCTAATCGCAAAATTAGAGATATCGAGTTGACTTTTAGTAGAATCATTAGAAAAGTCCTTGCACACAAATTGACGGGAAATCGAAATTGGGCCAAATCGTTAAAAGGAAATGTTTGGGTGATGCGTATCCAAGATCTGGTCGCAGCCTTGCTCTTGCTATTGTTGCTTGTGCTGTTGCTTTATGTCGTATGGTTTTTCTTTTTTCTTCCATTCGGTTTAGTTTACTGAAAAATGAAACAAGTCACGTACGCCCATAGATAGATGCCCATTACATAAAACTAAACAGAATAAAATAAATATCTCAATTTGCAAATGTATTAAATGTAAAATGAACTAAACTGAACTAACTGGAAATGGAAATAGAGGTAGAGACAGAGGCAGAGCTACAGTCAGTCAGAGTTCGACAAAGAGCATTTAGAGACATTCAATCATATCAAAGTAAACTATAATAACAATAAGTAATTCGTAAAAAAAAAAACAAACAAAAAAGCTTTCTTTGGTTCTTTGTTATTGTTGGTTTTCCATTCTTGTTATTGCTGTTTGTTATTGAATCGACATTCAGTAACATTAAACTTTCACATATTGAAAATTACAAATATTATTATTATTGGAAGAGAAAAAGAAAAAAGAAAAAATATTAAAAAAACAAAAAACAAAAATACGACACGGTGATACTCAAGAGGCCAAAAATGAAAAATGAAAAAAGAAAAAATCGAGTGTTAGATATCGGTATGTTGTAACCAACAAAACAAAATACAAAAACGATGATAATAAATATAAAAATAATAATAAGAAAAACATTAGACAATGTCATGGTACGAAGTGAAGCAGAAACGAATTGAAGCGCAACGAGTGTGAATGTGAATGTGAATGTAAATGCCGTTATTAATTATCGTTTGGTCGCTTTCAATGCAATGGACACAGTACATTAAAAATGAATAAATAATACAATAACTTTTATATGTGAATGTATCATACATAATTCATTTCATTGCTTCTTCTTCTTCTTTTTTATTTTATTTTGTTTTTAGATAAATAAATATAAATTCAGATAATACTTACAATACAATCAATCAAGATAAATATGTATAAGGTATGAAGAATGCAATTTATATTTTTATTGTAAAGGAAGATCAGTTGTTTCGGTTGATTCACTTTTATAGCAAACATTTGTAATAAACATTAGAGCAAACAAAAAGCATAAAATTTTTTATGATAAATTTGTATAGCAAATTTTTATAATAAATTTTTATGGCATATTATTATGGAAAATATTTTATAGCAAATTATTATGGCAAATCTTTTATAGCAAATGATTACGGCGATTTTTAATAAAAAATTATTTTAGCAATTTTTTATAGCATATTATTCTAGCGATTTTGTATAGCAAACTATTATGGAAAACTTTTTATAACAAATTATTATGGCACATATTTTCAGTAAATTATTATGGAAAATTCTTATAGGAAAATTTTACACCAAATTATTATGACACTTTTCAGCGAATTATTATAGCAAATGACTATGGTAAATTCTTAAAGCAAATGACTATGGTAAATTTTTATAGGAAATGACTATGGCAAATTTTTACGAAAAATTTTTATAGCAAATTATTATGCCAAATTATTATAGCAATTTTTTATAGCATATTATTCTAGCGATTTTTTATAGCAAACTATTATGGAAAACTTTTTATAACAAATTATTATGGCACATATTTTCAGTAAATTATTATGGAAAATTCTTATAGGAAAATTTTACACCAAATTATTATGACACTTTTCAGCGAATTATTATAGCAAATGACTATGGTAAAATTTTACGAAAAATTTTTATAGCAAATTATTATGGCAAATTTTTAGGGCACATTATTATGATAAATTGTTATGGCATATTATTATGGAAAATATTTTATAGCAAATTATTTTGACATATCTTTTATAGCAAATGATTACGGCGATTTTTAATAAAAAATTATTTTAGCAATTTTTTATAGCATATTTTCTGGCGATTTTTTTTAGCAAACTATTATGGAAAACTTATTATACCAAATTATACCATATTTGCAGTAAATTATTATGGAAACTTTTTATAGCAAAATTTTACAGCAAATTATTATAACACTTTTTAGTGAATTATTATAGCAAATGGCTATTAAAGCAAATGACTATGAGAAATTTGTATAGCAAATTATTACGTCGAATTTGTGTAGCAAATAATTGTGGCAAATTTTTATGGCAAACTATTATGGCAAATGTTTATAGCAAATAATTATATCAAATTATTATAAAAAATTATAGCAAATTTTTATAGCAAATAATTCTGTCAAAATTTTTATAGCAAATAATTGTGGCAAATTGTTATAGCAAATTATTATTATATCAACTGTATAAGTTATATATTTTTTGTAACAGATCTATGACTATTTTTCTTTTTATTTTCTTTACCTGTTTTACTATGGGAAATTTTGGGAAATTTCTAAGAGCAAACGTGGAATACATTGCAAATTGTTATTTAATGTGAGGACAGACACACAAAAAACAAGTTACTGATTTATAAATTTGTTACAACAACAAACAAATGTAAATAAAAAAAAAATAAGGACAACAAAAACAACAATAACGCACTTTTTTAATGGTGGGCCGAAGCGGAGAGAATAAAAAAACCAAAAAATTTACTATAAAACTGCATACGCTTAATCGTACCTTTTGCACGTTAACATGCAAACATACAAACAAACAAGTGCAAAATATATAAATTCATTCAAATGCATGCAAAAACATGTACACACAAAATGTACCAAAAAGTAATAATAATATTTGGAATAAAGCAAATAATAATTTCAATAATAAAAAAATTGCAAAATCTTTGAATTTTCTCACTCATAATTTTATGAAAGTAAAGCTAAAATGGTAACGAAACGTAACGATGCAAAGTAATAAGGAGATTAACCAAAAAAAAAAAAAATAGGTGAGCAAATTCGAAATATTGAAAGTGAATGATAAAGAGAAAGGGAGAGTAGGAAACAGGTATGTAGTTATCGTAACTTCAATAATAAATCGAAATTATGAACAATTTACAATCAATATGTTGCTTCAAAGGATGTAACTATAACTGTAACTGTAACGTAACGTATCATAATGCTGCAAAATCTAAACTAAATTTATAAACTTTATTTCGTGTCTTTAGCGTGTTACTTTACATTTTGATTGGTAATGATTGGAAATGAAAAGCAAGAGATGGCGAAAGGGAGTGAAAGGGTCATAACGAACTTCATTATCTTCTCCTTCACAATCTAATTAAGAAGTTCGCAAACATTTGAGATTTTTATTCATTCATTCACACACACAGATTAACTTTATTTTTTTTTTTTCGATTAACTTTAACTAACTGAATAAACAACTAATTTTACCATAATAAAATGGCTTCCACCGTATTCGATTTCCCTTAGATATACAGATACGAATATGTAAGGTATTATTGAGAGTGCTTCAGCAATTCGAACAACTTTATCTGGAATTCTTTTAGAAATAGAAAAATCAGAACAGTTGAACAAAAACAAAATCTTTTGTTATGATGCACGATATGAAATCGGTAAAAAGTTATGCCATAATTTGATGTTAAATATCATCGAAGTTGTACATAAAAAAAATGATATTAAATGAAAGGACATTAATTCAAATGTTCTACTATTTCAACAGAACTAAAGGCAAACGAACAAATTAGGGGGCACTCAAAAGAAATACAAAAAAATGGACCACATAATTTTCCGCTTTATTGTACGGCAATAGATTATTTGCCTTGATGTTTTTGCTATTGTTGCTTTCCATCACATTTTTTTGGTGATATATAATAAATATTGAAATTTTACAATATTTTTCACTTTCTCTATTCTATGCATGTTCTTTCTATTTTAAACACCCACTCGCAGCACAAAGAAAATTTTCTAAATGGCAATTGCATAGATTCAGCGAAAAAAGTATGATAAGTGTGAGAGATAGAGAGAGAGATAGAGAGAGAGAGATAGAGAGAGAGAGAGAGAGTGTAACAAAAAGAAATAGCGTGAAAGGAGAGACACGTTTGTAGCCTAAAGTTACTTCATCGTTATCGTAAATTATAATTAAGCACAAATTTTATAACTTTGCTCTTTTTAATACAACTTGGTTCTTCTTCTTATTTTACTTACGTTTCATTTCATTTCATTTTCATTTCATTTTCGTATTCATTTTACTTTTTTGCCATTTCTTTTGTGCTTTATTATTTTTTATGCAACAATTTGTAAAAAGTTTTACTTCTTCTTCTTCTTCTTCGTTTTCAGCTTCTTCTTTATTCTTTTTTATTCTTTTTCCACTTATTTCTATTGTTACTAGCATTTTCATTAATTGCCTTTATCACACACACACACTTTCTCTCTCTCTCTCTCTCTCTCTCTCTCTCTATGTTTTTCTCTTATATTACCACTTAAACATTTTTATCGTGATATAAACTTCATCAAGTTAATATAAAATTTACAATTTATATATGTGTATATAACGGTGCATATAACGGTGTGCATATGTTATTGTTATATAACTGTATAAACATTTCAAAATGATAATTACATTCAATATCAGTATCAATTTCGGTATTATTTTCATTTTCATTATCGTTGAGAAAATAAAAGCTACCGATACAGAAAATAAGAGTGAGAGCTTATGAGTTCAAAGTGTGAGAGCACAACTAAGAAAGAGAGAGAGAGCGAGAGAGAGAGTGTGTGTGAGCACGAGTTAAATAAAATCATTGAATAAATGAATTTCCTTAAAAACGAAGACTATTGAAGAAACGAATAAGTGAACACAAAAAAAAAAACCAAAACAAAAACAAAAACAAAAATAAAAAACATATTTAAGGCAAGAACAATAACAACAAAATGTTTTGAAGATATTCAATCCTATTCTTATCTAATGAATTAATTATCAGATGGCCCCAACTGCTAGATTTTCGTTTTTCTTACAAATCATTTATTTCTTTTACCGTTCAAGCAGTCTTTTCTTTTTTTAGAGAATATTTTTACTTGTTTTTAGTTGGACTCCAGGGGAAAATAGGTTTGTGTGTTTGTATGTAACATTCGAAAGGGCTTGTGATAGAATCAACTTGTTTTATATCGAACTATCCACTAGATTTTAGATCATCACTAAAAATGAATGGGTAAATATTTTCTACTCAAGCCGCATGAGTCATATTCAAAAATGATTAAGATTAGATTAGTTTTGTGATTGCTCCTTATAAAAATTATTTTTGTGAAAAGGATTTTTCCCAAATGGATCCATTAGAGGAATGGTTTTTGCTAAATGGATCCATTTTTTTCCTTTTTTTTCTTGAATTTTCTCTTCACATTATACTAGATAAAGTATTGTAAAGGATTTAGGAATCTACTCCGTTGGATCGTAGTAATTTTACTTGCTTCTACTTATTAGAAATCTGTCTAAAATTTCATTTTTTTTTTTTATTTTGCTTTTCTTTTTTATATCTCCCATCCAGAGTTTGAGGATACAGTCACTTTGCAATGCCTAGAAGAAAGCGTTGAAGACCCTACAAGCTTATGATCAGCATCAAATTCTGAATCGATTTAAACATGTCTGCCCATCTGTCCATCTATCGTTCTGTATGTCTGCCTATTGTGAACAATTCTCTGGTACCAAAATTTGAGACATGGAGCTTTAAATTTGGTAGAATCATTGGAAGTTCTTGCATGCAGATTGAAATTGAAAATGGGCAATCTCGGTTAAAGTACACGCCCACAATGTAACATTAACTGAGAGTACCTCATTTTTTAAGCAAAATTTTTTAGTTTCGTAATTCATCATCTAGATACTGTCAAATTTTGAGATATAACTGAAATTTTGCACAAGTAGAAAGGTTATTGGTCAAAAAGGTCTATTCAAAAATCATGATAATTGGAGACGCCTACTCGAAATTTTACAATGCTCAACTTTTTTATGTTTACATTTTCAATTCACTCCTGAAAAATTGAATTAAAATTTGAATCGTAATTTTGTGGTGTGTCGGTTGGTGGCGGGTATCAAAGATTTGGTCCCAGCCTAATATAATTTTTTTTTGTGTCTGAATAGTTAAAACACTCTTATATATATTGTGTATTGATTGTATTTATCCATGTTCTTTTCAGAAATTTTTCGTTATCTGTTTTAAGAACAATAAGCACAATAATAAACACACTGTAAGCCCAGCTCTCAAGGCAACAAAATACAAAATATTCACTTAATAAATTTTGAAATGTTCTTATTGTTTCTATTTACTATTTATATTCTTTACACATTAACACGTAACATTTTCAAGTGTGTGTGTGTGTGTGTATATGTGTGTGTATGTGTGTGTAGATGTATATGTACATTTGCTTATACTTATATTTTTTAATGGAAGTTCATTAAATTGATTATTATTATTATTATTATCATTATCATTATTGATCATTGCAATGAAGTTTTCTATTTGTTCTGTTCTGTTGTTTGTTGTTATTTCATACTTTTTTTCATCAACATCTATTTATTTTCTTTTTTCTATTATTATTGTTGTTGTCATTTTTTCTTTTTCCTCATCAATTTTATTTTCTTATTATCTTTCTGGTGAAGTCTTGTTATGTGCCTTCATCGTAATCATCCTGAACTGAACAAATAAATAGCAATGCTCTTAATGCCTCAAGTGTTTCCCTTTTTTTTTTTTGTTTGTTTTTTGTGATTGAACTTGACTTTCCGTTTTCATTACTTTTTGTTTTCAAATATAACACTAATTGAGATAAAAATCTTTAATGGAGACTTTTATGATTTATATTCATTAGAAGTATATTTCCTTAGAATTAGATGATATGATTAATATTTTGTTATTATTAAAGTACAATGCATGAAATTTGTTTCAATTTAATTTATTCTTTTCTATACTTTAAGATATTTTCATATTAAATAATGTGCTATTAGATTAGATCGTAACGTTTCTGTTCGAAATAATTTTTAGTCTAAAATCGTCATAATTTTCTCATATTGATATTAAGTTTTCTAATAAAGATAAAAAAAAAAAACAAAAACAATTTTTCATATTTTTTAACTTGTTGGGAATATTTGAATTTTAAAGTTCGATTCTTAGTCTGATACGATTTAATTAGACTTACGCTATTTTCCAAATTTTCTCTATAAATCATATAAGAAAAAATGTAATATTGTTATTGTAACAATTACTGTAACACAACAATGCAAGAATGATACCGTTATAACTGTTTATAATTTTCATTGCTACAATTAAACTCTCGTATTGACTGCATACTGCGCTGCTTTGCTTTATATATAAATAGAAATTTAATAAAGTGATGCCTACTTTTAGGAGACTAAATTATTTTCATACAAAATATATTTGGTATACATAACTTGACGTGTGTTACATATATGCCTGCATATCTAATAGTAACATTTCAGACACAGACACACGCATACACACACGTACACATGTTTAAAAGTTTTATATTCATTTAATTTATTTACATATAACGTCTAATTAACATATACCATTTATCTAACTAAATGTGTACATATGTGTAAGTGGATGCATATGTTTGAACGTGCTCTCATTAGTAGAAAGCCTCATAAGAAAATTAAGCCATATTAACGAGCAGAAAAAAAAGGAAAAATTAAAAAATGATAAAAATTTTAAATAAAATTAAAGTACAAAATGTTACAAACATTTTAGGCTGACTTTTAAATAACCCTTAAAGAAGATGAAAGAAAATGGATCACTTTTATGTGAAAATGAATTTCAAAAACTGCTTCAACCGGCCAATTTGGTAAATCTGGCCCAAATTTTATAAGACTGTGAAATTGAAATTGAAATTGAAACTTGAAATTGAACTTTTTTTTTCTTTCTAAAAAGTCTTTCCTTTTATAATGAAAAGTTCGCTAAAACTCTTCAATTTCGTTCACATTCCATTTACCATTGAGTTCTATTAGGTTAAGACATGTCTTGCATATCAAATACACTTTAATTATTTTATGATGAGATTCTAAAAGCACAGATAGCAATATCAATCATAACCATTTCATTCATTACCAAATGTGATGCTGAATTTTGAATTGTGAATTTTTTTTTTTTTTTGACAAAATTTGGCATAAATTCTTACAAACTTTAAGAAATCAGTAACCATAAATGATGAAACATATAACCAGTTCCATTATAATATTTAGCTCATTCTTTATCTACCTTTCTCTTGGTGCTATTCCAAATGTTTAACCCTCCTGTTTTTTCTCAATTTAATTTTTTTTTTTTTTTTTTTTTTTTGAAACAAAATAATTTATGGGAAAAACAATTTAACACATGAATAAATAATACGTAAAAAAAATCTCTTAATTTCTTTCTGCTAATTTTATACTTATACATTTGTTGCTTTCTCTGTCTTTCATTTGCCTATAATGAAAAAGAATGAAAAAAAAAAATTATTGTGATACAGTAAAATGTGGCCAATATAAATTGCCTGTTACAGCCAAACAGAAAGGATTAGGGACAAGAGAATTATGCTAAATTAAACACAATTTAAAATTTTAATTATTATTATTATTTTTTTTTTTAATAAAGTTTAATTATTTATTTATATAATAATTTTTAGGTGTTTTTATTATTTTATTAAAATTCTTATCACATGTAATTTTTTTTTTTTTTTGGTTTTTTGGTTTTATATCAAATTTTGTAATTTTCTTTTAATTGGTAATTTAAATTATTTTATTAACTGTGATTTGCAAAAATTTATATTAAGTACATACAACTTGAATGATTATTGTACAAATTATTATGATTTCTTGTTGATTTGTGGTTGTTGCTGCTGCTTTTTTGTTTGTTATTGTTATTGTTATTGTTGTTGTTTTTATCATTATAATTTTGACAATTTCTTTTTCTCATTCGTATTTCACTTTGTCTCTATCTCTATCTATCACTATCACTATCTCTCTCTCTCTCTCTCTCTCTCACTCTCACTCTCACTCTCACTCTCTCATGATTTACTTAAATTTCTAATTTTTATTACTTATTTCTTAAGTAATTAATTCATGGTAAATTTTTATTTTGCATTAAAGAAAAACTGATTTAAAGGGAAAAGTCAAAGTTAATTATATTTAATTGGTGCTAAATGTTGCATACTGACTACTCAGATATTCGCATTATATTTTATGGACATGATCGATGGTCGATGGTCCATGGCCGATGGTCCATGGTAGATGGTCCATGGTCGATGGTCCATGGTCGATGGTCCATGGTCGATGGTCCATGGTCGATGGTCCATGGTCGATGGTCCATGGTTGATGGTCGATTGCTTCCACTTATAAATATGTATTGCGGGATCATACATTATGAAAATTTTTTAGTTTTAAAATTTAGCTTAAGTGTCAGAAGTATTTTTTATGCAGGCTGTACGGCATTGCATTTTAAAAAGAATTCAAAATTTTTTACTGAATTTTACCTAGTATTTTATTAGAAATTAAAAAATTCAAGCACATACACATTAATATACAATCATACACGCACACACTCATTTATTTTCTATTATAAAATCTGTCACTCAGTCATTATTAACCACCCATCAATTTAAATCCATTTATCGAATACATTAAGTTAAATCAAATTCAAATTCAAATTTAAATTTAAAATCAAATTCAAAATTCTAAATTCAAAACTCAAAATTCAAATTCAAAATTCAAAATTCAAAATCAAATTTAAATTTAAATTTAAATTCAAACAAAAATTTAAATTCAATTTTAAATTTAAATTTAAATAAATTTAAATTTAAATTCAAAATTCCAATTCAAAATTCAAATTCAAAATTCCAATACAAAATTCAAATTTAATTTCAAAATCACATTCAAAATCAAATCTAAATTTAAATGCAAATTCAAATTTAAATTTAAATTTAAATTAAAATTCAAATAAATTTAAATTGAAATTCAAAATTCAAATTCAATATTCCAACTCAAAATTCAATATTCCAACTCAAAATTCAAAATTCAAAATTTAAATTCAAAATTCAAATTCAAAATTCAAAATTCAAATTCAAAATCAAAATTCAAATTCAAATAAAATCAAATTAAATCGAATCAGAGAAAAAGCAGTAAGTATAAAGAAGTATAAGAGAGACAAAAGTAGCTGATAGAAATTTAATACCATTTTCCCATTTCATAATAATTTCATGTACAAATCCATTTAAAAATTTAATTATTAATAATAATTATAAATATTTCTTTTTGTTTTACTTATTTTTTTACAAATCTAGCTTAAATGGCTTATTATGTAATTAATTTTTATTTAATTATATTTACTTTTTTGTTGTTGTTTTTTTTTTTTGTTTTTTTTTTTTTGCTTTTGCCGTATTGCTATGTAATTTATGAGTTTTTTTTTCCATTTGTCTTTTCCATTTGTAATATAAAATTCAATTAATATTAATTGCATTCTTTTTTGTATTTTTTTCTTGTAATATTTTTTTTTTATAAATTGATTAGTTTATCATGTGATTGTCGTACAAAACACTTCACATTAGTGTATTAACATTTACATGTAAATTTATTATTAATTGCATTAGTTTCAAGCAATTGTGAAAATAAAATTATATAAATAATTATTTAATTCATTTAATGTAATATTTAGTTAAACAATTATATTTGAAAAATAATATTAAAAAAATTTAAAAAAAATTTTTTTTAATAAAATTATTTTCAATAAAGTTATTTTTTGTAATTGAATTTATTAAATGTTAATATAAAAAATTATTATGACTATTTTTAATTAAAATGTTAATTTAAATTTTATTTTATTTTTTTTTTGAGAGAGAGAGAGAGAGAGAGAGAGAGAGAGAGGGAGGGAAATAAAATTTGTAAAATGAAAGTACTGTTTATTGTTATTAATTAATTAAATTAGAATAGTATCATATTTAAGTAAATTAAATAATTAATTAAGTAAATTAAATAAATTTAACTTAATTAAGTTAAATTGATTAAAGAATTATTTTTTTACAAATTAATTATTAATTTAGAGATATCTTAAAATAAATTATACATAATAAATTTCAAAATAATAAATTAATTAATGTAATCAATGCAATTAATTTAATCGTTCAAGCTATTAAATTAACCATAAAATTATAATTTTTGTATAATTTTTAAAATAAATTTACCAAAGTGTTTTTTATTTAAGTAAATTTAATTTTTGAGTTCAAACTACACTAACGAACATATATAAAACTGAGCATGAAAAACCAAAATGTTAGACATATACATATACATACATAACACACACACACATACACATATATACACATACAAACTATATATATATATATATATATATATATATATATATATATATATATATTATATTATATTTCGTTGCATTACGAATGATAATAATGAAAATGATTTTTTAAAGAAAAAAAAATGTAGATGAAACGAACATTTTTATAAAGATGAATATATTTTATAATTTTGTCCTTTGCTTTTTCATTTACATTTTTTTATTTAAATTCAATTGATTGCAATTTCGATTTATTTTATTTATGTCTTATATTTTACACCTTCCAAGTTACTCAGTTTGCCATTTTTTACATTATTTTTATTGTTTGATTTTTTTTTAAATTTTTTTTATTTTCAATTTACAACAAAAATATGTTTCTCCACTTTAACGTATTTCCTTCTTAGCAAAATGACAAATAATTTTAAAGTAGACTTTCGCATTTATTCGTTTATGGTAACAAAAGACAAACAATAATACGAGGATATAAATTAATAAATGGACAAAATGATTTGAAATTGTTAAAGGTGTTATGAGTTGCAGTCTTAAGAAATTCAATGCACGAGGAACTTTATGGAAAAGTAGTAGTTAGAAAAAGAGGTGCAAAAAATTTTGTAGTATGAAAATAAAATTTTTTTGACTAATCCCCCTACAAAATCTTCCTTTAAAAAAATGTTTCTCTTAATACATTTTAACGTCAATTGGTATTGAATTGTATTTCATCATAGAAATTATATGTATCAACTTTGGTCGAGATCGGTACATTTTTACGAATATTTCTCATATAACGCCGTTTTCTAGAAAAAGTCTTTATTTGGATAAGTTTTAATTTTGCATACAATTTAGTGAAAATTTTTACTACCTTACAATTTTATATAAAATATATGTGTACCAAATTAGATCCAGATCGATCCATTTTTGAATCTCCTCTTATATAACGAACTCTTCAAATAATTGAAAAAAATTAAATTTTTTGTAAATTTATTTTGCTTGGAATTCCCTTTTTTTTTTAATACCATCAAGCAAAATGGTGTAGGGTATTTAAAAGTCGGCCAAGACCGACCATAAAGTTTTTAATTGTTTTTCTTTTTTTTTATCAGAAAAACTTGAAAAAATATTCGTCAAAAAAAAAAAGCACACACTTGTTCACACTTTTGTATAATCAAAAATAGAAAATATTTAATTCTATAAAAAATGAAATTTTTTTTCCAAAAAAAAAAAAAATTTTTAATAAAAAACTTAGAAAGGAACAAAGAAAGAAATCTGAATATTATCACTTACCTTTTTTTAAGTGTGAAAAACGTAAACAAAAAAAATTTTCTTATTATTATTATTAACAATAATAATTAATTAATTAATTATAATAATTATTTAATTAATTAATTATAATAATTAATTAATTATAATAATTAATTAATTATAATAATAATAATTAATTAATTAATTAATTAATTAATTAAACTTATTGCTCGATAATTGATTGTTTAGATAATCGTTTGATTTTATTTTGTGTTTCTCTTTTTCTTTGTTGTTGTTGTATTTTTATTCATTATTTTTGTTGTTATTTTATAATTTACAAAATAATTATACAATTAAACATATTAATAATTTTTTTTAGGAATAGTTTTATCTATTTCGATATTAAAAAAATATATTTCACTTATATCTCTGTTTAAGCCATTTAATTGTTTTTTCTTCAAATGTTTTAAAAAATTATATATATCAAAATAAAATTATTTTAATAAAATTCAAAAGGAAAGAGAAAGAAAATCTTGACAATAATTATTTAAAAAAAATGGAGAATACATTTTCTCTTTTCGTTGAAGTTAATTTTTTCGTTTTTATCTTTTTGCTTTTTTGACTATTTTTATTTCTTTTTCTTTTTCTTTTCTTACCTACAACATTCTCAGTTAATTCTTTCATGTTATTTTATTCAAATTTATTATATTTAATTGTTTCCTTTTGCAAATATTTTATTATAAAAAATATGTTTATTTATATTTTTTTTTCATTGTTTCAATTCAATTTAAATATTTATTATTTATAATTATAATTATAATTATAATTATAATTATAATTATACAAGCTATTACAGTGAAAGTCGCAGAGCCAATGAATTAAACAGAGAGAAAGAGAGAGAGAGAGAGAGATAGATAGATAAACATTATAATAATTATAATAAAAATTAATAAAAAATAAAATTGTATTTTCCCCTCTTTCTTTATTAAATTATTAGTTTTTTTCTTTTTTATTTTTTCATTTGTTTTGTTTGAATTTTTTTTTATAAGATTTTTAAGCTCACTAGAGTTTCCATGCTTTTTTTTTTTTATTTTATATAATAATAATAATTTTGAAATATTTACATGTTAAAGTTTCAATTTTTCTTACTTTTCTTTTGCTTTTTCTTTATGTAATTCTTTTAGTTCATTTTTGTCTTTTTTTTTTTATTTGTAATTAGTTTAGTTTTAAATCTACTACAACTATTTAGATTCTTTTTCTTCTTCTTTTTTTTTGCTTTTTTTTGTTGTTGTTGTTTCGCTTCTTTCATTTAGTTATTTAATTTATTTATTATTATTATTATTTTTATTATGCAAAATTTAAGAATACATTTTGTAATAAAATTTATTTTCATTTTTGCATTTTCTTATTTTTATTTTTATTTTTAATAATTTCTTTGAAAAATATTGCTTTACAGGCCAAAATATCGAGAAGCTTTTAAAAAAAAAAATTTTTTTTTACATTGTTGGATTTTTATATGTGCGAGGTTGGCTGTGTGGTTTATATATGTCTGTATGTATATATGTGTGTGTGTGTGTGTTTGTGTGTTTTTGTATTAATTTTTAAAATTTTTCAATATTTGATAATAATGTATGATAAAATTTTTATATTAATTAATTATCATTGCTATTAAAATAAAATAAAAATATTTTATTGAAAAATTTATATTGAAAGTATAAAAAGGATAATTGAAATTATTGCAATGAACAAGGCATGGCATTTTTTTTTTTTGCAATTGAAAAATTCTATATGAATTAAAAACAAGAAACAAAGCCAAAAACAAAAACAATAAGAGGAATAGAAAATGAAATTTATTAAAAAAAATTTTATTAGAAAATGACAGAGAAATAATAAAAATTCGAAAATAATTCGAGTAAAGCTCAAAAAAAAAAAAAAAAAAAAGAAAAGAACCTTTATTATTATTACTTCATTTCATATTGTTTCATTTTTTTTTTTTTTAAACATTTTTTTATTTCTTTTAGGGCATTTATTTTTTTTTTTTTTTACATACTGGCAGGATTTTTCTATGCATGTCTTTTCTTTTACTTTGTTCTTTATTTAGTAACTATTTTGTTCAATTATTCCATTTTACAATGAAATGTATTTTATTTTATTTAATTTATTTTCTTTTATTTGTTTGTTTGTTTGTTTGTGTGTTTTGTACCCACCATCCAAAAAAACCCGTTAAAATTAATAAATGATAGAATTTTTTAAAAAAAATTTTTCTTATAGAAATTAACCATGCTCCTTAGACAAAATTCTAATATTTAAAATAACTTGTTTTTAAATTATTATTTGAATATCTATCGAATCGTTTAAAGGACATGCCTTCCTTTAAGAGCTTTGACTCTTAAAAAAAAAAAAACAAAAACAAAAAACAAAAAAGAAGAAAGAAAAAAGAAAAAAGAAAAAACAATAAACGGACAAATATTTAATGCAGACCCTGGAGGCTGAGTATTTGAAGTACTTGGCTTTGGCCAAATATACACTTTTATTCTTTATCTTTAATTGTTATTGTTGTTGTGATTGTTATTATATTGGCAATATACTATTTAAGATAAAAATATAAAATCTTAAATAATTTTTCCTTACTCCTTCAATTTCATTACTTTATCATCATCATCATCAAACTCATTATAATCATCTGCATCCTCATCATCTTTTTCTTTTTTTATTTTTGTATTTGTTTTTGTAAGTAAATTTAACTTACTCCCCTTGAATTCGTTTTCCATTTGTTCTTATCTCTCTTCTTAATAATATTATTATTGTTGTTGGCTTTCTCCTTCTTCAGCTACGGCCGCATCATACCGGTTTTTTTTTTTTTACTTATTTTTATTCTGATTGTTAAGCAAATAAGTAAATTATTTATTTTCTTCTCCATTTCATGTTTATTGTTGTTGCTGTTATTTTCATTTTATTTATTAATCATTTTACGAAGTTAAATCAAAAATATTGTCATTTAAAAGCTTAAAAAGCATTTTATCTCTTCACTTTTTTTGTTTTCTTGTCTCTTCCTTTTTTTTTATTTTATTTTAATAAAAATTTTTTTTTTATTTTATGTATGTAATTAAGATTTCTTTTTTTTTTTCTTGTATGTGTATGTTCTTTCAGTCTCTTTAGTAGTTGTTGTTGGTAATGCCTATGAAAGATATGAAAAATATTTATAAAATAGTGAGAGAACGTGAGCCAAGAGAAGAAACATTAACAAATAAATCGCCTGTTTTTTTTTTTTTGCCAATTTTTATGCCCAATAGCCACCCAGATTGGAGGTATATATTTACTTTGTCATTATGTTTGTAACGTCTAGGAGGAAGCATCGTAGACCCTATAAACTAGATATATTCTTGATGAGCCTCAAATTTTGAATCGATTTAGACATGTCTGCTCGCCTATACGGCCATACGCCTGTCCGCCTGTCCATCTGTTCGTCTGTCCGCCTGTCCATCTGTTCGTCTGTCCGCCTGTGTGTGGGGGCAGCCAGTCCCAAGAAGCACCTGCTTAACTGGTCGTGGCTCATGGGATGGTCGTTGGTGATGCCGGCCATCAGGAGGCATCATGAGTCACGAAATTCGACCAAAGATTTAATTTGGTAGTACGGTATCACCAGTTTTGATATAGCCCATTGTGGTGATATTGAGGTTGGCTTCGTGCGGGCTGTGGTGCCCACAACGCGGGCGTCGCTCGTTCAAACATATATATGTTTGTCGTGCAGGGTCCAATTTCTTGAATAAAATGAGTAGCTGAGTAATAAGAAGGCTCCGAATCTAGATACCCAAGATTAAGCCATGTACATAAGATGCAATACAGGCTTTAAATTGGAAGTTAGTCGTGACGGTAGCACGCACCCTGAGTGACGTGACTACCAACACTAGCGCGCATTATGTACGTTTGTGTACTATGCATTTGAGCCTTCTCGTCTGGTATGCATGTAAAACACTCACCGCAGTGTCCGCCCGTGTGTCTGTATAAACATTCTCCTAATTGTAAAATTTGAGATATTGACCTTAACTTTGGCAGAATCATTGGAAGTTTTTGCACGCAGATTGAAATTGAAAATGGGCCAAATCGGTCAAAGGACACGCCCACAGTGCAACATAAAGTGAGAACACGTCAGTTTTTTAAGCAAAATTTGGTAGTTTCTTGTTTATCATCTGCAGACTGCAAAATATAAAAAGCCGAAATTTTGCACAATTAGGAAGGCTATTGGTCTGTAGGAAAATCATGTAAATCGGGTGCGCCTACATAAAATTATACAATACCAAATTTTTGTATTTTCTTATGTTTACTTTTTCCATTTACTTCTGAAACTGAAACTGAAATTGAAAGTGAAACAGGCCTTGTATTAAAATATCATGGTGTCTGGGCGGTAGGTATTCAAAATTTGGCTCCAGCCAAATATAAATTTTTTTTAATTCATATTATAATTTTATTGACCAACCCTAAATACTAAAAAACAAAAATTTATGGAAATTATTTTAAAAAGAAAAAAAAAAATAAGAGATCTTAAACAAGCGGATCTATAAAAAAAAAATATTTACAAAAGAAAAGTGATTTTTAATTAAAAAGAAAAATTAATTGACTTTCGAAATATTTTTGTTTGTCTGTCAGACAAAACAAATAAAAAAACTTTTCTCAAATTTCTTTTCTTTTCTCAATTGCTTATGTCCGTCTTACTTAACTTACCGTATGATCAAACTATATTATCGTTACTGTAAACATCATTTAAATGTTTGCCATTTACAGATTCTTTTGCCACACATTGCTAAAATAAAAAACGAAAAAAAAAGAAAAGAAATATTAAAAATAGAAAATAGAAAATTTCATATAAAAATGAAATGAAAATGAAATTTAGATTATTTTTTTCTATTTTAATATTATTCAACTAACCTCCTGTTTAGCTTGCCATTGTTTCATTGCCGATTTATATTTTTCAAATTCATTGCACCAATGCGAATAAATTTTCTGATAATCATTTTTCTTAGAGGGCGGCGTACATCTGCAAAATTAATCGTTAAACATTTTTTTTTTTTTTATTATTATTATTAAATAATTAAATCAACATTTAATTGAAGTTTGTTAAAGTGAATATTATATTACTACAATAACAACAACAACAACAACAACAACATCATCATCATCATCATCTACACTATAAACCTTTCAATTTTTCTATCAAACTTTTATATACAAAAAAAAAGCAAAAAAAAAAAAAAACATTTCAATATTTTGCCAAGGCTTTTTCTCTCCATCATCGTTACATTCAATCACCCTTTTGCTTTATCATTTATTTCTCACTCTCTCACTCCCTTTTTACTCTTTTCTCATTTTCTATTTCTCTTTTTCTATTTTTTCAATATATTTCAGGAAATTAAAGCTAAAATTAACAATTAAGAAAAATCTTATTTTGAATATAAATGGAAAAACAATAAAAGCAAAAAAAGAAAAAAAAAAACTAAAGCAAAAAATTAGAATAAGAATAAATAAAGAAATCAAATAAGTGAAAACTTTATAGTCGATAGGGTCCAACTATTAAATACCCTACAGCATTGTACTTAAGTGGGTTTCAAATTCAAAAAAGAGAATTCCAAGCTAATAAATATGGAAAAATTGTAATTTCTCAATTAATCAATGACTTCCTTGTATGAGAGGTCTTTTAAAAATGAATGTATTTAAATCAGATTTAGTACGCTTATAATTTAAAGTTAAAAAATTAATACTTATCCAAATAAAGACTTTTTCTCGGAAAAGGCTTTATTTAAGAAATGGTTTATTAGAATGGACCGATTTTATTTCAAAATATGGCCCAGTGCTAATTTTGGTTAAAATACATTCAAAATTGTAGCTTTTTTCCATAAAATGATTTTTTTTTTTTGAAAATAACGTTATATGGGAAAAGAATTGTAAATATTTACCCATCTGGACCATTTTTGATACACATATTTAACATGTTAAAATAAAATTCAGCGCCCATTTATGTTAAAATATATATAAAATTTTATAATTATTTCCATATAGAGAGATATATTTTTTTAAAAAAAGGTTTTATATGAGAAGTGATCGAAATATTGATACGATTTTAATAATTTTCACAAGGGTTCATCTTTATGTACCAAATTTCATTAAAATATCTCAGCAAATTTGTTATCTATAACTTGATAATAAAATTTACATGGACAATCATCAGACGGACGGATGGATAGATAGGCTTAAAACGAATGAGAATGTGATTCCTTGATCGATTGATAAAATAAAAGATGGTTATGCCTCAACTTTCTTTGGATGTTACAAATATCTGCACAAACTTATAATACCTACAGGTAGGTTATAAATAACTAAATAAAATTTTCCATTTTATAAAATATCAGCCATTTCTGTATGCTATTGGACAATGCACATTTAGAGAGTACCGAAAAATTTTTTCTCAATATTAAATTACTCATAATTTACAAATGCGAATGGTGGTAAAAGAAACAAAAAATAAATAAATAAAAACAAAAAAAAAAAAAAGGAAAATATGAATGGAAAAATGAAGGTTGCTTAAGCTGTAAGATTTAATAGATTTCCAGCGATTTGTTTTAATTTTTAAATTTTGATTAGACAAAGTCACATTACACTTGAAATAGGCGGTAAAAAGTTTTCGTTATTTTATTTAACAACTTTTATAAAAATTTTTACTTCTAAAAAAATTCTGACCCCTCTAACATTTTTTTCCAATATACACACACGCACATATAAATTAAATTGAAGTGGGCTCTGAAGAATATCACAAATTTTCTTCATAAATTCTTAAATTTTTTGTTTCGCCTTTGATGTTGGTGTTATTGTTGTTATTGTTATTGTTAATGTTTGTTTTTTTTTTTTGTTGTCATTACTGTTATTATCAGAATAAAGTTTATTGTAATTGTCAATGTGATATAAAAGGAATTGAAATGATATTTTACCTGTGAGCATCCACATTAACGCTATAACTGCACAAGAGGGTGCCATCCAAATAACTGTCATAACGGCCGCCATCACCTTCATTAATTGATATAATTACTAAACCACCTTCCGATGTTTTTATATATTTCGATGGTGTGAATGTTATTTCATAGCTGAAAAGGAAAGCAAGAAAAGTTGTCATTAATAAAATTAATGGATCAAAAAAAAAAAATAAATGAAGAGAAAACAAATAGAGCACTAACATTATAAGGAATAATTTTATTTGATATATTTATATATATAAAGAGAGACTGAGAGTATGAGAGTGTAAGAGAATCAGTGAATGGGTAAGTGAGAGAAAAAGAGAAAATAATTTCAAGAAGCAGGCAAACAACTTTATATAAAGAATTTACAAGAATTCCCATTAGAAAAAAAGAAATCATTTTCTTTCTTTTGTTTGTCTTCTTCTACTTCTTTTTAATTTTTTTTTTGTTTTTTGATTTGCACTGAAAAGTTTCTCTCCGAAGATGTTATGTTAGTTTATTGAAAAACTAATAATCATAATAATTTATTTAATTTATTCATAATGATATTCTTAAATAATAATAATAATAATAAATATAAAAAAAATAATGACAACAATTATAATAATTATGAAATCTTAAATGTTTGCCACAGTTTTTTTTAAGATTCATGTTTTCCTTCCGTTTTTTTTCTTGTCTCTCTAATTTGATAAAGTTAACTTTTAATGATACAGAATAATGTTAATGATCATTATATTTATCATTTTGTCCAGCTGACGTATGAAATGAAATTTTATGAATGAAAATTTTATAGAACTAAATATTTCGGCCCAGTGTACTTTGTAGATAAATCTGGCCAACAAAAAAAAAAAAATAATAAATAATAAAAAAAACCCTTTATTTTGAGAAAAGGTCTTGAATGAAATACAAAAATGTTTTCAATTTGTATGAAAAACCAACTCAATTTTGTTTATTTTCCATACAAAAATGTGTATGCAAAATTTGTCTCCAAATGAGATCAACTTTCTCTCATATAAAAAAGTACTCAAAAACTTTCAACTATTCTCCTTTGTAACTCTCTTTCTTTTGCACATTTTTTTTTTTATATTTCTTTCTCTGATTTTTACTTTACTTTGTTTTTCTTTTTTTATCTGCCTACTTCTATCTTCTTCTATATCACCCTCTCTCTATCTATCACGATCTCATGTTTTTTTTGTTTTTTTTTAGAGTTCAGTTCCAAGTATAATTTTTTTTTGGTAAGAAAAAAGAGAAAAACGTGAAAAAAAAGTGAAATGTGATGTGTGGTTAACGTGTGGTTGCCCACTTAAATAGTTGCTAGAGCCATAAAACGAGAGGCACAATGAACTAATGAAAAAGAAACCAAGGAAAAAACAAAAAAAAAACCGGCACAGAAAATTCCAACAAAGCTGAACATTTTAATTAGGAAAAAAGAAGACAAGGAAGTAAGAAAGGAATATAAAAGAAAAAGCGAGCGGTGAGAGAGGGAGAGAGAAATGAAAAGAGATTGGTAAATTTCCAAAAAAAAAAATATTCGTATATATGTATGTGTATAATAAAGAATTTGAGGCTGCCACGTAGTCACAATAAAGTGGCCTTAATAAAAGTTTGTTTCAACTTCTTCTCCTGCCTCTTTAAACACCTTTAAAGGATTCAATCGCAAAATGTTCAATAACCATATACACCATAAAGAGTGACAAAGAGAGAGAGACAAAGAGAGAGAGGGAGAGTGAAACATATAAAATAATAGACAGAGATAAAAAATACGTTTGAGGAACTGAGAGGGGAGCTGAGACAGAAGCTGATACGAATGAGGGAGAAATTTTTATTTTATTTTATTTGTGTTTAAAACTTAACGGCTTTTAGGACAAACATATTATTTACAACAATAACAACCACAACAGCAATAATAATAATAATAATGAATTTATGTTCATCGTATTAAATTTATTAGTTTGCTGTTTGCTGTTTTCTGTTTTCTGTTTTTGTTTAAAATACCAAAATTAATGTAACCCAAACTTTTGTTCTGCTTTTTTGGGGGCTGTAAAATAATTTTAAAATGAGTACAAATGTTTGTACATTATCAAAAGGTACAGACGACACATATGCATACAAATATATAAAATAAAAATAATAATAAAAATTTATAAAAATAAAAAGTACCAGCAATAAAATGTTGCTTTGTTTTCTTTGCCTCTTTTTTTTTTCTTTTGTAGTTTACTGTTTTTTTTTTTTTTTTTTTGAAATATTCGTCAAACCGTTTGACTTTTATTTTCTTTATTCTTTTATTTGCCTTTTGGCTGTTGTTGTTGTTGTTGTTGTTGTTGTTGTTGTTGATTTTTTTTAAAGAAAATTACCAGAGATAAATTATTTTTGAGGCAAAGTGAGGCATTCTCTTAAATTTCATAAAAATTTCAGAAAAAAAATTTAGACGGATAAAAGAATGAATTTTGAATGTAAAGTTGTATCTTTAAAACATCATTTCAAACAATTGAAACAATTGAAATTTTTAGGAATGTTACAGACATCTCCCACAAAAAAAAAACGAAAAAAAAAACAAAAAAAATACAATAACTTTTCAATATTTTCAAGAAATTTGTTTTGTATCTGTTTGTGTCTCTCTCTGTGTGTGTGTGTGTGTGTGTGTGTGCGTGTGTGTGTGTTTGTAGAAATTATTTAAATTGTAAATTTATTGTCTGTCTTTTAGCAACAGCTGTCGTCTCCAAAAATTTACTTTGTTTTTTTTTTATTTTTCTCTTGCGCTTTTCGTTTCTTGTGCGTTTCTAGGTTTTCTTGATTCTTGTTACCATTTTCTTACTTTTTGTTTTTGCCTTTCAATTTATTTCAATTCAGTTTCAGTTATATCAGTCATTGTGCTTTATTATTACGTTTTTTTTTTTTTTGCCCATTTTATGGCTCATAACCGACATTAGTTGCCACTTTATTTTTTTTTTACTTTACTTTACTTTTTAGTTTTGGCTTGATTTAAAAATTAACTTTTGTTTTTTTATTTCTTTATATTTTTATTTTTTCGTTTTTTTTTCTTTTTACTTCTTGTAGAAACCCAAGAAGTAAAATAATAATAATAATAATAATATCAGGGGTGTTGTTTTTTTTTTTCGTTCTTGTTTCTATTTTCTAGATTGCAGATGGTACCAAAATTATTATTATTAGTTATTATAATTGATTTAAATATGAAATCGAACCGTATGGAATGTATAATGAGAAATAATCTACAAGAAGAAAGAGAGAAAGAGAGATGGCATGATGAAGAAGGATGAACGGGGGAAGTAACGAGATGAAGATTTATTTTGTCATATGAATTATTTTTGAAGGGCTAAAAATCTTTACTGCTACTTATTCTATTTTGAATTTATTATTTTATTTATTTAAAAGTTTTAGAAGGCAAGAAGGTACCTTTCATGAAGATCAAAATTTCAAAAGTAACCTTAAAATGCAGTCTTTTAAAGTAGTTTCTAATTTAAAGGAATCTTTTTTTTTTCACTATGAAAAAATTGATAAATATTCCTTAGAAATATTTCATCAGAAATCATCATCAGAAATCAAACTGCCATAAAATATTATTTTGATGGTAAAGAATGATGAAAGACATTTATATGGGAAATCTTGAATGTATTGTAAAATTCTGGACACAATAAACAACATCAAATAGCCAAGAATCAAGAAAACCTATTCACGTTCTTTGTAAAAACCAATACTCGAGTACTCTGTCGTTGTGTGGATTCCAACTTATAACTGCTCTATTGACCACATTGAAGCCGTACAAAAAATTTTTCTCACATTTGCCCTGCTTGGTTTAGGATGGCATGTTAATCAAACCTTGTCTCCGTATGAAAGTCGTCTAAAGCTATTCAATTTGACAACTCTGTCTAAACGTCGTGAAATATTGTCCATTATTTTTATGGTAAAATTGATTCCCTCGCCGACATTGCTACTGGGCATTTTATTTCATATCTCCGCAAGATTTTCTAGGCATTATGTACCTATAAAGCTGCCACAATATCGTGCCAACTACCAACTCTATAATCCTTTCCAAGATTTTGTGTAAGTTATAAAATGACTGTTCGACACGTCTATTAACTCGTTGCCTTAAATTGTATCAAGTATGTTTTGCCACACCGATAGTTGCCAGATTATACCATTTATAAATAAGCATATTTGTGAAAGCGCTTTTGTCATTTCTGTGATCACGCTCTTAATAATGTGCGTATACTCCATGAGCTTTCATTGGATTAGTTGGCTTAGTTGAAGGTTGATATTTTGTACCATTATCTGTGCCGTATGTATAAGCTTATTTAAAAAATTTTTTTTTTGAATTATTTTTTTCTTTTTGTATATTTTTGTGTTTTTTATTTTGGTTTTTGTTGTTGCTTTTTTTTGGGTTTGTTACTATTGTTGTTACTTTTATATTTTAAGTATTTTATTTGTATTTTTTTCCGTATTAGCTGTTTAAAATCATTATGTAACTAATGAATATAAATAAATAAATAAATAAATAAATAAATAAGTAAATAAGTAAATAAATAAATGAAGAATTAGAGAGTAGATGAAAATTTCTAAGTTATGAAATGAGCGTGTACAGGATCTTTGAAAGAAGATGATGTGGCAGGATGTTGTTGGTCTAAAATAAAGAAAATGCCTAAGGAAATATTTGTATAAAATATAAATATAAAATAAAATATAAAAAAAAAGTATGTATAACTCTAAAAATGAATTTACGTAATTCATTTTCTAATTTGTGAAGAAGAAAGTCACTACATTCGTTTTCCTTCTACACGATAAAGCGCCATCTATTGCCGCTAATAATTTGAGGCTTAACAAGCAACATTATGAATTCACCATAAGCAGAAATGTGTGCACGAAAAATGAATATCAAAGTGTACCGTTAGATAGAACATTAAACTCAAAAGTAAAATGGCTGAAGAGAAAAAGAAGAAGAGTCATTTAATTTCTAGTTGTATCATTTTCTTGGTAATCTTTAAATTATCTTGTGCAATTAGTTTCTAAATTATTACATTTGATCTTTCACTTAGTGATCTTTTATTAAGTTTACTTAGTGGAAAGATAATATACATTGATTTATTGCTTCATTTATATATCGTTTTCTTTTTTATAAACCAGAAGGCACTAAAGTAAAAATAAAATTAATTGTTCTTTCTTTACAAAGTCTAAAAGTGCAATAATATTCGGTTCGGCCACATTGCAAAGGTAAGATTTAAAGAAAAATTCTGGTAAACGACGGCTTAACCTACGCCAATACTATAGATAATCGGCGGTAGACTCGGTTAGGCTACGTGACCGCAACTTTAGATTAGAAAGCTTATTCTAAAATGTAGCCAATGCAATAAAAAAAAAAAAAAAATTCAAAGAATTGTTATGGCATAAATTTTCCAAATCGATTATATGAATTATCAAATGTACGATTCTATATTTAAAGAATTTATGTTAAATAGAAAACGATCTCAAAATAGATTTAACTTTAAATTGTTTGATCATTATTAATAAATTTATATATTTACCGGCCTCTTTCTGTGGAGTGATGATACCATAGAATAATTTTCTGTTTTAATACCTGAGGTACCTTAACAAAGCATGATAAATGTAATGTTTGACCATATGAAGCAGTAATACGTTTCTTCAAGACACTCGTATCACAAATGCCAGATGTTTCATTTGCTACATCCTACAAAGCAACATACAAAGAATAAACGAATCAGAATATGATCAAATCAATTGAACGAATATTATTTATAATTATTTATGATTATAATAATAATAATAATAATTATTGATTAGTTTATGATTTAAATTTTTTTATTATTTGATGTACCTGTAATAAGCCTAATTGATATGGCTTACAAATACCGCCATCTTTGTCCCAACCGCAATACGGATCGGCAACGCAACGTATACAAGAATCGTAACGTTTGGTGCACATGGCCAATTGTATTTGTTTAACCATGTAATCTGTAGCTAAATATAAGGAGCCAGTCTTTTGACTTAGACCCATTTCTTGAATCGGCTCATTTATGGCCACTTCTAAAATATCTAATAAATTTGAATGACGCCGGCCATAACGTATAAATTGTACAATCTTATAAATGCTGCCAGTGGCTGTGCCAATAAAATATACCAAATATTCTTGATTCAATTTATCAATGCGTATTCTGAAATGATTGTATATAAATAAATGATAAAAAACATTTGAAGTATTTGAAATGAACTGAAAGTGAAGTGAAGTAGAGAAATGAAAGAAGAAAATTCTGTTCTCTTCACTTTTTTTTTTATAAAATCATCTTATGAGAAAATGCCTTTAAAATTTAAGCTGAATTTATCATTTTGATTTAATTGTTTATTTTATTATTTATTTGCTAAGTGATTATTGATAAAAGGGACAGTTCAGTATGTATTTTACATGCATACCCGCCATGAAGGCTTATTTGCATGGTACACAAACGTACAAATGAGCAGTAGCCTTGGTAGTCATGTCACACGACTAGCTTTCAATTTAAAGCCTGTATTGCATCTTATATACATGGCTTAATCTTTGGTATCTAGATTCGGAGTCTTTCAATTACTCCTTGGCTTAGTTTAGTTAACTCAATAAGCCTATCCAGCTACCCATTTTATTCGGGAAATGGGACCATGCATGACAAGCAAATATATGTTTGAAGAAGCAACCACCGCATTATGGGTACCACAGCCCCCACGAAGCCGAGCTCAATATCACCACAATGGGCTATATCAAAACTGGTGATACCGTACTACCAATTAAATCTTTGTTCGAATCTCGTGACTCATGATGCCTCCTGATGGCCGGTATTACTAACGACCATCTCATGAGCCACTCCCAATTGAGCAGGTACTTCTCGGGACTAGTTGCCCCATGATAAAAGGGGCAGACAAAACAGCGATATTGCAGAGAAAGAGAGTGAGAGAGAAGGCGAAGGCGAAAGCAAAGGCCAAGGTAATGATTAAATGGCGACCTTTAAAATATAATGCTTTTATAAAAGTTTTCATTATTAAGAAGAAAGAAAGAAAGAAAAAATTTAAGAAGAAAATGATATTCTCTGTAATATTCTGATACGATTTAAGGAGGAAGGAGTTAGAAGTCCTCACATGAAATTGCTTAATCTTAATGAAAATAATTTGAAATGTAACATTTTCAGGAGACTTTTTTCAAGAGTTATTTGATTTTGAGAAATAATTTCAAATGATACGAGATATTCCAATAATCTTTGATTAATTATTTTTTTATCTGACACGTTTTTTTTTTGGCACTTTCAAATTTTGTAAAAATTCCCAAAAACGAAAGGATTTTTCCATAAAATTTTCTCAAAAATATATACTTCATTCATTTGTAAATCTCAAGTTAACTGACCATTTAATGGTCCGCTCTAACTGACACATTTCCTCAATTGGCCTTGTTTTTTTTTTTTTTTTTTTTTTTAATTTGATTTAGTTTGACTTTGCATAGAAGTTTGCTTTTGCCATCGTTCATTAAATGTTTACATATTAATATTGTCATGTTTTGTTGGTGTACTTGAAGGAATTAAGGGGAAGCAGCAAAATCTAAACAAACTTCAAAAAAAAAAAAAACCAGAAAAAAAAATGCTAAGCGAAAAGTAAGAGGAAAAGGAAATTACTTTTAATACTTCACATAATCACAGAAACAAACAAACTAATAGCAATAATAACAATAACAATAAGAATAAAAATAATAATAACCATAAGTAAAGAAAAAAAAAATAATAATAATAATAAAAAGAAAAATTGTAGAATAAAAAGTTTTTATGAAACAAAAAAAAAAATTCCTGCTTTTTTTTTTTTTTTGTTATTTATTTATTTATTCTATTTATTCTCTTTTCTCATGATTTCTTTATTTTGTACTCTCTTGCTCTAACACTTAATTTCATTTCATTTCTCTTCACTTTATTTTATTTTTTATTTCATTTCACTTTATATTATTTTTTCTTTTGGTTTTGTTTTTTTTTTTTGTTTTGCCAGTGTCGAAACAAACTTGTTTGAAGTTGTAAACTTAAAGCAAATACAAGAAAGTTTAGTTATTTTGTTTTTTTTTATTGTTGTTGTTGTCTAACTTACTATTCTTAATATTAAAAAGTTTTGTATAAGAACTTTTACTTCATTTAATGCATGGCATCGTATCAAACTTGATACTGAATGGCTGAGAATGGAATGAATAAATAGACAGATGGATGGAGACAAAGGCCTTTTTATAATTTATTTATCTATGTATGTGTGTGTGTGTGTGTGTTTAAAGGTTACATTTATATATATGTGTGTTTGAATGTTGACTTAAAAACACCCAAAAGCTTTTAAGCATTCACATTTTTTGTTATTTGTTTTTTCTTCTTTTTTATTTTTCTTTTATTGGTTTGTTCCTTTTTGTTTTTTGTTTTTTTTTTTTTTTTTTTTTTTTTTTTTTTTTTTAGTGAACGTTTGTATTGTAACCTAGTTTTGTTACTACGTCCTCTTCATTATTTTGCTACTTTGTTTCTATTTGTGTTTATTAATGCAAGTTGCGGTTTATATTTTACTGGCTTCCCTTTTTCTATTGTTTCTTTTTTTTTTTCTTTTTCTTTTTCTTTTTCTTTTTCTTTTGATTTTGGACATTTGGTTTTAATGCTGGTAAAATTGTTTTTGTATGAATGCCTTTGACATTATGCCTACACGTCACTACTACATCGCTTACGTAGTTGACATTGTCATGTAGGTCTGTATAATGTGCATGTGAGAAATCTTTTAATATTAGCAAATGAAATGACAAAAAAAAAAAAAAAAAAAAAACAAACAGGTAAGAAAAATATATTTGGCTGGGATCAAACTTTGGATACCCACCACTTAATTACCGTGATATTACGATTAAGAAATCGATTCAGGTTTTTAAAAAGTTTGGCATAGGTATACCCGATTTCCATGATTTTTAGACAGACCAAAATAGATAGATCAATAGGCTTCCTATTTGGGCAAAATTTCAGTTTTTTATCTTTTACAGTTTGCAGATGATAAGCAAGAATCTGAGATGTTCTCAGTTTATGTTGAACCGATTTGGCCCATTTTCAATTCCAATTTGCGTGCAAGAATTTCCAATGGTTTTGTCAAATTTTACTTCAATATCTGAAATTTTATGACCAGGAAAATGTTTACAACAGATAGATTTAAAGATGGGTGTACGGACAGACACACAAACATGCCTAAATCGATTCAAAATTTGATGATAATCAAGAATACTTTATATGTATTTTATAGAGTCTCCGGCGCTTCCTTTTAGACGTTACAAACATAATGAATAACGTCCAACTTCTGAGTGGTGGCCATAAAATAATTCTCATGGGCAGAGCTTGGTGGAATATTATCAAGAGAAATCATTACATTGTTGTATAATGAAAATTTTGAAAACTTTCTTTTTTTTTCCTTTAAAGAAATTCCTCCCAATAACCCGCCCTTACTTACTGACAACTCATACGATTTTCCTAACTGGAAATCTCAATTGAAAAATTATCAAAATAAGAAAAAAAAATTTATTAAGAGCATTTAGTATGGAAATTCAAAAAAAAAAGGAAAAATTTCTATTTGAAGAGAAGAGTTTTGTCAAAAATAAATTTATCTGTTACAAATTTTTTACTAATTAAATTTATATGTAAAAGCATTTGTAAGTAGCAACTCATTCAAGCCAAAGCATATGGCTTCTTATTATATTCTTATTCTTATTCTTATTCTTATTCTTATTCTGACTCTTATTCTTATTATTGTTTATGGAAAATCCAAAAACAAAAAAAATAAAAAATAAAAAAAATAAAAAATAAATAAAAATTTTAAAGTTTCTAAATATTAAATTCAAAAGATATTACAGATGAAAATTTCATAATTGAAACTTGGAACTTTTCTTCAGCCAAAATAAAAGCTTTTATTTCTTCTTTCTTTTTTTTTTTTTTTTTTTTGTTTTTTCTTTTTTTGCAAGAATTTTTTATAACAAATGACATAAAGATTGAAATATATTTCGATGTATTATTTGTGTGTAAAATTAGATTGTTATAAATTTTAATATTTCTACTTACTTATCTACAACCAATTTTGTTAAGATGATATCACGTTTATAAAAAACCGGATTACCAAATTCATGGTCGATCGCTTTATCCATTAATGGATGTTTTCGTATAAAATTTAATACCAAATCGGGTAAGGCTGATGTATCATTCACGCAGGTACCGGGTCTTGGTTCCGGCACTTTTGAATTTAATACCGGTAACCAAGCAGAATTCGAAGTTGTTTGCTCTTTAAATTTACCTGCAAAAATGTAAAAATGCAAAAATCAAAAAAAAAAAAAAAAGAAAATTAATGACGGCCTTAATTTCCTTCATTTATGTACAAAAGTACGTATGAAAATGTTTAACAATGAGTATGCATGTATGCGTGTACATGTGTGTGCATGTTTGTGTGTGTGTGTATGTTTGTGTGTGTGTGTGTATGGCTGGATGTTTAAGATTAGCAAAAATTTTTCTCTTCTTTTACACAATATTTCGTATACACTTCCTTCAGAGAGAGAGAGGAGTTATATTAAGAAGTAAGAAAATTATATGTAGCTGGAGCCAAATTTTGGATACCCTTCATTTAAGCAATATAATATTAGAATTCAGAGTCTGTTTAATTTTTTACTTTAGTAAATAAAAAATGTAACCATAAACAAATGAAAATTTGATACTGCCTAGCCTCGCGTAACAATGGCCCATTTACATGATTTTGGTGGAAGATATTGTAAAATTGTAGTTGTCTCTCTACTTGTATAAAATTTCAACTATCTAGAAGTTGCAGTTTGCCAGTAATTTGTAAAAAAATTACAAAACATTGTTTAATTAAATCAAAGTATTCTCAGTTTATGTTTCATTGTGGGCGTGTCTTATGAACGATTTTGCCCAATTTTAGTCTCAATCTGCTTACAAGAGCTTTTAATGATACTGCAAAATTTGAGCTTAATATCTCAAATTATACGTTTAGGTGAATGACACTGATACAGAGACGGACAAATGGGCAAATGGACAGAAGGACAGAAGGACAGAAGGACATATTTGACGCTGATCAAGGACATAAATACTTAAAAGGATCGTCAATATTTTCTTTTAAGCGTTACAAACATAATGATAAAGTAAGTATACCTCAAACATTTCGCTGATGGTTATAAAAATTGCATCTGTTTTAAGTCATGACATTTCAAATTGTTGCATGTAAACTTTTGTTAAATATAATATCTATAAATTCTATAATCAAGTCTAGTGATCAAGTGGTTATGGCACGACTCATGATAAGCCCTATAAAATCTTCCATGGAGCACACTTTTACTATCAAATTTTCTCTTTTTTTTTTTCTTTTTTGTATATCGATATCGTGCATCTAAACTTAATCTAAACTTGATCCTTCATTTGCATCAATCATTTTTTACAGCGCGTATCGTCATGTCGCCAAATTTCTAAGAAATTTTTATAAAGTTATCTGCGATTAGAAACAAACGATTTTAGCTTACAGTTATTTTCTGATTTCTTCAAATGTGCAGTTAAATCTTGTCTTATATTTTTATCATGCCCTTTTTGTTGTTGTTATTGTTGTTATTGTGAAATATACTGGTAAAATGGAAGAATTTTATTACTTGAGCTATAAATCTTTTTTTTTAAATAAAAACGTGGCATTTATAGGAAACTTATTCTAGCAGTTATTTTTTTTATTTGTTATTTGTTGTTGTTGTTGTTGTTGTTGTTCCGCGCATAAAGTATTTTAAAACGTATAAATTATTTAGGTATGTTTTACATACAACATCATTCTTTACATGACATTAACTTACATAAAGGCAGACAGACAGACAGACAGACAGACAGCTAGACAGACAGCTAGACAATTAACTGTTGCAAAAATTTGTGAAAGAAATTATTGTTATTAAGACAGTTTTCCTTTTTTTTTTTTTGTGCCGAATTTTGCCGTAAAGTTTTAACAAAAAAATAAAAAAAATAAAAATAAAAAAATAAAAATAAATTTATAAAAGTATGAAATAATTGTATTTAGAATTTGATATACCTTCAAAAGCTACATTTATATCGCGTATATCGTAACTGCATACAGCCGAACCAATAATACCGTGCGTATTCGTTGTGAATGTTGCAAAAAATTTTGTATCATCATGCGGCATTTTATAAACTGATTGGATTTCATTAAAATAGAATGGAAATTCACTTGATATGCTACAATTGATGCGAGCTTTTAAATATGTTGCCCAATTTTGTCCTGTCATATATTTACCGCCGCGATCATTTTTACAAACGCGCGCGATACGTGAATAAATCGCTTTACCACAATTTATATATTCGACAGCCTGCTCGCGAAAAAAGAAATAAACATATTGACCAATATCGAAGGAGCCAACGAAATTCGGTTCTAAATTTTATGAATTTTATGGATTAAATGGAATTTTAATTTTAGAATAAGAACAAGAATAAGAATTAGAAATGTAGATATATGAATGTAAATGAATATGTTTATAAAATAATACTTACTGTCCAACCATTTGGAATCATATTTGACGGTACGCTTAAAATTATGCTCTTTGCGACCCGATGTTATGTTATATAAATCCGAACGAAATATTACAGAATCGGCTTTAGTGAACTCAGCATTTGTGCCAGAATACTGCATTTAAACAAAAAAAAAAAAAACAAAAAAAAAAAAAAGTAAAAAACAAAAACAAAACAAAAAAAAAAATAAAGAAGGAGGAAATAAATTATTTAATAATTTTATGTTACCAAGGCTGGCAAACCGAATGGATTTCCCTTTTCAACGAATACCGCTGTCGAATTATCAAATGGATCGTATGGGCATTTACCAATACCTAAACCTATGCCCGGCACGTACTCTGATCTAGGTAAGTGTGTTAAATTTGCCTAAAGAGAAATAGAGCATGCAAAAAAAAAAAAAAATTAAGAATGAAGAATGAAGCATTATACAGACAAATAAACAGATGAATGTAAATTGAAATCGTGTTTGTATGAGGCCATCAACAGCATCATCATCAACAGCATTATCATCATCTCATATAAAAAACAAACAAGAAAGAAGAAAAAAAAAATAAATAAAAAGTTGTTGATGATGATGATGATGAAAAGGAAAAGGAAGGAAAAACAATGAGCCAATGAGTGTTGAGCATACAAATAACCGCAGGCTCATTCCAATCAATAACAAAAAAAAAAAAAAATAAATAAAAAAATAAAAAGGAAGAAAAATTTTATTTGGCACTCTTGGCTGACTTATAAATATATGCCATACAAACCATTTGCCTTGAACAAACAGAGAAGAGAAGGCTCATGCTTTGAATAAGACTCTGGGAAAATGATGTGAAATGAAAAATATATTTTCAAAAAATTCTACAATGTCATAATAGATTTAATGATGTTTTGCATAAATTTTCAGCAAAAAAAAAAAAAAAAAAAAAAAAAAATTTCCAAAATTTTCATTTTTCCTTGGTCGATTGATGGTTAAGCATGCATTTTTTTTATGGCTATAAAATATTTATCAAAATTGTCAGATTTCATTCAGGCATGGATGGCACTATCAAAAATCTGCTCACTTTTGTAATTTCATTTTTAAGACAAGGCATTTACATTGATAAAAAAAGTTACACAGACAGACAGATATTTTGTAGAATTTCAAAAAAAAAAAAAAAAAGGAAAAAGAACAAAGTTGATCTGAAAAAGAAACTTCTACGGTTTGTTGAAAAATATTTATAATTTTAATAAAATTTAAAAACTATTACTTTTAATGAGGCATCAGCCATTTTCATTAATTAATTTTTAGTTTGCTTTGTATTTGTTATTGTTGTTATAACTTTACTTTACTAAATTTAGCCGTGTTTTAGAAATTTGTGTTACTTATTCTTCTCCTTCAATTTCCGCTGCATTATGTTTATTTTTTTATTTTAATTTATTTTGATTTATTTATTTATCTGTTTATTTATTTAATTATTTTTTGAAATTATATTTTTATTGATATTGTACTTACATTTATCACGTAATCTTTTGGATTGTGAGCATTTGTGCCACAAACATATAAACGTGTTCCAGAGTCCATCGGCTGTATTACACGTATATGATTACGGCATTCCACCTTCTTTCAAGATAATCCATAACATACGGCATAATCAGGCAAGAGGCACGGGGCACCAAGCACCAAGCACCAAGCACCAAGCACCAGGCATTAGGCATCAGGCATAAGTCACAAGAAAGAAATCCATTCCATTAGAATTTATGGATGAGGATAGAACGAACAATATAAATAAAAAAATTAGTCAAGGGAAAACAAGGGAAACAGAATGGAAATGCTTGTTAAAAAGAAAGAAAAAAAAAATGCCAGAAGCCCAGAGAGAAAGTAATGAGCAACAAAAAAAAAAAATAGGGTACATAATAAATTAGATATTTATAGTTATTTTTAAACAAAGAAGAAAAAAACAACAAATACAAAGAGACAAACTAAATGCACTAAATTAATAACAACAACAGCAAAACAAAAAAAAAAAAAAGAAAAAAATTCAGTCTGAAGTGATTAGCAAATTTCTTATAATTTTTATGTATGTATGTATGTATGTATGTATGTATGTATGTATGTGTGTATGTATGTGTGTATGTCCTTTTAATTTGTCTACTCCCTAAAAATCTTATTAAGACTGCCAGAGATTATTGATAAATTTTCTAATACATTCCATTTCATAATTCAAATTAATTTAATCCTTAAAACACTTTTAATAGAAAAACACTTGAACTTTGTGGAATTGACAAATTCCTGTCATATCATGTACTTGACAAATTGTACAATTGTCATAACTTGTTATATACCAAAGCATTTCAAGGCAACATTTTTAGAGGACATTTAAATTAGTACAAAAAATCAAAAAACCAAAATCAATAAAAGGAAGAGAAGAAATCAAAGTTGTATTAGATATAATAAGAAACTTACCTCACGTTTACCCTTAGAAACGCAACTTAAAATATCAGAGCCAGACGGCTCTAATATTAAGACATCACGCTGAAACGATAATAAAAATAAAAAAAAGCAAAAAAAAAAAAAAAAAACAGAAAACGAAAAACGCTTAAAATTTGGTTTAATAACATGAAATAAAGGAAATTGCAGCAGCAGCAGCAACAACAACAACAACAACAACAACAACGTTAAAAATCTCAAAAGAAAAAGAAAAAGAAAAAGGACAAACAGCAAACGAACAAACAATAAAGGAAACATTTGCCACACGTGACTCTCACTCAAATCATTTATTTGGGAAGGTAATTTTTCGAAATTAATAAAAAACCAAGAAACAAACAG
Source organism: Melophagus ovinus (assembly GCA_023089585.1). Classification (NCBI taxonomy): domain Eukaryota; kingdom Metazoa; phylum Arthropoda; class Insecta; order Diptera; family Hippoboscidae; genus Melophagus; species Melophagus ovinus. Next base: position 175,600 of record JAKKIB010000206.1, on the reverse strand, counting down.
AAACAGTAACTTATGCTTATAGCACAAAATTACCCATTAAAATTCCATGTATATTTGCTTCTCTTTTTTTTTTTTTCTTTGCTTGTTTTCTTTAGACTTTTCGTATACAGAAATTATCCTTTTCTTTTTTTTAAATTCATATAAATACTTTTAAATTTCCTTCCTTTCGAGGTGTTCAGATTCTATAAAACTTTTTGTATTAGCCTTTTTAATTTATCCAAGTTCCATTACACGCCTTTTAAAGCACTTACATTGTATTCTTTATTCTTGTTGCCATTCTTAATTTCTGAAATCATGGCACAGTTCTAACAAACATTGATTCCATTTTGAATAAATTAAACGAAGTGTATGATTCTTTTTTAAGAAAATCTGAGCGAAGGGAAAAACATACAGGGCGTTTGTGGTTTACGTGCCCATTTCACTTGATACCTTAATTGTATGGTATACTAAATACAAATTGAGTGCCGATTGTTGCTAGTTACGTTACATCCAATTAAAAAGTCCGTATTGCACCTTATACATGAAACTTAACCATTGATAAGCAGATTCGAAGCCTTCTCAAAATCCCTAGGCCTACACGAAACTTAACCTTTGATAAGCAGATTCGAAGCCTTCTCAAAACCTTTAGGCCTACACGAAACTTAACCTTTGATAAGCAGATTCGAAGCCTTCTCAAAACCTCTAGGTCTACAAGAAACTTAACCTTTGATAAGCATTTTTGAAGCCTTCTCAAAACCCCTAGGCAGGTTCAAAGTTTTCTCAAAACCCCCAGGCCTACACGAAACTTAACCATTAATAAGCAGATTCGAAGCCTTCTCAAAACCCTAGGCTTATACACGAAACTTAACCTTTGATAAGCAGGTTCGAAGCCTTCTCAAAACCCCTAGGCCTACACGAAACTTATACACGAAACTTAACCTTTGATATGCAGATTTGAAGCCTTCTCAAAAAACCTAGGCCTAGTTTTATTTAGCTTAGAGGGCCTACTTCTGAGACTACCCATTTTATTGGCGAAATGGAATCCAGTACAAAAGGCATGTAGAAATTTGATTAAACGAGCATTATCAGCAATATAAGCACCGCAGCCAAAACCCTACAATTAACTCCAATTTCGCCATAATGGCCATTTTAAAACTGTTGATCTTGTGATATCAAATTAAATATTTGATCCGATCACTTGAACTCATACTTCCGCCCACCAAGGTCGACCCTACCAACGACCTTCTCACAACCCACTACCAGTTAAGCTGATGCTTCTTAGAATTGGTCGCCCATCGAATAGGCAGGTAGAATGAAATTTTATCAGAAAATTTAGTCTATCTCAGCCTCAGTTGAATGAAAGGGATTTTGTAACAGTTTGGCGAGAGGGAGGAGAATGGTAACATTTCCTCTACGCCATTTTAAATTACTTATAAAATTTACTTATTTCTTTTTCATAAATCACGTTAAAATTATTGCAATATATTTCATTCAATTTACTTTCAAAGAAACTTCTTTAAATATCAACTGATAGGAAATATTGATGCATAAGGAAAAGCAAAAAAAAAAAAACAAAATGGAAAGGAAATAATAAAGTTTCCTTCACTTTAGAATATAACAGAAGAAATGGAATTGATAAAAAAAAAGTGTATTTTGAAAGTTTTGGTTTTGCCACTTTTCTTTTTTTTTTCTTGAATTTTTTTTTTTTTACGATTTTTTACTTTACATTTGAATTTATTGCCACAGTAATGCATGCACTTGTTTTTTTCTTCTTTCATTTTATTTTGAGATAGATGCACACACGTACACATATGCCATTTAAAGCACTTATTCATGAGATATTACAAAAATCATTGAGTAGTGACAAAAAAGAAAAAAAAAAATTAAAAAAAAACTAAAATAAAGAAAAAAAATAAAGTAAAAAAAAAAAACAAATCAAATCAAATGAAACAAAAAAGGTTGAGAAAGTCAAAGGATATAGATAAATGATGGTAATCGATCTAAAGAATGTTGAACGTACAATTTGAAAAAGAAACTTAAGATTTAATAAGATTTTTTTTTTAAGCAGATGAGTGAAATGGATAGATTTATAGAGAGAAAGAGAAACGAATAAACAGAGTGGTCTAAGAATTTATGGAGATTTTCGTTATCATAATCATTATTATCATCATCATCATCATCAACATCATCATCCTCATAATCATTGTTGTTGTTATTATTATGGTTTCATATTTTATAACTTACCTCACATATCGAATGGCTAATATTTTGTAAATTTAAGCGAAATATTCGATCCCTGAAACAACCAGAAATTAAAGATGAAAATTTTTAAAAATTTTACTTATAATTTATAAGGAAAATAAAATGTATTTAAAAAAAAAAACCTTAGCATATATTTCATTCATTTTGTATCAATAATTAATTAACATTAAAAATTTCCAATTTTTTTTTTCTTTTCACATAATATTTTTCTTTTAAATTTTTTTTCACTTTACATATTTTTTTTGTTATATTTAATTATTTTTGTTAAAACTTTTTCTAAAACCTCTCTAAGAACCAAGCAACAAGAAAACCATTAAAATTATTATGGATGATCAAAATAGACTTTTAAATACCTTACACAATTTTATTTAATAAAATTAAAATGATAAATAAATCAACTACAAGCCAAAATAAGAAAAACAATTGAAATTTTTTTATAATTTTTGAAAAATGAAAGGAATTCGAATATAGAGATTTTTCATACAAAAAAAAAAAAAAAACATATTTCTTTTTTTTTTTTAAATTTGTAAATTTATTGATTTGCCACAAATAAGCAAAATCGATTTATCTTTTTGAGCTAGACAAATAAATAGACAGGCAAAACAGATCGAAAATGTTTGAAATGAAAAATAATAAATGCCTTGCGCATTTAATAGAGAAGTCCACCTTCGTCCGCAATTTTTATTCCTTTTCAATATCAATTTAATAATGATGCATAATTTATGATGTATTTGTTGTTATTGTTGTTATGATAACATTTAAGAAAATTTTATTTGGCTGGGGCCATCCATCCAGACATCTTGTCATTTTTATTCAAAGCATGTTTTAGTTTCAATTTTAGAAGTAAATGGTAAAGGTAAATATAAAAAAATGAAAATTTTATATTCTATAATTTCGTTTAGGCGTACCTGACTTGCTTGATTTTTGGACAAATCTTCTAGATTTTCTACTTATGCAAAATTTCAGTCTTCCATCTTTTGTAGTTTGTAGATGATAAGCAAAAATCATCATCATCAAAAATTGTTTAAAAAAAATGAGTTGTTCTCAGTTTATATTGAATTGTGGGTGTGCCCTTGAACAAATTTTATCCATTTTCAATACCAATCTGCTTGCAAAAACTTTAAATGATTCTGCCAAATTTAAGCTCCATATCTCAAATTTTATTACCAGGAAAATATTTAAATTATATAGACATACAAATGGATAGATGGACAGACATATCTAAAAGGATTCAGTATTTAATGCTTATCAAGAATGTATATGCCTAAAAGTTTCTCTAATGCTTTCATTTAGGCTTTACATGCCCCATGACAAAGTGAACATACCACCAACATCTAGATGAAGATAAAGTAAGGGTACTACAAAGCATGAAATAGTTTTCTTTGGATTTCCCCTTCATAATTTCCTTCTTATTATTAATATTATTTGGCATAATTTTCTTATTTTCTGCAGTTGTTGCTGTAAGTGTTGTTCGCCTACTTCCACTTCCTTCATTTAACAAACGGCAAATTTTGTTATAATTTTCTTTTTTTGCTTTATTATCGATGATCGATGTTATTGCGCGGGCAAACAGAATTTTTAAGTCTGCTTAGTCTGTATAGAATTTTTATGAGGCCACAAATAAGCTCTAATTCAAATTTTTTCAACATGATTATAAAAAAAACTTAATTTTTCTATTTTTATTATTCATTTTTTGCTTTCTTTTTTTGTGGTTGTTTGCCCCATTTTTTGATAAACCGTATAATTTGTTTAAATGCAAATGGCTCTAACTCCAATAAAACTATATAAATTTATAAAGCACTGTTCATTACTACGTCCATTGTTCTTAACTTTCTTTGTCTTTAAATGCTTTCAATAATGTTTTATCAATACTTTTCCATTTACCTAATGAAAGCGTATATAAAATTAATTGCCAAAACATAAGACCAACTAACCCAACAGTAACGTTAGCGCAACAATTAATAATAATAATAATAATAATAATAATAATAATAATAACAACAATAACAACAACAATTGTATCATTTTTTTAAAAAAAGTTGTGTACGTACGTTGGATAAATTTTTTTCATATGCATCTCTTCGTGCATCATTTTTGAATAGTCAATACATTTATTGGGTTGCCGTTGTCTCGTTTAAAGTGCGGTACCTTCATCAGATGCAACACAACAAAGCATAGCTTTACAATGTAAATAACATGTGGGTGTATATGTAAATAAATAAATTTCAAAAAACAAAATACAAAAAAAAAAAAAAATACAAAGAAAAGCACTTTCGTTTTCTTTATTTTAGGAAAACTTTATGTAACACATGGGTTAATAATTCTTCGCTCCTATTTTGTTGCTCAATTTTTTTAAATTATACTTTGATTAGTTGTTCTTTTTCTTTTACTTGTTGCTGACAATTATCAAGGACGGTATTATAAATTTGGGCAGATGTTTGTAACACACACAAAAAGTGTGTGCTCGATCCAGAATCATGCTTCGATTTGATTTAAGCCTGTCTGTCGGTCCATTCGTCTAATATCTCTCCAAATATTTTGCTATCAAGCTACAGGTTACAATTTTTGAGATATTTTAGTGAAATTTCGTATGTGAATGCTTTTTGGCCCATAAACGAACCTTTTTGAAAGTGGTTAAAATCGAATCATTTTTACGACCATGCCCCATATAACGTTTTTCTTAAAAGAAATCGTCGTTATATGAAAAATAAATTAGAATTTGAAATTTATTTTTGATGCTGAGTTGTATTTTAACATAAAATTTATGTGTGCCAAGTTTGGCCCAGATCGGACCATATTTTGAATCGTCTCTCCATTTCAAATAATTGAGTTATTAACAATTATTTCAAAATTATTAGCTTGTAATTTGACTTTGACTTTAAGCGCCATTTAAGCTAAGTGGTGTAGGGTATTTAAAAGTCGGCTCTGATTGATTATAAGGTTCTTACTTGTTAAATAAAAATCATTCAATTCCGAAATCATGATGTTATATATGCTGGAAAATTGTTACACACACACAATTGACACATTATAAACTTTTTGACCGATATGTTTTGAATTAAGAATTATAAACAGTTTTATGAATGAAGTTTAATATGAAAGAACTAAACTCACAATTTGTATTTTCTGTCCATCCGTCTGTGTACCTGCCTGCCTGCCTGTCTGTCTGTCTGTCTGTCTGTCTGTTTGTCTGTCTGTCTGTCTGTCTATCTCTCTATCTATTTATTTTCTATAAAGGCATCATAAAATAAACGTAATGAAAGCAAAGAGCAGAACAAAGAACAAAAAAAAAAAAGAAAAAGGAGAAGACCCCAAAGAACAATGTCGAACTTAATGCTAATATCTTTTATATCAGTCTCCTCCCTCCCCCCCCCCCCCCCGATCTCACTCTCTCTCTCTCTCTCTCTCTCTCTCTCTCTCTCTCTCTCACTCTATTACGCTCTTTCATTTTAATCATGTCTGTCCAACCATTAGAAGCATCATCAGCATATTTAATCATATAATGTTGAATAAAAAGTTGCGGGCACAAACGTGAAACATGAAACATGAAACATGAAGAAAATATTTCACAGTAGTGCAATAAAAACAGAGAGCTAAAGCTAAAACTAAAGTTGTGAAGAAGCAGTTTTTAGCAAAATCGGAAGTAGATAAATTAGAATAAGAAGAAGAACGAAAAGAAGAAAAGGATGCATAAGTATCAGAAGCATTTTAAGAAATTCTTCTTCATGTGTTCAAAATATATTTGTTGTTTGTACTAAGAGTAATCTATGACAAAGTGAAGCAACAACAACAATAACAATTAAAGAAATTATTTAACTAGTAATGTATATTAATGTATATGTATGTGTTTATGTAACTGTATAAATAGAGTAAAAGTTATTTGAACATTACGCGTTATTTTATTGTTCTTGTTGTTCTTCTTCTTGTTATTTTTATTTATATATTTTAAGAATATCATTCAACTTTCAAGTATTTTACAAGTTTTCACTACAATGGAATAGCATTGTATACATTTATATTATGTATGTATTATGTATGTATGTATGTATGTGTATGACATAAATGGTGAGATAAAAGGAAAAGAAGCAAAAAGCAAGAAACGTAAAACCAACTGAAACTAAAAATAAAAAAAAAAAAATTAAGATTAATGACAACAGTTGTGTAACCTATTTAACCGCAATTTATTTTATAAAAGACAGACAATAAGTAATTTTCATTTCAAATGAATATAAAATAAACAATAAAAGAAATTGTTTAATGGAATTTTAATAATTTTTTAGCAACAAGAATAAAAAACTCCAAAAAAAGGAAAAAAAATAAAAAAAATGCCATAAAAAAGGCATAAGCGTAAGGGCAAAGCAAGATGATGATGAAGAAGAAGAAGTTTCAATTTCAAATATCGATTGACATTTTCGACGATTTGACGATTTGATGTTTCGACATTGTTATTTGTCATACTAAATGAGTAAGTATTCTAAATATGCTGCAGACTGATGCAATTTTTTTTTTTTTGTTGGAGAAACTTCCATTTGACAAATTACTCAAATTATTACAATTTTTTTTCAATTTTCTAGATTTTCATTTCAATTCGTTGGTCGCTGGTGAGCATCAAGTTCCAGCGGCTGCAATGTAATGTTTTTTACACTTTTTACACTTTTTTACAAATTTTTTCGAAATTTATAATCAAATTAAGAAATTATGATTTTTTTTAAATTTAAATTAATTTAATGTAATTTGATTTAATGTAATTTAATTTAATTTAATTTAGTTAATTTAATTTGATATGACTTGATATTGTTTAATTTATTTTGATTTAATTTAATTTAATTCACTTTAATTTAGTTAAATTTAATTTAATTAATTTAATTAAATTTAATTTAATATAATTTAATTTAACTTAATTTAATTTGATTTAATTTAATTTAATATAATATAATTTAATTTGATTAATTTTGATTTAATTTACTATAATTTAATTTAATTTAATTTAATTTAGTTAATTTTGTTTAATTTAATTTAATTTAATTTGATTTAATTTAATTTAATTTAATTTAATTTAATTTGATTTAATTTGATTTAATTTAATTTAATTTAATTTAATTTAATTTGATTTAATTTAATTTAATTTAATTTAATTTAATTTAATTTAATTTAATTTAATTTAATTTAATTTAATTTAATGTAATTTAATTTAATTTGGTTTAATTCGGTTTGATTTGATTTGATTTAATTTACTTTAACTTAATTTAATTTAATTTAATTTGATTTAATTTGATTTAATTTTCTATAATTTAATTTAATTTAATTTAATTGATTTACTTTAATTTAATTTAATTTAGTTAATTTAATTTAATTTAATTTAAGTTGATTTAATTAAATTTAATATAATTTAATATAATTTAATTCACTTTAATTTAGTTTAGTTTAATTTAATTTATTTTGATTTAATTTAATTTAATTTAATTAATTTAATTTAAGATATTATACTCACATGGCTCCCACATATAATGCATTATTATGCTCATCAAAATAAAATGTTTTGTAATGTAATGGACCGCAACTGAAATCCTTGACATGGTCTACAAAAGAAATGACAACAAAAAAAAAGGTACAAATTATTTGTATGAGTAACAACAACAATAATAACAAATAGCAATAAAAATATAATTTAAAAAAAAAGTAGCACTTGTACAAAATAGTGCTTATAATCTAAGGAATATGAGAAGAAGAAATCGTTGTAGTAATAAAATCTCTATGGATGAATCACGAAAAGAAAGAAGTCATCAATAATCATAAAATCTTTAATTACTCATACGCCTCCGAGATATGAAATTTTAATGGATTTTCTTACCCTTCATATTATACATGATTTATTTTGTTTCAATTTATTTGATTTGATTTTTTTCTTTTTTATTTGATTTCATTTGATTCGATTTAGTTTCATATGATTTGATTTTGTGTATTTTGTTACTGGGTAATAAACAACGAAAGCAAAAAATAAGACAACAAAAAAAAAAGCAAGCATCAACAAATAAAAGTCATAAAAAAATATGTGTGTAATTGGAAGAGCATTGAGAGTCTGGCTGTTGTTGTTTATTATTTTCATCAATATTAGATTAGATAAGATTAAATTGGATTGGATTGCATTGAACTGGATTTTTGTTGGGTTTGGCGACATTTCCTTTTTTTTTTATTATCTGCTTTGTAATAAAATTTTTATTAAATAGCATTAAAATGTTATAATGATTACCACTTTTGAAATTTTTCATTACACATTTAAAAGATCAAAAATTTTCAATGTTAACATTTCTAATCTATTTTAACATTTTCAATCTGTCCATTTGTCCATAAATGATTTCATCTTAATTGACAACTAAGCTAAAGACTTAACTTTGTCACATTTAAAGAAAAAAAGATGTGTACTTTTTAGTGTTAAATTTTTTAAGTGTCAGAAGGCTCATCAGCCTTATGGCCTTATCCAGATCGAATTTTCAATTTATAGATTTTAAATATTTATTGTAAAATCTCTTAAATCTTCAATAAGTTTGGCTAAAGTACATCTAAAAGTAAGCATAACTTTCAACAATATTTTATTCAATAGTTTTTTTTTGTTTTAAAGAATGGATAATTTCCCCATAAATTCAGGTAATTAATTCAAAATCAATTTTTCTTATGTTTTGTTTTTGTTTTTTTTTTTTCTAAATAATTTTAACAATAATAAAAAAAAAAGTTGATTTATTGATGAACTAAACAATTTAAATGTCACCATAAAACAGCCAGAACACCAACAACCAAATAACTAAGAAAACTTTCAATTTCAACTGATTACAAATTAAATGGAAATAAGTTTTCAGTTTTACCTTAAAGATAAAATGGCAGCAACAAAACAACAAAATTATACAAAAGTTTTATTGCCAATTTTGTAAACAATACATGCATACAAACACGCAAATATAAATGTTATATATAACAGAAAAAAAAAAACCAATAAAAAATCAAAAGAGCAAAAAAAAAAATGGCATTCTTCCTTTTGCCCAAGGAACAGAGCGCTAGAGAATGTTAAAAAGAAATAGGAAAATTTTAATATAAATGAATGTTGACAAGGTAAGTATGTATTTATATTTATAAATTACAGTTGCTCCAATCTTGATTCATACATTTTGCAATTTAGTTTATATATGATAAAGTTTCTTCCATCATCTTCTTTCATTATTTATATTTCATAATTTATATTTAATGTGTGGCCGTGTGCAAGTTTATATGTCTATCTGTTTATCTTTTCATGCTTATTATTATTATTATAATTTTAAGCAAACTTTATTATATCTCTACCTCTAAATTTTTATTTCCTTCATCTTTTCCATCTTTTTAACTCCTTTTGTTAAGCTTACTTCTACCTATGTCTACGTCAAACTTTTACCATTTCTAACCATGACAAATGCGCTTCTTCTATATCGGCTTATTATGGCTTTCTTTGTAATTTATTGCTATTGCTATTTTTGCTTTTACTTTGCTGCATTTTCATTGTAAATAGACCTTTTTTTTTTTGGTTGACCACCGTGGCGTATGAGTGATATTCATTATATGCAATTTTTCTTTTATATAAAAAATTTAATTTTTATGTCAAATAAAAAATAAATGCTTGTAATATTGCAAATCACAAAACTCATGGCCGCATTAAATACAAGATATATATGCAAAATTTTTCAATGATATGAAGTCATTGAAAAAACAAAGACCATGGGATTAGATAGTTTGAAGAGAATATGATATTGACTAAAATGATTGAGATTTACTCTACAAAATATATAAAGACACGTCAAAGGTATTAAAAGGAAAAGTTAAGTAAAAACTTTTTATGAAAATTTAGATAAATTTTAAAAAACAAAGAGTATAAAATCTCGATACATATTGATTTTAGTATTATTTTGGAAAGCAAAATAATAATATGAACTTTTTTGGTTTCTTCAAGGTTTTATATTATTTTCGTTATAAGCCCAAGGTCACTATCTTTTAGCTTTTATCTCTCTCTTTTACTCTATTTATGTAAAATGTAGCAAAAAACAAAACAAAAGCAAAACAAAATAAGCAAACTTCAACCACAAATGACACAAGTAAAAGTAGAAAAACAAAAAATAAAAAAAATAAAAAAATTGTTCTTCTTCCTAATACCAGCACACGCCAAAACTCAAAGAGCATGCTCAATTTTTATTCTTGTTCTTAACATTCGTGTCTTTCACATACATCACGTTATGCCTTATGGTTGCCATCTTATAATAATTTACATACGATCGATATAAATAAATAAATAAATAAAAAATATTTTGTTCTGTTTTTTTTTTTTTTTTGATAGATATGTATCAAGAATTGAATGAAATCCATAACTTTTCCCCTATTTTTATTTTAATGGAATTAAAGTTGCTTAAGTAAGTTGACCTGAATTCTCTGTTAGAGGGCGATTTTTGAGAGTCTAGTCTTCCATCCATCCATCCATCCATCCATCCATCCATCTATCCATCCATACATTTTTGCGAGTCTAGTCTTCCATCTATATAAGTTTTTTGGCCATATTTTTTAAGTCGATTAGATTGATGCCCTAACCTTTATTTGAATCGCTCTTTATTAACAAAATCTTTTACCACTTGAACATTCTAGACATTTGTTACAAATTTTGTAACAAGGCAAGCATATCCTGCCTTCCATATATACTTATTTAGTATATGTACGTTTAATATTTAAAGCATGGAGAGTGTTAGAGTAGAGCAGTCGTATGGAATTGACTTGGAGGCCATGTTCAATTTGTCATTAAGGTTTGATCATCATCAAATTCTGAATTGATTTAGTCAAGTTTATCTGCTTTTCTACATGTCCGAATGCAAAAACATAGATCTCCAAGCAAAAATTTTGGTAGGAACATGCTAAGTTCCAGAAATTAAGCAAATTTTACTTTTCATATGATATAAGAGATTCTTTCTATGAGAAATGCTCTCAAAATGGACTCCACTGGACCAAATAATAATTACGAATCGATTTCCGCAAAAAAAAATAAAAATAAAAAAAAAAACCACCAACGCTTTTCTCTTGGTTTGTTACAGCAACTTATGCTAAATTGATAGATATTAAAAATGTTGGGCTTTAAATTTCAGACTGAGAGTGTAATAAACAACTGCTTCAATTTATAAAATAATTCATCAAATATGATAAAGTATATAAAAAAAAAAAAGAAGAAGCAAATTTTGCTAGTTAGCTTAGTTTAATGTGAAAGCAAAACAAATATCGATGATTGAGTGAAATATTTAGATAGTGAATTTTTAGGTAAAATATTTCCTAAAAAGCTTGTTTTTTCTTTACTTTTCTTTCACTCAGTTATTGTTAATGCTATTGTTTCATGTGAAATTCTTTCACATTTTCTTTTACAATTTAGCTTTCTTTAAGTTTTCAATCCTTTCACTTACACATAAATTCAGTCATTCATTTTGTCTGTCAAAATTTTTCTACTGTAGCATTTTTAATAAGATAAATTTTAAATTCTCAAATTCTCAAATTCTCAATTTATCAATTTATTTCTTACTTAAAATTATCTCTCTATTTAAAGTAATCTTTTAGATTAGCGATTCCTATGTCTTGTAGACTTTGAAAAGTATGCCTTGAAAATTTAAAAATACCTTCTAAAAGAAAGATTTCTTTGTATGGCGTTTTTTAAAAGACCTTTTAAAAAGGCTTTTGGTGGGCAGTAAAATATAAGAAATCTTATAAAAATCTTAAAAAATATTACAGCGTTCCCTTGTAATTTCAATTTTACTTTTTTTATTCTTCCATATAAAAATTTCAATTTCATGCGTTTTTAATGAAACAGTTTGCTTTTTGCTTTACTGGAACCGCTCAAAAAAAAAGAAAAAAGTAAAATTAAAAAGCAACATACAAAATCAAATTTCACATAATATTGAAATTTTGAATAATTGACAAATGTCCTTTTGTCATATATTTATATATTTATTATTTATATTCAACATAACATAATGGGGATAGGTATTCCGGGAAATATCGTTAAATACTTCACACAGAGACAGAAACAGCGACATTGAAATTGCGAAATTTAAAATATTTTTAAGAAAAAAAAAAAAAAAAAACAGAAAAACTTTCATTTCAAATCAACATAAAATCAAAAATCATATAATTCTATATCTTTCTCTATTATCATATTGGTAAAATATATGTTATACATGCAATTACCATTAAGAGATAACGACAAATGCCAAAAATTATAAAAGCAGAAACAGCAAAAATTGTTGATGGCTTTGGATAAATGGTTAACCTAGATTTTCATATTCTCATATTCCAAGATTTGTTATAATAATAACAGTGCAGTGAGTGTTTTACATGCATACCTGCCGTGAAGGCTCAAATGCATGTGTTTGTGTACACAAACGTACATAATGAGCGCTAGCGTTGGTAGTCATGTCACGCATGGTGCATGCTACCGTCACGACTAGCTTCCAATTTAAAACCTCCATTGCATCTTATATACATGGCTTAATCTTTGGTATCTAGATTCGGGGCCTTCTTTTTACTCCTAGGCTTAGCTTAAATTAGCCCAATAGGCCTACCCAGCTAGCCATTTTATTCGGGGAATGGCACCCTGCACGACAAGCAAATATATGTTTGAAGAAGCAACCCCCGCGTTATGGGCACCACAGCCCCCACGAAGCCGAGTTTAATATCATCACGATGGGCTTAATCAAAATTGGTGATACCATAATGCCATATTAAATCTTTGGTCGGATTTTGCGACTCGTGATGCCCCTGATGGCCGGCATCACCCACGACCATCTCATGAGCCACTCCCAGTTGAGCAAGTGCTTCTCGGAACTGGTTGCCCCCCTTATAATAATAACAAATAAATATCACAGAAACATGGAGTAAAATGAGGGAAGAAGCAAGAGGAGGAGAAGGAGGTAGGGGAGAAGGAAATAGAGGAGAAGGAGGAAGAGGAGGAGTGATAAAAAGAGGCGCAATAGCGTAAATGAGTCATTTAATTTATTATATGAAATTAGCTCTCTTTTGCTCTTTAGAGTTATAGTTATTTTCATAAAATTTCACTAAATAGTTTTTGTTTTTGTTTTTGTTTCTGTGCAAAAAATCAAAAAATCAATTAAACTTACTGCAAAAGCAACAACCCAAAGCAAAAGAGAAAATTCCAACCAAATTTGGAGGTGTATTAATTTTGCCATTATGTTTTTAACATCCAAAAATAAAAAAAAAAACTTTGGAGATCCTACAAAGTATATATATTAAGCAGAAAATTCTTAAGCGATTTAGATATGTCTATTCATCTATCCGTCTGTCCGTCTATCCGTATGTTTTGTTATTCTAGCAATCGCAAGAAAAGGTCTATCAATTCAACTGAGATTTTGGTTGGCGGGCAGATTGGTCTCATGATCAAACAATAAAACCAAAGCAATTTTAATCAAAAGTATACTTCTAAACGATTTTTATATGCCTGCCTAAATGTATGCTATGTATATTAACAAATTACCTTAAATTAAAGAAGAAAGTAAATAAGTAAGATGATGGGTATCTGAGATTTGACTGGAGCCAAATCTCAAATACACATCATCCAGACACAATTTGACCAATTTAAAATTGCATAAGTTCGGGTAGACGTAACCAATTTTTTACTATTCTTATACGGGCATTGCAAAATAATGGTCCCAGCTGTTTGGCTCAATCTCAACTTGCATGCAAGAACTTTCAATGTTTTTGGTAAATTTGAAGTTGACATCTTTTTTTACTTTTGCCACCGAAAGAATATTTACCACACATGGACAAATGGACAGATCCATTCAAAATTTGATATGGCATTTGAAGCTTCCTTTTAGGCGTTTCAAGCATAATGACCTCTAGATGTTGAATATAAAACGAATGAATGAAAAAAAGTCTAATGCATTAATTACATTAATTAATTTAATCCAAAAAAAAAAAAAACATTTTTGTTAAAAGGCAATTTTAAACTAAACACTTTTGACCATTTTTAACACTTTTTCCCCATTAAAAAGCCTTTCGTTTTTTTTTTTTTTTTTCACAGAAATCTATTCAAAAACATATTTCACCAAACTCAATTTCACAAAATTCAAAATTAGTAAAGTTCTCTAAGAAAAATCCTTTAAGCATTTTAAGTATTGTGCAAAATATGTTTTAGTTTAGATTTAGATTTATTTTACATCTCTGACTGAGCGTAATAAACTGAAATTGAGTGTAAAGTATTTACGTTTCCTCGTATCTCTAGTTTCATTTAACTTTGGTTTTTTTTTTCTTTTTCGATTTTTCGATTTTTCGATTTTTTATTTTTTAAATTTTTTTTGTTTAAATAATTTCTTATATAAAGCCGCAAATTGCAAATTTCAGTCCAATGACCTAAAAGTTTAACTACATGACCATAAGTGTAATAGATGTTATCAAAATAATGCAACAAAAATCACATTTAATGCAACAAAATGCAATACAATAAAAGTATAATTTAATGTAGAGATATATTTATTATTGTTGTTGTTGTTATTATTATTATTATTATTATTCTTGTTATTTTTATTTGCCACAATATTTTTATAGCTCGACTATAAACTCCGGGAAATAAACTTCATAATGTACAGTTTATAGTATAAAATAATCCCTATAAATTATACAAAAAAGAAAATGTAAAAAAAAAGGAAATGTAACCACCAAAGCCCTGGTGCTAGAGATACCGTGTACAGTGAGAAGAAGAAAGAGGAAAAAAAAATCCCTAACAATAAACATGCCGTTTATATCAAATTGTGTAAAACCAAAAAAAAAAAAAAAAAAAAAAAAAAAGAAGAAACATAAAAGCAAAAAAAATAAAAAAAAATAAAAAAAAAACGTAGAATTGAAGTTGAAACGACAGAATACGCAGGGTTGTATGGGCCATGTGAAGAGTTTTGGATAACAGAAGAAATTTTTATAAAATTAAAGTTTTAAAAAAAAAATAATCATAAAATTATGAATATATAAGAAATTTTTTTTTCTGATATGGTAATATGAAGAATAAGAATAAGAAGAAGAAGAAGAAGAAGAGAGAGGGGTAATAAAGGAACAACTAACTGTTCATCAATTTTCTGTCAAAATTTAGGTCACGGACAATGCGAATTAATTAATGTTTTATGACAAATATAAATAATAAATTTTTTTCTTTTTATGTATTTTTTTTTATCTTTCTTTCTCTCTGTCTCTCTCTCTCATTTTTTTGGCTCTATCTATTGTTATAAATATAAATATTTTTTTTTGGATTATTTTAGAAAAAATATGGCTGAACAGACGCTTTAGATTTAATGTAAGCGGAAGTGAAAAAGAGAAAGTAAAAGATCGATTATAAAAAAAATTATGCTTTTATATTCGATCGTTTCAAAATACCTAAGAAAATCAAAATGAAAATTTCATAGGAAGCAGATTTCCGTACTCGCACAAATTTAATTTAATCACTTTTCAACAGAAAATCATTTTTTTTTTTTTTTTGCTTTTTTTAAGAAAAATGTTTCAGATCATAATTATCATAAGAAAATAAAATGAAGAAGGGTAAGTTTTTTAATTTCTTTTTTTTTTTTTTTCATGGCGGACTAAACGTTGAAATGACTTTCAATTGAATTGATTTTGCTTCTGAAATCTACTACACGGATAAATTTACATGAAAAAAAAAAAATAAAAAAACGAAAGTTTTCTTTCTTAGTCTCAAGGTAAACTATCTCGCTCTGGGTTATTCATGCATTCATTCATTCATTCATTCATTCATTCATACATTTATTTATTTACTTATTTATTCATTGAAGTGATTACACTTGACGAATGCATAAATAAATGAAATAAATAAAAAATAAATAAGAATAAGCAGGAAAAGAATTAATTTACAGTTTTTTTTTTTTTATATTCATTTTATCACTAAGTCAATAAGATTTGGCTGAGAATGACGATAACAGAAGAGAAATAGAAATGAGAAGGAATAAAAGAAATGCTCTAACCCAAAGTAAATGTAAATTATTTTCTTATCTTATCTAAAGCTTTTTTTCTTTTCTTTTCTTTAATCTTTTATTTGATTTGTTTCATTCTTTTTATTTTTTTCATTCATTTTTTTTTTTTTTTGCCTTATTTTTATCCCTTCAACTTTATCACAATAATCATATAAATGTGAATTTCGAAAATGTTGTTCGAATGGCCAGCATCATACAAGCAGATTCTAAGAAGAGTCAGGTGAGCAGAGCTTAGAGTTGACGTGAGATAGAAAGGCAAATTCATTTAAATGTTAATGAATTTCCTTATTTAGTTTTTTTAATTCCTCTTCTTTTTTTTTTTTTTTTTTTTTTTTTTTTGTATTTTATTAGTTTTCATGTCATCCCCCATTTAACTGGCCTGCTTCGCAGCACAAATCATGTAAAAATAACAGTTTTCTATCTCGCTTGTTTTGTTTTCTTTGTATTTCCTATTTTTTTATTTTTCAATCACAATATGATCAAACTTCTTCCCTTAGCTTTCACACTTTCATTATACAGATTGTTAGTATTGTTGTTGTTCTTTTTTTTTTATGGTTGCTTATAAAATCTTTTTGCAGCACAGGTTTGTTAGCCAAGTTCAATAAAAGGGCTATAGATATCCGCAGAAAAAGGTAGAGGGGGAAGCTGAACAGTGTGAGCGTAGAAAGAAAGAAAGAGAAAAAGAGAAGAGAGAGAGAGAGAGAGAGAGAGAGAGTAATAGAAAAAACAAATGAGCCGTCATATTGGATTTCTATAATTCAATTAAGGATATGAGAAAAAGTTATTAGGTGGCTCCATGGCTCTATTACAGAGATGGTTAAATCGTAGGCTCAAGACTACCAGCTCGCACGAACAAAAAGCAAAACTATCAAAATATTGCAGTCCATGTAAAATGTTTGGACGGTACAATAAAAAGTCTGTCCATCTCAAGGGTAGCCAACCAGTCCCGAGAAGCACCAGCTCTATTAGGAGTAGCTCATGAGATGGTCGTTGATAATGCCGGCTATCAAGTGCAGCCATGAGTGACAAGATCACACCAAAGATTTTATTTGGAACCATGGAATAAAGGTGATATTGGAGTTGGCTTCATGGGTATTGTGGTGCCTAAAACTCGTGCAATGCTCATTCGAACAAATTATATGCTTATCGTGCAGGATCTCATTGCCTTAATAAAAATGTCTAAGAGAGTCAGGCCTATTGAGCTAAACAAATTAGACCAAAGAGTTTATGGGCAAGCTACGAACCTGGATACCAAAAGTTAAGCTTCCTATATAACGTGCAACACGAGCTTTAAATTGGAGGCTAGCGTGACGGTACCATGTACGCGTGACTACGTTTGTATACCATGCAGTTAACTCATCACGGCAGGTATATGCCATGAATGTCCATCTCAAGACCTTTTTGAAAGTAACATAACAAATTGTGTAAAAACGTTTAATATCTTTAATTATTAAATTAACAATTATTTAGCGATTTTTTCATTTTTCTTCTTTTAGAAAAATGTTCTGTCATCTCTGACCCTTAATCTTGGTAAGGTTTTTGTTGCTCTACGTGAATAATAAAGTCAATGTACTTTCGACGTGCATAAATAATTTTATTGTTCCATTGCTCTATAATTGACTTGAATTATAATTTGTTTTTTTTTTTTTTTTGCTATTGTTATTGCTATTATTATTTTTACTGTTGTTAACTAGTTTACTGGTAATTATTTACAGGTTAACTATGCACGATTCAATTTCTTTGAAATGAATCGCTTTTTTTCTTTTTTTTTTTTTTTTTTTTTTTTGTGTGGTAAAAATTTACATAAATTTCTTTAAAGTGAACAACAAAGAAATTGTTTTTTTTTTTCTTCTATTTTGGAAATTAATTCATACAAAAACGAAGGCATGTAAAGGCACAGTTTGCCAAATTAACTGAAAAATTTTAATAAGATTTCTGATAATTTTTTTATTTTTTGAAATCTGTTTCCTCATAAATAGAAATTAATCATTTGGCATTATTTCGGAAGCAATGATCAAATTTAGACTTATTTGTTAATATTAAAAATAATTAAAAATCGAGGAGATGAAAAAGAGCTGAAAAAAAAAAATAAAAGCTTTTAAGTGCTTGTTAACCTAAAAATATAACAAAATCAAATGTAGAAAAAAATGAATAAAATACCGAGAAATGTTAGAAAAAAGTCAAATTATTTAACAAAAATGAGCAGCAATAGAAGAGAAATATTGAGATTAAGTAAAGCCCAAGTAAACTAAAAATCGTTTGTAATAGAAAACAAAAAAACAAAAAAAAAATGATGAAAAGAAATAAATTGTAAAGTTTCTGTTACGTTCGAAACTTTAAAATTTTTAACATTCAACACGCTTGATAAGCTCAACAAGACGAACAAAATTTTTTTTTTATCAATTCCCCTAGATATTAGTGGTATACTTATTTTGTCAATTTGTTTGTAACGCCTAAAAGTATACATTTGTTAGTATTCTTATATCAGCACCAAATTCTGAAGCGATTTAGACAAGTCTGTCCGTTTGTCTAACTGTCTGTTCTTTTGTATGTCTGTCCATCTGTCCGCGTTTTGTTAGCATTTTCTCGCCGCCAGAAAAAAATATATTGAGCTCAAGTTTAATAGGAACAACATGAGAAATTAGTGCAGGCAGGTTCCTTCTGTAAATAGGCAAAATTGGTTAAAGGACACGCCTACAATACAATATAAATTGAGAAGATTTCAATTGTTTTAAGCAAAATTTGCTGGTCTTTTTACGAAATGTTTGTACAAGCAGTAGGGCTATTGGCTTACAATAGCCTTTCAAAAAAAAATCATGCAAATCGTCTGTGCCTTCAAGAAATTTTATAAAATCAAAATTTCACTTTTTTCTGTTTACGTTTTCTTTTTAATCCCCAAAAAAAAAACTGCAGCAGGCTCTCAATAAAAAAAAAAATCATGGTGTGTGAGGGTGTTTTCGGTATCCAAGATTTGGCCTCAACTAAGCAAAATATTCTTACTTGTTGTTTTTGTTTTTGCTTTTGTTTTTTAATATTCCGCTTCTTCTTTTTAGACTAAAATAAATGTAATTGTTTTGAAAGTATATTTTTTTTTTCTTTTTTGTTTTTAGTGTTTTTATTATTATTATTATTATTATTATTATTATTATTATTATTATTATTATTGTTGTTGTTGTTGTTCTTATTTTCTCTTTTCTTCCTTTCATATAATAAACTTCTCATTTTCAGTACGTGACTTTTTTCCCATACGGTTGAAAATTTTGTATCAACTTTTTTTTTCCTGTTTTGCTTCTCTCCTTTTTCCTACCTTTTTTTATTTTATTTTCATTTTTTTTTTTTTTGTTTTCTTTACTGCATAAAAATTATTTACACTACACTACAGATAGAAAAATTTACAAAATAATAATAAATGTTGATATATGGAAGAAAGTATACAACAATTAAGTGAAATTGGGTTAAAAGAAGAGCAACAGAAAATTATAAAATAAAACAAAAATAAAATGAAAAAAAAAAAAAAAACGAAAATGTTCTATAAAATGTTTACTACTGGCATTAAAGCTATATACAAATCAAGTATAAAAATAAAAATTCATAAAGAGTTTAAAAGTATGCAAAACATAAACACACACAAATAATTCAGTAAAGCATTGAATAGAAATAATATTTTAAAGCATGCACGTTACCAATCAAAAACTGCATAGGGCAAATTGCAGCTGTTGAATTATTGAATTGTAACACTCGTGAAAATACTAGAAAAATACTAAAAAAAAAAAATTATTGAACAGACGCAAAAAGGTGAAAGAGCCTTTCAATAGAATATTTATATATAAAAATTATATTTTATATGCCTGCGTGATGAGTTGTACGATTCATATGGCAAATATGATAAAAAAAGATATTTAAAGGTATTTGTTATTGGCCATTATAAGGCCGATTATCTTTGCTGTTGTTCAAGTAGTTATTTTAATTTTTTCCTCTTTATTTTTTATTCCCCCCACCATCAACCATCCAGGTTGGGAATTTATTCATTTTATCATTATGCTAGCAATGACGAGAGGGAAATGTCGGAGACCTTTTTTAAGTATCAGCATCAAATTCTGAATCGATTTAGACATGTCTGTCCATCTGTCATTATGTGTGTCTGTCTGTTGTAAATTTTTTTCAAAAGAATTTTTCCTTGGAGCCGTGAGACATTCACTTAACAATTTTTTTTTTTTTTTTAATAAAGTTATGCCTAAAATGGCGCTTTGTACTTTGTTAATATGCCTACATAGACAGACAGACAGACAGACAGACATACAGAGAAATAGTTAGTGTTAATATGCAATCAGACGATGATTCTGAATGGAAATAAATTTCCTTCTCTATATTGTTAATGTTAATGTGTTTTTTTTTTCTGAAATTTTTCTTGAAAAATTATTAAAAACTCCTTTTTATCATCATCCATGTTTTTGTATAATTTTTTTTGTAAAAGTGTCAATAAGAAGAAAATCAAATATGGCAACACTTTATATTACAACAAAATTATGAAGTAGAGTAAGAAGAAGCAGAAGAAGAAGAGCTAATAGAAATCGTATGACTGGCAGGTTAATACTTTTTTTGAAATTTTTTATAATTTTATTAATTGTAAGTAAATACTTATTTTTTTTTTCTTTTGTTAATATATTTTGAAAAAATTTTTTTTTATTAATTTTTATTATATAATTTTTTAAGCAATTTTTTTTTTTTTTACTTTTTATATTCTCTCTTCCATTAAGATTGTTGGTTAAAAATGGATTATTATGACAGCGATGATGATAAAGAAAAAACTAATAGTAAATGTACAATTTTTTGTGGAAATTTAGATCAGCGAGTAAATGAAAAAATTTTGTATGAAGTATTTTTGCAAGCCGGTCCAATATCAAGATATTGTATACCAAGGGATACGAATGATGGCCATCGTGGTTATGGATTTATAACCTATGAACATGAATGTACGGTGCCATATGCATTAAAATTGTACAAAGGTTTAAAATTATATGGGCGAAGAATAAAAATGGAACTAAAGGATCCGAAATCATTTTTTTATACAACATCGATGCCCTTAGCACCACCAAGTGATTAAAATTAAATAATCATCTAGGCTCCAGAATAAAAAATAAAAAATAAAAAAAAATATAAGGAACTATTCATTTTCAATTTCAATATTAATTTTGTAATTATACTTCGTTTATGGAATCTTTCAAATAATTATAAATAATGATAGTAACAAAAACTGACTTTTTGATATAATTGAAAGTGTAATTTACAAATATATCAAATCGATCTTTACAGCAATTTTCGATTTATTCTCTATTTTTCTACATTTATTCTTCATTTTTTTATTATAAACCATCACCATGTAGAAAGACTTTATAATGGATGAAGACTGGCTGATGGATAATCTTAAACAATTAATAATTATTTTCTGAAACGATTTGAAACCGTCTTATCTATTTATCCATTTTGTATTATGTAATTCATTATATTCAAATGTTGTTTGTTAGATTCCAGACTTTCAAAATTCCAGACTTACATTTTTACAATTTATTCATGTCTTCTCAACTCTTCATCTGTTCTACTTTACGTACGTAGGTATGTTTATCAGGTATATTGTATGACTTTGTGTCTGTCCGTTAATGTGCCTACCTATTGATAATAAAAAAAACAAAAAACACAAATAACGATTTTGCAGTAGAAATCTAGATGTGCTTAAAAAAAGGCCAAATTTGATGCAGAATACGCAGGTCACAGCACAGTCCAAGTTGAGGTTCGGACTGTTTTATACTTTTATTCAAATTTATAAAGAATTTTATACTTAGATTAGCTTCAGTCAAATTATGCACACAATAAAAAGTGACTTGTTATTGTTATCGATAGTTTGGTTTTTTTGACTAAATAGCGCATCTCAAGCATCACCATTAAAAATTTTATTACAATTATTAAAAAAAAAAAAATTAAATAATAAATTTGCAACAATCACAAAGAAATTAAAGAAATTTATGATGAAATTGTAGAAACAAGAGAAAAAGACAATTTAATTTATATAAATTTTTTTTATAAAGTTTATGCGGCCAATAAATTTTTTTTTAAGGTTTTTAACATTAACATAACTTTTCTTTGAATAAATTATTTTTATATAGATTTATAGATCCTGTTAATTTAAATGAGTTTATATTTTGTTGTGATCTTTTTTTTTTTTTTTGTTTGTAATTTTGTAAAAATTATTTAGATGGTAAAATGTTAATTTATTGAATTAATATAATAATGATTGTTGTTGCTGCAGCACTGGAATAATTTCTTTTTAATTATGTGAACAAAAAAAAAAAAAAAATGATGGCAATCACAGTCTAAGCAAATATATTGCAAGAGACAGATGGACAGACCGACAGACAGATGGAGAATCAGATAATTTTAAAACGTATAGGAAAATAGATCTGTATCGAACGGTACAAGAAACAAACTTATAATAACCTGTAACCCAAGTTACAAGTTACATGTAACAAATAAGAAAATTATATTTAGCTGGTGCCCATTAACCAGGCACCATGATACGATAATGCTTTAGAATCTGATTCAATTTTTTAGGAGTAAATTGAAAACGTAAATTAAAATTTTGCATTGCATAATTTCATGTAGGCGTAACCGTTTGTAGAATAAAAGGGAGGCTTTTGAATTATGAAAAATTTCAGCATTCTATTTGTTTTGCAATTTTTGCAGATGATAAGCAAAAAACTTTTAAACTTTGTTAAAAAAGTGAAATATTCTCAATTTATGTTGCATTGTGGGCGTGTCCTTTGAACTATTGTACCAATTTGCAATTCCAACCAGTGCCTTATAAGATATATATATATAAGATTCTACTAAATTTTATTACCAGGAGAATATTTACAAAGGACAGGTACACAAACGGTCAGACAGACAGAAATGTCTAAATCATTTCAGAATTTGATGCTGTTCAAGAATGTATATACTTTTTAGGATGTCCAAAGCTTCCTTCTAGGTATTATAAATATAATAACAAAGAGAATATATCACGAAACTGTGGGTGGTTATTTTAAATAATGTTGTTCTGTCAGGCAACGAAAAGAAAAATTTCTTATTAACTATTTACATTGTAAGTTTTACCTGCTTCCTTAAAATAATGTCATTAATATTCTCTTGAATTACATTCCTTCTTCTCTCCTCTTGCTTCATCATCTTTATCTACATCTTCATCCTTTTCTCTTCAATTTGTTTTTAAGAATTTTCGCTTAGACTTCTGAACTGTTAATTCGTTAACTTTTTTAAGTGTTTTCATCTTCAACTTTGACTTTTATCAAAGAAATCTGCATTGCTCTCTTTTACATATTTGATTAAAATCAATTCAAAAACTTTACTTTAAAACGCTAAACATTTTACATTTATAAAGTTAGTTAGCATTATGCTAACTTATGTTACATGTATTTTCCTATTTTCCTATTTGCCAATTTATTTATTTATTTTTCTATTTATACTTAAATTTTTTTTTGATTTCTTTCACTCTTTTTATTTTCATACATTTTCTATTTATCCTTAATGGACTTTTCCCATCTATCTTTAATCTTTTTTTTTTTTTTATTATTTTTTTTTTTTTTTTCCAAATTTTTGGCATGAAAATTTAATTAGTTTTGAAGTGTATTATTATTATTGCTTACTAGCTTTTTTACTTACTTGCTTGTTGTTGTTGCTTTTATTAACTCTTTCTATATCCGCTTTTTAAGTAGATTTTCTGATTGTGTATTGTTTTTAGATTTTTCAATAGTTTTTATACGACTTTGTCATCTCCACTTTTTTTTTTTTTTTTTTTTTTTTAGCCAATCTTTCTTTATACTTTTCTATTTATATTCTATAATATTTATTTTATAAATTATAATAAGTTTATTTGCGTGTATGTAACATCCAAAAAAAAAATATATCAAATAAAACAAATTTTTTTTTGAACAGCTAACGATTTACAATGCAATTTCAAAAATTGTGGTACAACAATTTAATGTCAATTTTCTATAAAATTTCAGATGATGGTTTAAGTGTTATTTTTATAACAGAATTTGATACATATTTTAAATGCCCTCAGATCTAACACGGCTAAACTTTTTCCATTAATTGTTGCTGTATCTTAAAAAAAACAAAAAAAAACAAAAACAAAAACAAAAACAACTCTAACAAGTTACGTGTAATTTTTTCCCTAGATATTTGCTATACTAAATAAATGTATCAAAATTGGTCTTGAGGTATCTATTTTTTTTAAACCTACCTAAACGCTACCATATAACGAAATTTTCATAACATTTATATATATAAAAATTTTTCACTTTCTGATCACAAATAAGCAAATTAATATAAAGTATTTAAAAGTCGACCATTTAAAGCAATCATAACATTTTCATTGATTTTCTTATGATTAAGAAAAAATTTGATGAAAAATTTTTGCTAACTTTTTTGCTTGTTTCATTTAACTTCACATTATTTTTCCATTAGTCCATAATATTTTATAAAAAAAATCAAAGGGCATTAAGAAGAAGAGTAAAGAGTTATAAAAAATTTTTAATGCTAAACATTTTACATTTAAACTTAAATGCAATAGAAGAATAGATTATTTTGAAAAGAAAAGATTATTTTCAAGTATAAACCGTCACTTAAACCGTCACCATTTAAAATTATATTAAAAAAAAAGAGTCAAAATACTTTTATACATTGATTATTGTAAAAATATTATTATTTATAATGAAGGCAAATAAATTTTCAATTTAAGTATAAAGTTTTTTCATTTAATTCATTTTCATTTTTTTTTTAATTCAATTAACAATTTAATTTTACTATGAAGCTAATTTTATATCTATAACATAATTAAATTTTTAATGCAATCTACTCTCACATTTTTGAATTCAATCAACAAATTAATGTCATTTACGATTTTTTAAATTATGCCATTCAAAAGTATTTCATCTCTAAATGAAGCTTCAACTTCAACTTCAACTTCAACTTCAATTGAATTTCAAAATTTATCTCAATTAAATTTCTATTTGAACTTTTCATTTAATATAATGCCATCTATTTTAATTATCTATTTAAGGCTTTGTTCACTTTTAACCTTAATCCAATTAATAATTTATCAAATTGATAATTCAATCAATATTCTTATACTCACCACCTTCATGTTGTCTTATATGTTGTCTTATATGTCCAATACGATTATAACCCATACAACATGGCTGCTCATAATATAAATTCCATGTATTCTCATATTCAGAGTATGCATAATCTACGATTAATAATAAGAAGAAGCATAATATGGTAATTGCACGCTTAAGATTTATTATCGGAACTATCCATAATATTAATGATGTTAAAACTGTTGATAATTTTGATGAAGATGATGCGTTTGCTAATGCTGCTACTGCTACTGCTACTGTTGATGTTGTTGCTGCTGCTGATATTGTTGTTGCTGCTGTTGCTGTTGTTGTCATTGTTGTTGTTGTTGTTGTTGTTGTTGTTGTTGTGTTGTTGTTGTTGTTGTTGTTGTTGTTAGTGCTGATATTGTTGATAATTTTGTTGTTGTTTTTAATAATTGTATTCGCGTTGTTGCAGACATTTTTATATTCTTGTATTAATATGATTGATTTTTGCAAAAAATTTAAAAAAAAAAATTCCTTTTTTTTTAAACAACACTACTTATTCTTGTTTCGTTTTTCTTTTTTTTTTTTTTTTTTTTTTGTTAATTTGATTGCTCTTATTTTATTTAATTTGTAAAAAAAAATTTTTTTTATAAATAAATTTTTTAAATTTTTCTTAACATCGCTTGTTCAATTAATTTAAATTTAATTAATTATATCTAATTAATTAATTTTTTTAAAAAAAAATAAAATTTATAATTTATTTAATAATTTTTTTTTTGTATTTGTATGAGATTTATTTTCATTTTATTATTTTATTGTTAACATCATTAATTTCTTTTTTTTTTACCTTTTTCCTTTTTTTTTTTCTTTTATAACTAATTTAAATGCTTTGATTAAATTCTTTTGAAAATTTTTAATATTTAATTATTAATTTTCATGTTTAAATGATATGTAATTATTGTTGTCGTGGTATTTTATTTCTTTGACGAAATTTCAAAAAAAAAAAAAAAATTATCAACTATATTTGTGCGCTTTTTTTTTCTCATGCAAATTTTTTTGTAATAAAATTTTTTTTTAGTTCATTTTACACATTTAATTTTAATGATTCAGAGTAAAATAGTAAAAAAAAAAAAAACAAATAAAAACGATTCTTAATATTTTTTTCAAAATTAATTTTTCACTTTTCTTAAATGCTTCAAAATTTTTTCGTTAATGAAATTTGCTTTAATTAATTATGATATAAATTTAACTTTTTTTTCTTTTGTAATTTTTTTTTTTTGCTGTTAATATTTTGTTTCGTATTTTTAATTATTTAATGAATTGTAATAAATTTTTTTTTTTTTTGCTTTTGTTATTCATTTCCCGCTTACAGTTTATATATATCTTTCCTTCTTACTCATCACCTTCTTTCCTTTAAAAATAAATAAAACTTTAATCAAAAATTTCAACTAAAGATTTTCATGTGCTTGTTCTTCTTATTATTATTCTTATTTACATGTAACTGTTATGAGTAAATAAATATAAAAACTAAGAATATTACTTCTTAATTTTTATACCTTAAACCGCTTTTTATTATACCTCAAAATCACATCATTATTCTAGCATAAGCCTGTCTATCTGTCTGTCCATATAAAGTTATACAGGTAGCATTTTTGTAAAATATTATAAAAACTCTTTCGAAAATGTTTAAAATAGGACCATTTTAATGATTACGCCTCATAAAACACCTTTTTCGAAAAAAATTTGGACAAATATTTCATTGTTGATTATATTTAACCGAAAATAAGCACTGCGTTGTGTTTTAACATAAGAAAATGTGTGTACCAATTTTATGCCATATGGGTCCACTTTTACGATCACGCACCATATAACACCTTTTTCGAAAAAAATCTTAATATAAACAAAAGTTTCAATTTTGTATAAATTATAAAGAAAGTAATGCATTTCAAAGTACGAAATATGTGTACCAAATTTTGGTACAGATTGATCCATTTTTTTGAACCTTCTCTCATATAACGAGCTTTTTAAATAATTGAAATATGATCATTTTTTTTTAATATTCTTACCTTGGAATTCTTTTTGTGTTACTTTAATCATATCAACATAACAGAAACATAACAAGGCTGAAAGGGGAATAACAAGGACTATAAGAGCATATAAATGGACTAACAGAGAAGCAAACGGACAGATAGACGGACAAAAATGCAGACAGTTGTGTGGTTTGTTAAATTTTAAATGGATGGATGGATTTATTAAAAATTAATTTCATATATGTACTAAAATAAATACTTTCTCTCTCTCTCTCTCTCTCTCTCTCTCCATCTCACCCTATCTCTATCTCTCTCCCTTGTACGTTAAATAGATATTTACATCTCTTAAATTTTGTTATACATAAATATGAGAAGCGCATGTGTAGGCACCACAAACAAAGAGAAAATTACTGTAAACTTTGAATGCTCTAAACTTTTTTGTCTCACCTCTCTTCAAAATTTTCTTCTTATTTCTCTTTTTTTTTTTGTTTTTTGTCTTTGCAAATGTTAAAACAAAATTTCTGTTCATCAACAACATTTCATGTTTTTATTTCGGTTTTTCTTTCGTTTTCTTTTTTTTTTTTTTTTTTTTTTTTTTTTGTAAATTGTGCCATGTAAGGAAAAATGTGTTAGTGTAAATGGAACATGTGAACGTGACAAAACGCTGCCTAAGTGTATTTTTTATAAGAGCATACAACAACTAAACAACTTAATGCATAAGTGTTTACATAGATAGAAAAAGAACTACATAGATCAAATGAGAGAGATATAGAGAGAGAGAGAGAGAGATAGAATGAGATAAAGAGATTATATAAAAATTTATGCGATGAATTGTCTAGCTTAAATATTAACAATAACAATAACGATGCGAACAAGTTTAATTCTAAAGATAAATGTTTAATTTTTAAATGGATAATTTTGTGAAAAGCGCATTAGAAAGTAAAATAAAAAGAGTGATAGAAATTATGGAAAAATGTATATAGAAAAATAAAATTACTTGCCCCAATAAAAGTCTTTAATAACAAGTTGAATTAAAAAGGCATGCAACAATTGAAGGAGATTTCGTAAATGGAATCCGCGAACTTTTTCAAACAGTCGGCCTGGAATCTATTTGTGTAGATAATGCAATTTTTGAAATATTACTATCGATTCAAGAAGCCACTTCTATGTTGCAAAATGAAATTAATTACATTAACTTTACAATAATTTTTCAATAAATTTCATTCGTTTTGTACAAGAAAAATCAGTAGTTTTTGAAAAAAATATTATTTTTTAATAAAAATGATCGAGTGAAACATTTCTATCATTTTGTTAACATTTTTTTTATAAAAGACTGATTGACAAAAGTCTAAATTAACGGGGTGGGTGGTGGGTTTTGGTTTGTGTTGAGTGGTGGTGGAGAGGGCGGTGGAGTGGGGGGGGGGGGGGTAAGAAGATCACATTGCACAATAAAAACATAAATTATTTCGACGTGCGAATTTAATTGAGTGGCCGCCAAGCAAGACTTAGCATTTAATTTTTTAAATATAAGTATCTGAATGAAATTTCTCTTCTTCTTCTTCTACTTTTACTAAGTTCACAACCTTTTTACCATCAGTTTCAATTTTCAAATTGTATTTGGCATCACAAAATGACAAAGGGAAAAATTTATTAAAAACAAGAACAAAAAGAAAGAAAGAAAAAAAAAGGAAGAAAAAAGGCAACCACCCTCAAACGCTCACATACACAATTTTATGTTATATTTAGATATTCATAAATATACAAAACACAGTAACTGGATTTTACTTTTAGCCTTTAAAAATAATTTCATTTATTCTCGTTTCTTTAGACTTTGGCTTTGACGATTTTTTTTTATTTTTTATACATTTTGTAATACGTCAATTCTTTTCATGGATATGGATTGATGTGGATGTGAGTGGGGGTTTGGGTGTGGGTGTGAACGTGGGTGCAACCGCAAGTAATAAAATATTGTTGTTGTTGTTGTTGTTGTTGTTGTTGTTGAAAATATGTTGAGTGAGAACTGGTTGAGGAATTGAAAGTGAAATGTAAGAGAAAGAAATTGGCGGCCAAGTTAAGTAACACGGGAATGATGGGGGGTTGGGTATATTTTTTTTAATAGAGAATATTTTACATCTAACTAACAACAATTTTAAATGAATATGTATTTAATATTGCATTTATCATACTTTGCTTAATGTTTAAGATTTATAAATTTACGAATAAAAAAAACTTGAAACATGTTACTTTATTCATGTCTGTCTGTCCATTTGAATAGCTGTCTAAATGTCTAACCGGATATTTCAAAGTCAATTAGTTTATATTTTTCGTTTTTTTTTATTCCCACCACCCAAAACGTTAGCGGTACATTCATTTTGTTGTTATATTTGTAATACCCCAAGGGTCTTACAAAATGTACATCTATATATATATATATATATTTGATTAACATTAAATTCTGAATCGATTTAGACATGTTTGTCCGTCCGACTATATGTTTGTTCGTGTGTTATTAAAATTCCCCCGGCCGCAAAATAAAAGATATCGGTACCTCAAACATTGAAAATTATTCTAAGCAGATTGGTACTGTAAATAAATAAAATCGGTAAAAAGACACGCCCCCAGTGCAACATAAATTGGAAACATCTTGATTTTTTAAGTATAATTTGATGATTTTTTGCTTATAATTTGCAGTTAGCTCTGTCTAAAAATCGTGTAAATAGGAAAACCTACACGAAATTTTTCGATTCCCTAAAAGAAAACTGAAACAGTCTCTAAAGCGCAATGTTATAGTGGATGTGTGATAGGTATCCAAAACTTGGCCCCAGCCAAAAACAATTTTCTTACTTGATCCAATTTTTTATAATCATGCCTAGCAAGCATTGATAAACTGAACAGAAGAAAGGGTGGAAGGACAAACATCCATAAATCAGATCAGATCAGAAAGTCTTTTTGATTCAATCATTTTAATAAACGACAAAAATATCTCAAAAGTCTACTGGGTGCAACAATAGTACCCGCAAATTTTTTGTCTTAAATGGCTTAGGAGAAAAATTTTTACAAAAAACACTGTGGGCGTCTCCTTCGACTCATTTTACCATTTTCAATATTAACCTGCCTGCAAGAACTTCCAGTGTTCCTGCCAAATTTGAGCTCGTTATAATTTTCTTGCAACTGGAAGAACGTTAACACCATACGAACAGACAGACAGACATGTCTAAATCGATTCAGAATTTAATGCTGATCAAAAAAATATATATAAACATTTTGTAGGGTCTCCTCTTGGTTTCCTTTGGACGTTACAAACATAATGACAATACGAATACAGCCGCTACCTTTGTTTGGTGGGTATAAACATAATTATTAAGAATTAGTTTGTTTCTCGTGTGAATTTCCATGTCGTCTACCATCCCGACCCTCCTGCACCAACATATCCCAATCACTTTCTGGGCCATTATACTACTACCAACAACCATTTATCATTGTCTCTCAACTCTAAACTCATATTTTGAAATACTCATCCTACTCACACATTTATGATCAAGATGAAACATTTAAAAGTTTCAAGTTAATTATCGTTATTTCTTGTCGCTTTTTTTTCTTTTTTGTTGTTTTTCTTTTAAAGATGAACAACAACAGGATAACAATAACAAAAAATTGCTACAAGTCCTTTTTCTCACTTTCGATCTCTCTCTCTCTCTATTGCTCTTTGTCGCTATCTTTCACATTTTGTCTCTTTCTATCATGCACATGAGATTTTTTTTTTATGTGTTTTTTTCTTTTTGGATTTGCCTGATTTTTCGCTCTGTTACTCTGTTGTTATTGTTATTTATAATTATTTTGGGCAAAATGCCAGAAAATAATTCACTCTCACTCTGTCATTCATATCTTTTAATTAACTATAATTATGGCAATGACAATTATAATAAAAAGAAATTTATTTCATATAAAAACAACAACAACAACAACAACAACAACAACAACAACAAAATGTTACAATAAAAGTGTTAAAATAATAAAAATTTAATTCAGACGAGACTTTAACTTTGAATGTTAAAAAAAAAAAAGAAAAATAGCAAAATAGTTATATTTGGCAGGGGCCAAATCTTGGATACCCATAACCAATACACCATGATTCCACCATTCAGAGCCTGTTTCAGATTTTCCGGCATCTCAGTTTTTCAATTTTCTAGTACTCATTCAAAAAAATTTAAACAGTAAAAAAATGAAATAGACCAGACCGATTTGCATAATTTTTGGATCGTTGTTTTAAATTAGCAAACTCTCTATTTACACAAAGTTACACCTTTTTATCTTTTGCAGTTTGCATAAACTAAGTAAAAAATTACCAAAACTGAGGTGTTCTCAACTTACGTTGCATTTGGGCCGTATCCTTTGACTGACTTTATCCATTTTCAATATCAACCTGCTTATAAAAACTTTTAATGTTATAGATAAATTTCAGCTCGATATCTTTCTTTTGCAACAGGGAGAATTGTTAACAGCGCACGGACAGGCAGACAGACAGACAGACAGACGGACAGGCAGACAGACATTTCTAAATCGATTCAGAATTTAATGCTGATCAAAAATATATCTATATACATATATTAGTTGTAGGGCTGAATGGTGCGTTCAAGCAATTACATTAAATAACAACAACAATAATAACCATAATGCCAATGTGACTAAGAAAAGGAAAAAAACGACCTGAGATAATAACAATAACAAATAGACGAATGGACAATTATACCACAATATAAAACTACATTGATACATAAACGCACCCATATGCACACACACATACACACACACACACACATACATACATACATACATACATACATACATACATACATACATATTTAGTCAACATTGCCATGCGATGATGCAAGTGAATTCCGAGATTAAAATGAAAAACCAAAAAGCAAAAAAAAACCATATAAAAAAAAACTACAGAATGTTCAATGCGTGTATGTGTGTATGTGTGTATGTGTGCAAATTGGTATGCTGAAGAAAAGTATAATTTTTCATTTGATATCTTTGGCAAAGCAGACACACACATCATTCCAATTAAACCAATGAATTTTAAAATTTTATTATTATTGCTATCTACCAAATTGCACCACAGAAGAAGCCGTAACCCCTTTCTCTCCTTGTGCTAATAAATTAATGTCAAATTACATATGCGTTCAAGGCCCTTTTCTTTTTGAAGCGTTCTACATTCTACGTCCTACGTCCTAGCCCTACTAACTGCATCATACGTTTCGGGAAAGGCTACAAGCCATGCATAGAATTGACTCAATCAAGTCCATTGAACAATTGTAGAGGGCACACTTAAAATTATGCCAATCAGCAATTGGAAAGATGCTAAAAGTTATTAATAACGGTATATCGGTCGGCATTTTCTCTACTGATACTTTGTCTGTCAGACGAAGTGAAATGACGTTGATCATAATAAAATTGGCCCACATGATGACACCAGCAATATAATCTTGCATAGGGCATTGGCCCATGCTAAGTGATATAACTTGTATTACCCAAGGCAAATATAGGCCGATAACCTAAGCCTGTCACTGTACAACATACAACCTATTCAAAGGTATCCCGGTCTGTTGCCTGTTAATACATAAAAAGGCCCCTCGCTATAGAAGGCAACATAAAAACTTACTCATACGTATGAACAATTGATCGATTAATATCCTGATAAAGAGTGAAAATCGATTATTTGTTTTTTTTTATTGTTGTGCTTATACGTTTTCAATGACCGTAAGTGCGTTCTATGTGATTTGTTGTACAACAACAATAATAATTTAACAATGATAATGGGAACGACGACGAGAATCAAACCGAACACTCTTTTCCGTGTTGTACTCATTGTTATTGTTATTGTTATTGTTCTTATGTAGTGCCATTCCATTTTATATAGCATTCTCCTTTATTATAGGTGTATGTGTGTGTGGGTGTGTATGTGTGTGCGTTTTTTTTTTGTATACTTTCGTGCTTAAATCCCTGATGGCCCGATTATATGATTCCCCTACACCATCCCATTTTTATTTAGACTTATTTCTCTGTTTATATGTATGTCCGTCCATCCAACCATCCATTCAACCATCCATCCATCCATTCAACCACCCATCCATCCAAACATCCATTTATCCAATCATCTGTCTGCCTGTCTTTCTTTCTTTCTGTCTTTCTGTCCCTCCATTTTGCCTGAATACTTCTTTGGAATGATAATCCACAGGAATTAATAATAAATAAAACCATTAACAAATATTCGCTGCATTATCTCTAACATCATAGGCTTTAAATGTATATACACACATACACATATACATACATACATTTATTATTCCATTTACTTCAATTAAAGCATCTTGATTTCCATTGTGTTTTCGTTTGATACGCTCCCCCTTTAACGTTAAAGGGGGAGCATATCAAGAAGAACGTTTGACTTTTGCTCAGCAAAGTTAAATGTTACAATTAGAAGAAAAAGAAGAAGAAGAAGAAGAAGAAGAAGAAGAAGAAGAAGACGGAAAGCAAGATATATAAAAGGTAGGAAGGAAGAGAAGAAGGAGCAGAAATGACCATAAAATCAATGCCAATGAAAAATGTAGCGATAGTGATTTAAGTAAAAATAATTACACATGGCATATACTTATATTTATATTTATATATATATAACGGTAATTTTTACTATTTTGTAATAATAATAAATTTCAGTGCGCAATTAGATGAATTAAAAATTTAGATGGGCCATTAAAAATGATATTGCGAATTTGAATGAAATTCATAAAATTTCTTTACATGCATTGTTGCCACATTTCTACATTTACTTTTATTTAATTTTTTGTGAATTTTTTGTTTTTGTATGTATATAAATTTTTTAAATTTCTTCTTGCTGCCAATTTCGGCAACATTAAATAAATATCAATGATTTGTGTAATTTTTTCCTTAGAGATTTATAACGACTAAAATATCACAATATTGATTTTGTTTTTTTTTTTTTTTTTATATTAATAATTCCAATTAAAATAATAATAATGATGATTCATATATTTAATATTTAACATTCATTTAAATGTCTACATTAAACATTTTACACAAATATAAGCACATGTTGTTATTGATCATGGTTGTTGTACTGTTACTTATTTTAATGGTTTGGTGGTTACTTATAAGAAATGAAAAATCTCGATGGGGTCAGGTTAGTACGTATTCGGTTTTATTCGATTGATCGGCTTTATTCGATTTAACAGAAGCGTTAGTCATAAAATAGAAATTTGTAGAATGAATATGAAAATATGCAAAAAAATTAAAGTTGGATGAACGTGACGTGACAAAAGAAGATGGCGAAATAGTGGTTAGTGAATTTGGGGAAGAAGGAGTAGCAGCAATTGCAGCAGAATTTTGACGTTATATGATTTGGCTTTGCACAAAATTTTATAAACAACATTAATTGCATCAAACCCAGGGAGAAAGATATAGAAAGAGATAGAGAATGAGAGATAGAGAAAGAGAGATAGGGAAAGAGAGATAGGAGAGAGAGAGAGAGAGAGAGATCTATCTGATTGTTGCTGATTGGCATATTTGCTGTTTTCATTTCTTCCTATGCGGCTTCTGCTTGCTGTTGCTGGTGCTGTTGCTGGTGCTGTTGCTGGTGCGTAAGTAAATATTAACAAAACGTTTAGTTGCATCAAGTTCTCTCTGTTTTTAATTCTCTGTTTGTCTTTAGTTTTGTTTACTCTTGTTTCCCCTTTTTGTTTAATTTTCTTTTATAAACCATTTTTTTTTTAGGGTTTTTTTTTGACATGTTTTGAGGTTGTTGATGTTGACTTTTTTATGTTATATTTTTCTCCTGGTTTTTTCTTTTTTTTTTTTTTTTTTTTTTTTTGAAAAACAAATGCTTCCTAAACTCCGCTTGACCGTTTTGATGGATTGAATTTTTTGTTTTTTTTTTTTTTGCTTAATTTTATTTTTGCTTTAAAAGGTCATTTGTACTTATTCGACCACGTTGTCTTCTTCTTCTTCTTCTTCCTCTTCTTCTCCTTCTTCCTTTGTTTCTTCTTTTACTTATCATTCCTTTATGCGGTCATTACATTTGGGTATGCACGTGTGTGTGTGTGTGTGTGTGTGTGTGTGTGTGTGTGTGTGTAGTCTGTTTATTTATTTGTTTTCCGATTTCTATTTAACTTTTTCAGTTTTTTTTTAATTTTATACAAATAAAAATTAAGTTAAATATGTTTGTGTGTGTGTGTGTGTGTGTGTGTGTGTGTGTGTGTGTGTGTAACTATATATAAATATTTATTTAACGCAATACAAATTTTGTGTATTTTTCTATTCGCATACATTTTACTAGCATTTAATAACAGCAACAAAACAACCAACAATAACAAACAACAATTGCATTAAAATATTAGCAATGCATTATTAAAGAAGAATAAAGTACTTTTTATGTTATGTATATTGTTGTTATTGTTGTTATTGTTGTTGTTATTATTGTTGTTCCTACTGCCCATTTGCCAACATCGAATGACATGGAATGGCATGGAATGGAATTGAATGGAAAGAGCGCAAATTGAATGCACACACAGTACGATGCCTGTTATCATTTTGCTATGCCATATTAACGTTTTCTTCGTCTCTTTAGTCTTCCGTTTTCTTTTCTTTCGCTTGCTATATTTTAATCAATCTCTTCCCCTCTAATTCTGCTTAAACACCATCTCACTTTATCTTTCCATCTTCTTAACATATTTTTATCTTTCTCCCTCTCTCTATCTATTTCTTCTCTCTCTCTTCTCTCTCTCTCTCTCTCTCTCTCTATCTCTATCTAGCCTCTCGTCAGCCACCTTTCTCACAATGCGTGTGTGTACGTGTTTATTCATCACCCTTTTAGAAGTTTATGCTGCTGGTCTTTGTTTCCTTTGTTTCTCTTTTTTTTCGGTTTATTTGCTAATTTCCAACCTGTTTAATTATAAGACTTGTACCAAATTTCATTAAATAAACAAATACATCATACACCACAACACACGATTATACACACACACACATTCACATATTCATATAAATCGTATTTATTTAAAATTTAAAAAAAATCGTATTTACTTTCAATTTTAAAAATCGTCATGTTTCATTTAAACAGCTTTACAACAATAACAAGAATAATACAGAGAAAAAAAAAGCTAAATAAATGAAGAAAATGTTATAGTCGATTGTGATCGATTTTTAAATACCCTACACTATTTTGCTACATTTGCATAAAACTTCATGGCAAATGAATTAAGAGTTTCGAATTTCAATTAAAAATGAGAAAATATATGCATAAATTGAATAAGTTCATTGTAAGCGAGGTAGGCCAAAAAAAAAAACATGGATCATGGATCTACATCAATTTTGACATTCTCCTTTATTAAGGGCAATTTTAAAACTCAACGTATTATTATTATTTGAAATATTTTTTATATTGTGTCACTTCTCTCGATTTCTTTCAAAACTAATGCTCTGTGAGAAATGATCGTACGAAATAATGCATCTTAAACTATTGGATTAAAAAACATTACTGAAATAAATTCCATCAAAATATCTCATAAATTTCGATTTGCAACTTGATAAAATATTTACATGAATACGGCAAGCAAGCAGAATCAATTCAGATAAAGGTATAAAATTTTTGTTTGATTTGCCTAATTTCGCCCATTGACTTTTTTGTTTGATGGAGTACGCTACATATTTCCATTTTTTTTTTATCATTTTCTTTCAATTTGGATCAAATTTCTCACACATTAATATATTTCCACTGATTTCATTTCTTTAACATTTCCCATACACATCATCCACTATTTGAGTATCATTTTATCATCTTAATATCCCATAGAGAGGTACATAAATGCCTAAAATTAAATGCCTAAAAATTAAATGCCTAAAAATTATATAGCGATAAATATAGAGAGAGGAAAGAATAGATAATGGATTGAAGGATTATTTTTCTCACTTTTCCACTGATTTCATTTCTTTAACATGGGTCCTTAAAAATCATCATCCACTATTTGAGTATCATTTTATCATCAATAATCTCCCATAGAGAGGTACATAAATGCCTAAAAATTAAATGCCTAAAAATTAAATGCCTAAAAATTATATAGCGATAAATATAGAGAGAGGAAAGAATAGATAATGGATTGAAGGATTATTTTTCTCACTTTTCCACTGATTTCATTTCTTTGACATGGGTCCTTAAAAATCATCATCCACTATTTGAGTATCATTTTAACATCAACAATCTCCCATGGAGAGGTAGAAAAATGCCTAAAAATTAAATGCCTAAAAATTATATAGAGATAGATATACAGAGAGGAAGGAATAGATAATGGATTGAGGGATTATTTTTTGCTTTAGAACAATCTTTTGTACAACCACATAGTTAAGGTCATACCTTTTAGTTTATATTTTTGTTTTTGCTTTTTTCTTCCTCATAAATTAAAATGTCTTTCTTTTTTAGCTTTTATTTTTGAAATACCTTTCAATACCACAAAAAGCAGGCTAATGGAAATATGCTTAGGAAACATGCAAATAGGACAATATCCATGAAAAAGGAAGATGGTGAGAGTGTGGGAGCAGGCGAAATAGAGCTAAACAGACTTCATTACAATTTGAAAGAATTTTAAATGAAGTTGTTTTAATTCCAAATTTATTCCTTTTTTTCTTTCTTCTTTGTCTCCTTTTTTTTGTTTTTTTTTTTTTTTTTTGTATGCTGCTTCTTAATTTGCCTTTTGTTGGACCACATGCTGAAAGAGAAAAGATTTTATGATAATGATATCTTACTAATTTTTACATTTTCAAATGACTCTTATTTAGGAATTCAATAGAAAGAAAATCCATATAAAATTCTAATACTCGCAATGATAAAGAGAGAAAGAGAGCGTGATAATGATGGCAGAGCGGGAAAGAGATAATATGATATATAAATGCTTATCAGAGATTTATATAAAATGAAGCAGTACTTAAGTAGTTAAATACTACTTAAGAAGTTACAAACTACAAAATGAGTACTACAACTTTTTTTCATATTCTCTTTTTTTCTTAATCTTTCACCATAACACCATCGCCACCATCGCCACCATCGCTACCATCATTTCATCATTCCATAGCACATTCTTTACATTATTTAACGATATATTTGCCAAAAATCAAGATTACATACATTTTGCTAAATAAATATACCTTCAATCTATTTTCAACTGATAAACACAAAACAAAAAATAAAAATAAAAAAAACAAAGGAAATCGAAGAAAGCACAAAGATTAAGTACATAAATGAATGGATCAATAAATGGGAAAAACAGTAAAGAAAAAAAAAAAATCACAATAATAAAATACATACACACATACATACACATATGCATAAGACGTTTCAAATTTCTTTTTTAATAAAATCTACAAGTGCACGAGAGTAGTATTTTCTTAATATTTTCTTGCTTATCCAACACAAAAGCGAAATATAATTGATTGTTATTTTATTTTATTTTATTTTATTTTATTTTTATTATTTGCTTTCTATGTCCCTCTATACATTTCCCTCCATCTCTATCTGTTTCTTCAGCATTCCTTTTTTTTATATCACTATTTTTATTTGTTTCTATGTCTTCCTCTCCCTTATTATAGAAACTGTTGTCTCTGGCCAACGCTATTACAAAGGAAATATTTTAAATCCAAAAGGATACTATTACAACAGCAGTAGCAGCAACAACAATTAAGATTTATTACATTTGTGTAATTGTAATTGTAGTTGTAGTTACTTTGTAATCGAACTTAAAAAAATCAAATTATATTCTAAAATATTTTTCC
The DNA here is from genome assembly GCA_023089585.1 of Melophagus ovinus. Classification (NCBI taxonomy): domain Eukaryota; kingdom Metazoa; phylum Arthropoda; class Insecta; order Diptera; family Hippoboscidae; genus Melophagus; species Melophagus ovinus. The sequence goes on along the minus strand of JAKKIB010000206.1, from coordinate 136,294 downwards.
TTATAATAAAACTAAATAGAACAAAACAAAACAAAATGGAAGAAATTAAATGTTGAAAATAAAATAAATGTGAGAAGGATAAAGAAATAAAGTTAAACGATATCTATATATACATATAAATCGATAATGATAGATAAAAAGTGTCAATAAAAATGTAAGCTTGCAAAGTGTACACGAGTACGAGTATTTAATTGTGTGAGTGTGTGAATGTGTGAGTGTTTGTGTGTGTGGCGATTAGGTAGTGTAAAACCTTCATGGGTACTAACAGCCATCTATTGGCATACACGATTTACAGACAGTGTTCGCTTTGGCTTCACTTCTGCCTAAGCCTACACACACATCTCTCCGCCATCCAGCGTACGCCTCCCTCGGGGCACTTTCGTTAGGGATTACTTAATGTAAGTCATCGTTCTTCTTTGCACCCTTCTGGCCCACTCTACCGTCCTTAATGCTTCTAATACAAGGTCAACTATTTTATTGATTTTTCAACAATTGATCTCCCTGGTTATCTAATAATCCACGACGTTTTGCGTTGGAAGGTGCCCGCTACGAAACGAGCAATGAAAGAAGATGTGTTCTACATCTTCGTATTCGTTAGTTTACATGGGGGACATTATCAAGCCCAAACTTACGTAAGTATCTCTTAAAAACACCATTTCCGTTCAAGAACCGTGTGATATAGAAGTTTCCATCCTTGCCTCTCCTGTTAATCCAGCTTGATATGTCCGAAATAAGCCTGTGTGTCCATTTCGCTTTTGCATCGGTTCTGCCACAGTCCCGATAGCGAGGATACATCTTTCTCCTACCATTTTATATTCTATTTGGCATTTCCGCTAGTTGCGTAAATTGCCGCCATTTTATCTGTAATTCACTTTCCTGATTGCATCATATATCAGTAACCATCGCCACTGCAGCACCGTGCCGCTTGATACCCTCTCTCCAGCGTTTACCCTTTATGACTGGGCTTGCTATATTAACTGCGTTTCTTATAGCGTCAATAGTCGATCTGCCTTTTTTGACTCCAAACTGGTACCTCGATAACGGCACCTTTTCTTCTGCAATGCGAGGAAGTTTGCGATATGAAATTCCTTTTAGACACTTATCCAAAGTGTCGCTTATCGATATGCTTGCGGTTCCTCCGTTTGACGTTTTCTTTTGGGTACGATAACCAAGATTTATAAGCTCTTCCAGTCTTTGTGCTCTCTGGAAAATGCGATCTTAAGATATTCCTCAACTTCCGTGGGTCTGTGGGAGTGGACCAATTGCCCAGGTGTAGCTCGCTTATTGCTACTTTGGACGCTAAGCTCCAAAGGTTTACGTTTCCCTATAACATATCTGCTTGAAGCAGCGCTTTTTGCCTTTCTTTATGGCCAACTGAAGTGGTCATGCTTTTTTTATGTTTTGAGCTTGCAGAATTTTGTATTTCTTGCAATTTCTCAAAAATGAAAAAGAAAAAAAAAGCGATAAATGAAAACGATAAAATACATTTTTCCATATACGATGCGCATTAAATAAATGCGATAACATAGGTAATATTTTTTTTTTTTTGGATATAAATGTATTGGCATACTTTCTCTACTACGCTATTATAATTCAAAGTGAGATTATTAAAGCGATATTAATGCGCATTACAAGGCGATATTTTATTTAAAATCTTATTAAGCGATAAAGTTCAAAGGCAGCAACCAGACAAAAAAAAGCATAACAAATGCAAAAGTGCCATTTATTTTGCCGACTTCTCGCGCTTGAACTGTTCAGTGTTTCACATTCTTCACATTATAGTAAAATTCCTTCTTTTCTCCTATTTTCCTCTTTTCCAACTTATTTGCATATGTAATTCATGAGGATGTATTGCATATTTGGGGATACGTATGTGAACAATTGTGAAACCATAACACTTGGATTATAAAGAAAATGACAACAGCAGAAAAAAGAAAAAGAAAGAAAACGAAGCGTCAGAGAAGCAAAAAAAAAAAAAAAAGAAAAAAATAAAGAACAACAAAACACAGAAAAAAAAGTGTGGTCTTTTGCTTAATTTGCGGTACACTTAACAAAGTGAAATGAAATGAACGGTACATAGAAACTTCCACAAAAATGTAGATATGAAAATATGCACAATAAAATGGTACAGCAACAACAACAGTAGCAGCAGTAGCAGTAGCAGCAACAACAAAAACATAGACATAACATTGACACTGGAAGCGTCTAAAGGAACGAGTATGATAAACTGAGTGAGAGCGTGAGAGATGGAGTGAAGAGCAGAGAGACGAACAGACAATGAAAGTTAAAGTTTTGGAGTGCTCTTTTTCATATTTATAACAAAAAATACTTATATTTAACTGCATTATACAAAATGTATAATATGCATCCATATGCAGCAAGGCATTACCATGTGTATGTGTATGTGTATGTGTATGTGTGTGTGTGTGTTAGTGTTAATATTATGCATTCTATATTTTCATAAAGAAATATAAGCAAAAGCCATCAAACCTCTACGTATGGTTGAATGCGGTTCGCATACACAATTCAGTTCGATGTTCGATTGCGTTGAATTGTTATAGATTACGGTTTATGGTAAATGTTTATACAAAACAAATATACACACAGAGAGAGAGAAAAAGAATACTAACAGCAGATAGATAATGATAGAGAAATACATAGACAGAAAGTAAAAACAAAGAGTTGGAATATGATATTTTAATATTTATGAATATCTGGCCTTTGCAAACAATTGTCAATTCGGTATGATTCACAAAAAACCAATTAAAAATAAAAATAAAAATAAATTAAGCCATTTGTAGAATATAAGAAATGGCTTTTGCCTTTTACCTTAGAAATATTTTAAATGTCGCATCTAGAAATCTATTGTAAGATCATTACAATCATTTGTTTTCTTCAAGTTTAGTGATAGTCATGGCATTATCATTTAATACAAAACTATGATTTAAGTCATATGAAATATAAAATTTTTTTTAATAGTAATTGTTAAAGAGATAGAAAGAGATAGAAAGATTTTAATCGATAATGGATTTGTTTCAATCACTTAGTATTTAAACAACTGAAAATTTCATAGATTCAGAAAAGTATAATCGAAGTGATATGGAATTGAATAACTATTTTTCTAATGAGTAAACTTAAATGGAAAGTTTCAGCATTCGAGATCGAGACTTACACAGATCAATTCAATTCAATTCAATTAAAATGATTTTTTTTTTATTTTTTTTAAAGTCTTTTTTTTTTTATTATTATTAAAAAATTTGTTGTTTGGTTTGTTGTTGGTGTTGCTTTCTGTCAGTCCATTCCATAATTTTATATGGATAACTATAAACGAAGGAATTTTATTAAAAATTTCCCCTTAGTTTCTTCTCTCGTTTTTTTTTCTTTCTTTTCTTTCTTTTTGTTTGTTTTTTTTTTTTACTTCATGTTAAAATTTCTTTACAAAAATATTTATTTTTCTTTTGTTTTGTTTTGTTTTGTTTTGTTTTGTTTTTCTCTTTTTTGTTGCATTTTTTATGATTTAATCAATCGCAAATCAACGTATGAGAGAGCAATAGAGCGATAGAGCGATAGAGATAGATAGCTAAATAGAGAAGGATTTATAAATTTTTTACATTCACTCACGTAAATTATCATTTTTGCATAATTATTATGCATTATAATTTTTTCATATTTTACAGTACGATCAATGCAATGCAGTAAGACGAGGCAGAGAGGGATTGAGTGTAGAAAATGTCTCCCTTGTGAAGTTACTTTTTCATTTATTTTTATTTTTGGTTTTTCTCTTAATAATTGATTTCCTGCCATTTTGATAATTTTTCTCATCTTCTTTAACTGATACTAAACATGTCTAGACGTTAGACCATTTAAAATACTAGAAATCTTTTTAGTTAGCAAATATCAAATCGATTCATATAAAATGATTTTTGAAAACGATATAAAACTATGCCTGACCATTTATCTGAAATTGTCAAACTATTTATGTGGTTTTGATATTTTGAGAAAAATATCAAAAATCTAGGCTTCTTTGTGTTACGTCAAAGATACTTTGAAAAGTCTGCAGATTTGTTTTTATTATTTAGACGTTCTCTTTTTTTTTAAATATAAATGATAAAAGAAGTTTAAAAACTTTATTAAAAAAAATAAAAACAAAAACAATACTTTTAATAAGTTAAGTGGTATAGAGAATTTAAAAGTCGACTACACATATTTTTTCTTTAATTTCTTTATATCTTAATCTTTTAATTGAACTACAGCAACAGCAAGAAATAGAGAAACCATAACTGGCTTAAAATTTAAGAGAATTTTTTCGTTGTTTCAAAAAAAAAAAAGAAGAGAAAAGATTGTGTTAAAACTTTTCATATGAAAACTCTTTCATTCGATCGTCTTGTCATTCAATATTTTTAAACATGCACTTAATCATTGGACCAGGAGTTACCTTGTTATTCTTTTGTTCTTTATTTCGTTTATTCGTTTGTTTATTCGTTGTTGTTGTTATTTCAATTTTGCTTCTTCTTTATTATTTAGTTCGTACCATAATGACCAAGCGAAGTCTTCTTTGTACCTCTAGAGAGTCATGTCATTATAAAACTTGTACTCAATCGCAAAAAAAAAGAAAAACTCTGATACACACGCAAGCTAACACACAATCTCCATTACTCACTCACAAACACACTCTATCTGGGTTTCTCTTTAAGATTATTAAGATTATTGCTGCATGCATATAACACATGTATTACTCTTTTCTCCTGCCTACCGGGAAACCGAACAACTCTTCATAAATATATGTATATGTGTAATGGCATTGCAATTTTCGATCTATTTTCTGCTTTATTTCTTTATAATGACATTGGTATGCAAGAGTAGTAAATATTTCGTTCAAGTATTTTTTTCTCAATCATTTTTTGTTCTTTTTATTTGTGTGTTTTTTATCGTTTTCTTCGCTTTATCTTAACTCATACTCGTACTCATACTTATACTCATTCTTATTGACTCTCGTTCTCTCACACTTTCTTGGACGCTATCTCTCTTTCGTACTGGCATGTTCCCTTATTTTTTTTTTTAATGGCTGGTACGAGTAAGTTTTTAGGCAAAAATTATAACTATTGCTGCTGCTAATGTTAATGCTGCTTTTGTACTTTTTATTGTTGTTATTGCTTTATTTATTGCATTCTTTTTTTACTTTATATAATTTATCGGTATCTTTATCTTTGATACTTTTTAAATTCTATAGCCTTTTCTTTCCATCTTCTACCAATTCTTTTCTGCACAGCATCCTTCTTTTATTTTATAAATATGTATTTTGAAGTCATTCCCATTTGCTTTAACATTATTTTAATACATTGAGACAACATCACACACATTCACACACATTCAGACACATTCACATATTTTTTTACTTTTACTGTGAAAAGAATTGTCAGCTGCATTCGGTTGCCGTTTAGTTAATTTAACCCAAACTACAAAACTACTGTACTGGTCTTTTCAATTTTTCTTTTTTTTTCTTTTAATAACAAAATTTTGATTATCGTATGGCTTAAAGTACATTTTACATACATGTATACAATAATTTCTTCAAATGCATCTTTGTTTTCATTGGACCAATTATATTCTTTTGAGTTTAATGTGCTTTAAAAAAAAGAGTATGGCGATTCATTTAGTCGGGCCCCCAAAAAGATATTTTATAAATTTAAATCATTAAAAAAAATATATTCCCTTTAATGGAATGGAATCACTTGCCGTGATGCCTTAATACCAAGGTGCTTTAAGATCGATAGCCACGGGCACATAGTGCCGTCACCCTAGTTTTCAATTTAAAGCTAGGTTCGAAGCCTTTCCAAGAACTCCCCTAGACCCATTTTATTGGCGACATGAAATCTTGTAGGACAAGCATACAGATTTAAGATTAAACGAGCACTGTCCGCCATGTGGGCACCGCAGTCAAAATTCTGGAGTCAACTCCAATATCATCTGATCTGTTTGGTATCAAATTAAATCTTTGGCCCAATCGCATGAACTCAAGAGTCGCCACCAAGGTCTGTCCTAACAACTATCTTTTCATAGGCCACTACCAGTTGAGCTGGATTTTCTCGGGACTGATCGATCCAACAAAAATAAATACAAGCAGATGCAATTGAATTATTAAAGAAAACGAAAAATTTTTAACAAGAAATCCAGTATTTCGAAATATTTTTATTAGGAGATTTCACAAAACTCTTGACAATTTATTATACAATCTCTTTTAAAAATATCTAGAAAATGTTTTATGGGAAGCAAAACAATGAAGAAGAGGAAGAAGCAAAAAAAAGAAATTCCATTTTTAATTCTGGTTATACTTTTTAACGACAGCAACCATAAGTCACAAAATCCCATTCGATCTAAAATATAGAAATTTTAGATTGATGGAAAATAAATTTGTATATTTTTGCATTTTGCATATCGATCTGAATTTTCCTTCATTATTATTATTTTTTTTTTTTTTGTTATATTTTACTGGCCATTTGTATTTTCTGCCTTATAATCATTTACTTAAAACTTATTGGCAGGTTTTCTGATGCTTCAAAAAATTCCAGCGTAATAATAAATAAAAAAAAAAAAAACCGAAACAGCTACAGAAACACACACAAACACACAACCACAATAAATTTCGTTAGTTTTGTCGTTACTCGTTTCAATCGTTACAAATCTATAACAAATAAAAAAAAGAAAAAGACGCAGAGAAATACACGATCAACAAAGTCAGCAAAAATGCCAAAAACAACAATAACAAAATAAATAAAATAAACAGCTGCTGTTATGGCGTTTCTTTTTCTTTTTTATCAACGCTTATTGTTGTTATTGTTGATTATTGGTGCTATTTGGTTTTGGTTTTTTCTTACACACATACACACGCTTAAATGTACACGGCATACGTTCGTAACAAGTTTTTCTGGTTTCGTTTAATTTTGCGCCTTCTTCTTTTTCTTCTTTGTTACTTTACCAGTTCTTTCCTTTTTATTTTACAGTTTCTTTTTTTTTTATGCTTTTTACATTATTATATTGAAAATTTTATATTCTCGCATGCACACACACACACATTTATTTATTTATATAAACATATGCATACATTTTTCGATTTATGTACAAAAAATTTAATTGATAAATCAATTTTATTTTTTTATGCCATATAAAATAAGAGAAATGTGTGATTGTGCGTGCATATTTTTAATTTAGACAAAACAGAAAAAAAAAGTCATGAAATTTTTATTGTTGATGTTGCACAATTCTCTTAACAAAAACAAAACAAACAAATAAAAATAAAAAAAAGAAAAAAAGGAAAAACTTCTTACTTTGATCGTTTTTATCATCATTATTAGAATTATTTTGTTGCTATTGCTGTTGCTGCTATTTTAATTATTATTATTATTATTGTTATTGTTGTTGTTTTTTTTTTTTTTTTTGGAATGAACGAAACCAATTGATATTAAATTTTTCTTTTCCTTTTTGGTTTTTTATAAACGAGTTTTTTCTATTTTACATATATTTTTGTTGTTGTTATTTGTTTTTTTTTTTTTAAATAAAAAAAATTTTTACACGTAAAAACATACAAACGCTTAGACGCCCGCACTATAACAATTTAATGTTGCTTTGAATTTTGTATTTATTTAATTTTTCTTAATTTATTTTATCAATATATTTCTTATAATTATCCCCATTTTTATTTATATATATATAAAATTTTTTTTGTTGAATTTTTCAACACATGAATTTTATGTATTAAATTAGAAAAATTTATTGCCAGAACCGAACTGTATTACCATTCTTTTGCCTATTTCCGCACAAACTATTTTATACAATTTGAGCAAGAATGAAAATGATTTCTTAACATAATAACGTTTTTTATATGTTAATATTTGCTGTCCATACATTTTCTTCTTGTTCTTCTTCTTACAACATATTTACATCTTATAAACATAAATAGTTTGTATTCTTTATAAATTACAGAAATTTTCTCAATTCTGTTAGGCCTTCACCAGAATGATTAACAGACAGTTAAAGTTCGTTTGAGAGTGATAGAAAGAGGTAGAAAGACATAAACAGAGAGAGTGAGATAGAGAAAAGTTATGTTAGTTAGATATAGTTGAAGGTTTTATTTAACATTTTATATATGAAACATTTGAATTGAGTTTTTTATCTCTCTGCAATACTCTTCCTCACACTATTATACTCTATCTCTTTCTGTCTCTATCTCACCCTATCTCTCTATCTCTTTATCTATCTCTCAATGTGTATATCATGTTATTTTATGTTAATTGTAAAGAGCGTAGATTCAAATATAAGTGGAGTCTATTTAAAAAAACTTATCTCATTTCTCATTTTTATGGAAATTGTACTAAATTGCATTAAATGAAATATTTTAGTACAAGAAATATACGAAACAATTATGCTTTGAAATATCTGGTTGTACCAGAAATATGCCACACAGACAGGCCCATTTTTAATAATTAGAAGATTTTTTTGGGCAAAATTTAAACAACATTATACGATTAGAGATTAAGAGCTTAACTCAAATAATCCTCTAAAAAATTCAAATTGGACTTAGATATAGCAGAATTGAGATTTATTAGTTCCACTTAAACTGAACTAAATTACTACACCTGAGTATTACTGAACTAAGTACTACAAAGGAATGTAAAAAATACGATAGAAAAAAAAAATGGGTGTGGAAAACCAGAAAGTAAGACAGATTTTATTTCAGACAGCTAGCTGAACAAAACAAAACGTTTTAAATAACTAACTAGAAAACGGAGAAAACACAAGATGCCGTCAAATAAAATAATATTGTAACATGAAATTTTTCTGTAATCATGTAACATAAATTTCAATAACAGAAGAATTATTAACATTAATAAAACGTCATGTAACAGTAGCAGTAGCGACCTCAATCGTGTAACGGTTTGAGAATGTTGGAAATCTCCATTTTCTGTTTAATTCTGTTAAAAATCTTAAATCTTGTAAGAGAATTGTTTAAACTCAATTTAGAAATTAAGTACAAAAAAGAGAGCTAGAAAAGAGAAATCTCAAGAAAAAAAAACCAGTATTCTTATTGATTAATTGGCTGGCAATTCCATATTACTTGTTAATGCCGGTTTACCATTGATCTCTGTCTCTTTCACTCTCTCTTATTATCTCTCCGCCCTACATACACATTCTATAACTAAAAATGTTAATATTAACATGTAAACAAATTACATTTACATTGGAATAATATATTATAAAAAAAAGTGTTTATGTTATCTTACATAAATGTTAAAAAGAATGTCCTTGAAGTGAGAGAAACATTTTTTTTGTGTTTTCCATTTGTTTTACAAATGGATGTGAATCAAATAAAGAAAAAGAAGCGAAAGAATTCAATAAATCAAATAATCTGTAAAATGGCTTTTAATTAATGTTCTTATGTTCTTGTCATAAAAGATTTAAACAATACAATAATAATAATAATAATAATAATAATAATAAAAATTTCCTTCCGTTGATAGATCCTTAATATCAAACATAACTGATAAGTATAAACATTCAAATAACGGATTTTTAAAGGAGATTGTGTACAAATTTTATGATTTTACAGCGATCAAGTGTTCAAATTTCACGTTTCACGAATGAAATATAAAAGAGCAGCGGCTGATGAAAATCATTTTAACTCTATTAATAAAGCAAAAATTTTAAAAACTTTTACATCAGGCCACACTTTAAAACGCTCTTATCACTAACTTGTTCATCATTCTTTGGAAATCAGCAAATCTATCAAAAATAAATACTAAATAGAATTATTGTGGCGATTGATTGTTTGAAAAAAAAATATGGAAAGAAAACTGATCATTTCGTTTAGATATTTATTAAATGATGTCTTTAGTCAATAAATTTCTTTCAGTATAAACTGATTAGACTTTATAAGATACCAGAGAAATTTGTATTAGGATTTTTAGTTACCTGATCGAATGAATTTATTCTTGTTCTTCTTATATCCTTTTAATTTTTGCATTCCCTTCTATGTGCTCGCTTTTCCATCATTTATATTAAGAAAGTTGTTTTCTTAAAGCACAACATTCAAAGATTTTGAAAACAACACAACACACACACAACAATATAAAGGCAGGGTGAGCGAGTAGCATTAAAAAGAGACGAAGAAGATGGATGAAAAATTTTTCCCTTAACTTAACTTAAGTTAACTATCAGCACAAAATATTTATGGTTGAGTACTTTTTTCACTTTGATGCAATGAAATCAACCAACATATTGACAGACAGACACGCACATATCTATAATAATGTATATACAGACATACACATACACACACATTGGCTAACGTAGTTAGCTCTAGACTGCTATGTGCGTGCCCTGTTTGGACGGGGCAGCAGAAGAACAAGCAGCTTCTTCGGAAGGTAGCGGCTGTACAAAGGCTAGGCTCATTAAGAACTATCTCTGATGAGGATGCTAACATAGTAGCAAGAGCCGTACCGCTGGACATTTTTGCAGATAAGACGACCAAGACGGAGGGCAGCTGGTGAAAACCTTACATCGCTTATTAAACGAAAGGAGCGGGAAATATCCCTATTGCTTTGTGGATGGGATAATTCGGCAAAAGGAAAACGGATACATAGGTTTATGCCGGACATATTTACCTGGATTAACAGAAAAAGCGGGGATGTAAACTTCTACATTCACTTCTATATAGTTCTTGACCGGATGTGGCGTTCTTAGGAAATGCCTCTATAAGTTCGGGCACAACGGGTCATCGACATGCCCAAAATGCACCAACGAGGAGGTAGGTGTAGAACATATCTTCTTTCATTGCCCATGCTTCACAGCGCGTAGGTTGAGATACCTTACAACGTGAAGCGTGGTAGATAACAAGCGTAATTATTGTCTTCCTATTAAAGGAACTAAGGAACTAAGGAACTAAGGGTGACTGAACGGGCCAGAAGGGAGCAAGAAACACGATAAATGCATAAGTATGCTGAGGAGACCCCCCGTGTAGTAATATCTAAGGGGCAGTGCCGCGGAGGAATTGAATGGACAGCGGAAAACAATGTGTTTTAGTACGGTGGTATAGGCAGGAGAGAAGCCCAGTCCAGCTCTGTCCATGAATCCGTCGTGCATGCCAACAGACGGCTGTTGGTACCCATGAAATTTTCACACTACCTGATCAAAAAAACAACAAAAAAAAAAACAAACAAACAAACAAACAAACAAAAAAACAACATACACCCAAATGTGTTTGCAAAAACTCAATTGAGAAAAAATTGTGTGCACTTCTAAAATGATGATTGTATTTTGTGCTGTAAGAACCATGATAATAAAATAACATTATTATTATTGTTGTTACTCTCTCTCTCTCTCTCTCTCTCTTTCTCTGTCTCTCTTTCTTTCTTTCTCTCTATCTGTCTATCTGTCTGTCTGTCTGTCTGTCTGTTTGCTTTATCCATCTATCTATATATATATATATATATATATTTTGTTACATATCATTAACATTAACATCATCATAAGTGTAATGTCTGTTGTGTGTGTGTGTGTGTGTGTGTGTGTGTGTTATTTGGCCTTTGACCAAAAAGACCGGTATGTCAGTCATAAACTAACATTCGACTTTTATATTTATATATTTCTCTATATTTCTTTCACATCTCCTACATCTCTTCTATCGATCTTACGCTTCCTTTCGCTTTATGCGGAAATTTCATCTTTTTTTTTTTTTCTTTTCTTTTCTTTTTTTCTTCTTTACAACTTTTAACGCTTGATTTGCTCAGTTCTGTTTTATTTCTATATACGTGTATTTATCTATCTACCTCACCACCTTTTTTTGTTATCAGATATTTTTAGATTTTATTGTTTGTTTATTTATCCAACTCTCTAAACTAAGTTCTACATAAAATTGTTAGATTAGTGGCACAAAAGCCTCAAGTGCCTTGTAAAACAAAAAAAAAAAAAAACAAACAAACAAACAAAAAAAAAACAAAACCAACCATGAATATTAAAGAAAAAATGGACAGGCAACAATAAGAATAGCAACAACAATAACAATAACAATAACAAATAAAATAGTCTAAATATTAAAAAAAAAAATTACTCAAATATTTTTTTTAGGTGCACGTGTACGTGTGTCATTTGTCCGTTACTTAACGTTTACTGATATTAAATGTAAGAAAGAGATATTTAGTTAGAATGAGATAGATAGATTTATAAATGTTGTAAATGCTTTTCTATTTGACGTATCATTTATTCGATTACCAGAATAACAATAAAAGATTATGCTCAAACAAACAAGCAGCAAATGCACGCACAGAGAGAGAGAGAGAGAGAGAGAGAGATAGTTGTTCAATTTCTTTGTATTTTTATTTCTATATGTATATATGTGTATGTACACACACACACACCCACACCCACACTTCCACACACTCACACACCCACACCCACACTTCCACACCCACATGCATTTAGTGAAATTTTATGAAGCATTTATGTTGTATCAGTTACTTTTGTTCGCCCTAAATAAAACAAATTGCTTTTGGTTCTTTGTTGTTGTTGTTGTTGTTGTTCTTTAATTTATATTATTGCGACAACATTTTATTACAAACAATTTGCCCATTAAAAGATGAGAGTGATATTAGGCCATGTAAAAGGCAAAAAGGCGATTGCTTATCACAAAATTATTTATTTTTGTAATTTTTTTTTTTCTTTCTTCATTTTTCTTTCTTCATTTTTCTTTCTTCATTTTTCTTTTGCATAAGTTTTCTTTACCTTTATTCCATTCAATTTGGTAATTTTAATTTTAATCATCTGAATTATTGAGCTGGAATATTTCGATTGTTTTATGAGTGTAGAGACATAACAAAAAAAAAAAAAAAAAAAAAAAAAAAAAAAAGAGAACATCGCCGATATCTGTTCGTGGCATGCGGCAACTGAATGAGTGAGTGTTATTCGAAAATTCGAAAATTCGAAAATTCACGTAACTCTGAAAATTTGTCGTAGTCTCTTTGATGCAACAATTTAAAATGACTTTTAAAATTGTAATGAATAGTTACGCCCCTTTTTTATACTTTTTCTACTTATATTACACTTTCCTAGAAGAAAAATTTGTTACACTTCTATTTTGCTTTAGACACATTTATGTTCAATTCCATTCATATTTAATCATCTCCATATCATTATTTAACTTTCCTTCTCTCTCTCTCTCTTTCTCTCTCTCTCTCTCTCTCTCTCTCTCTCTCTCCCTCTCTATTTATATATATATGTCTCACTCCCCTTGTTTCTGCTCTGTCTGCCTTTACGTGTGTGTGTGTGTGTTTGTGTGTTTGTGTGTTTGTGTGTTTGTATGTTTGTGTGTTTGTGTGTTCGTCATTTCCTGGCATATTAAAATAAATTTCTATTCATTAAAGGAATTTACCATTTACTGTTTCCTTTGGTACCTCCTGCCACTTCTCTTTATTTTTCTACTTCTTCTAGTGCTTCTTCTTTTTTTTCTGCTTCTTCTTGCTTTTACCTGGAAACACGTTCACTGGTTAAAATTAAAGTTAGAAATAGAAAAATTACTAAATAATTTGTTATTTTTATATGATTTATGTGTGTAGTTGTGTGTGTGTGTGTGTGTGTGTGTGTCTGTCTGTCTGTGTATGCGTATTCATTATAAAATATGAATTGTAAAAATAAGTTAATGTTGCTTAAACTTTATCATATTTCTATGCTTCTTCTTCTTCTTCTTCTTCCTCCTCCTCCTCTTCTTCTTCTTCTTCTTCTTCTTCTACGCCGCTAAGAAGCTCATGCAGTTTTCCTGCTGCTATCTTTGCTTTTGTATTTTTTTTTTACCAATTTTCTTTTTCTCCTAGGATTTTGAAAAAAAATTATTACACATCATTATTATTATTATTGTTATTGTTGTTGTTTTTGTTATTGTTGTAATAATCGTAATTACTGTTGAATATCATTAAATAAAACCTCTTTAAAAAATTTTGCAAAAATAACAATAAAAAAAAAAAGCAAAAATATAAATGAAGAGAACGCCGTTGCATCTTAAAATATTTTTATTGAATCATGAATTTTTTGTTTGTGTTTCTAAGCAGAAACTAGATTATTAACTTTAATTTTAATTTAGGCGGAAAATTCTTCAACAACAAACTGATACAATTTCTATTTTATTCTCTCATTTTATTTATTTATTTTTCTACAATTTTTTTTTGTTTTGTTTTTTTTTTTTTTGACAATAAAAATCCATAATTTCGATTGTAAATTACAATTAAGTAAGTTCAAGTCTATCACATTTAGGAAATATTTAAATTAATACGCATTTAAAATTTCAATCCAAAAAAAAAAAATAAATAAAAGAAAAAAATTGTTACTTTTCTCTTTTCTCTTTTCTCTTTTTTTGGGACATTTATTTGATTTTCATGAAATATTTTATTGCTACTTTAATCTTTCTTCTTCTTCTTATTATTATTGTTGTTATTATTAAACCTCCACATGAGGCAACGTATTCGTTCGTAAGTAGTGTTTGTTTTTTTTTTTTTTTTTTTTTTTGGAATCAAGCGTTAAGAGTTTTTTAGTTTTTTCTTTTTTTTTTTGTTTATACATTTATTTTATTTTTCTTCGGAGAGATTTAATATTTTTTTTCTTACTAGCACTGTCTAAAATGTGTCTCTTTCTCAACTAAACCGTTATTCTTTATACGAGCACATGCTTAAAATTATACTATGAAAAATTTCTGTTAGTAGGGAAAAATTCTCAATGAACTTCTCTCAGTTAAGCCCTTTTCTTATTTTTTTTATTATTTTATTTTATAATTTTTTTTTTGTTTTGTTTCTTCTGTTTCTCTTGTCTTTTCTTAAATTTTATACCTGTATGTACACACACACACACACACACAAACGAACACCTATAAGGAAAAAATTGTAAAAATTAAGTTGAAGTTAAAACCGTTTAGAATATACCAGTGGATAAATAGTGGCCGCTTTAAGCCAAAAAAAAAAACAGTTTAGAGTGAGTGCCCATAGAAAATTTAAGGGAAAATTAGGAAAAACAAAAAAAAAAGGCTGAATGTCAAATGGCTGGTCAGACATGCTTTAGTTAATTTCAATCAAATTATGGAGTAACAGTTGGGAGGTGAGTGTTACATAAGCACATACAAAATTATTTTGGCCGCACAAAATGTAGGGCATACAAAAAAAAAAGGCTGAGTATGTGAAAAAATTCTTTTCATTTTCAGTCATTGTCGGCCTGTCTACGTTTTTAAGTTATTGCTTTAAAATACATGTGAGGTTGTGTTACTAAAATAACAATAACAATAACAATAACAATAACAATAACAATAACAATAACAATAACAATAACAATAACAATAACAATAACAATAACAATAACAATAACAATAACAATAACAATAACAATAATAATAACAATAACAATAACAATAACAATAACAATAACAATAACAATAACAATAACAATAACAATAACAATAACAATAACAATAACAATAACAATAACAATAACAATAACAATAACAATAACAATAACAATAACACACAATAACAATAACAATAACAATAACAATAACAATAACAATAACAATAACAATAACAATAACAATAACAATAACAATAACAATAACAATAACAATAACAATAACAATAACAATAACAATATAACAATAACAATAACAATAACAATAACAATAACAATAACAATAACAATAACAATAACAATAACAATAACAATAACAATAACAATAACAATAACAATAACAATAACAATAACAATTAACAATAACAATAACAATAACAATAACAATAACAATAACAATAACAATAACAATAACAATAACAATAACAATAACAATAACAATAACAATAACAATAACAATAACAATAACAATAACAATAACAATAACAATAACAATAACAATAACAATAACAATAACAATAACAATAACACAATAACAATAACAATAACAATAACAATAACAATAACAATAAAACAATAACAATAACAATAACAATAACAATAACAATAATAACATAACAATAACAATAACAATAACAATAACAATAACAATAACAATAACAATAACAATAACAATAACAATAACAATAACAATAACAATAACAATAACAATAACAATAACAATAACAATAACAATAACAATAACAATAACAATAACAATAACAATAACAATAACAATAACAATAACAATAACAATAACAATAACAATAACAATAACAATAACAATAACAATAACAATAACAATAACAATAACAATAACAATAACAGCAATAACAAATTTCTGCAATAGCAACAATCAAATCCTAGAAAACAGACAAAACTTGTTCTTGCAGCTGTAACATTATTTTTAAGTTTTTACCTTAAAAATACGAAGCGCCAGCCAACAAGCAAAAAAACAAAAAAAAAAGACAAAGCAAAACAAAACAAGTGAGACAATTGTTCAAATTAGGAGCACACACACACACACACACACACACACACACACACACACACACACACACACACACACACACACACACACACACACACACACACACACACACACTCTAGTCATGCTTAAATTGCCTTTGAAGCCTAATCCCTTAACCCAATAATACATAGACGGACAGACAGACAAACAGACAGACAGACAGACAGATAGATAGATAGATAGATAACTAAATATCATTAAAACAGTTTTTGAGTATAAAAAAATCAGAAGATTTTTTATATTTTCTTTTAGATGTTGCATACGCTTAGAGAAACTGAGCTTACCAGCAACCCATCTGAGTAATGGTTTTGAATATTCTGGCATATATTTTACTTTGCTCTTTATAAAAAAAAAAAAAAAAAAACGAAAAAGAAAAATTAAACTACACATGTTTGTTGTTTTTATTATTGTTGTTATTTATTTTTTCTGTTCATTATTTTGTTTTTATGTCTTATTCCTTGAATTTTTATGTGCCGTGATATTTGTATCCATTTTCTTGAAATTCAACCACATTCAAATGGTTGAATTTCAAGAAAATGACAAGCACAATACCAAACGAAGATGAGAAGATAAAGAAAACAAAAATTGTAAATTCACCTGAAAATTCAAAAGAAAATGAGAAGTGAAAAATGAAAAATGATAAGAAGCAAGAAGAAAAGCAAATGACAAGAAAAGTATGGAATATTTTATATACCACTCATTATTTCACATAATCACTTTATCATTCAATGGATAAAATAACACAACAATGATAGAAATGGTTAAGAAGTAAAGCGCAGTGTTATAAAAAAACAAAAAAAATAAAATTTTTATTTTTTTGTTTTATTTTATTAGACTAAATGTTAACTTGAATGAATTGGTATGATGTTTTCCATTTTTATCGTTAAAAATCTGAAATAAAAAATTTTCTAAAATTTTTCAAAGATATTGCCCAAACACGAATCTAAACGAAATCGTTTAGAGTATGAGTAAATCAAAATTAAGTTACAAGTATTAATAAATATATAATTTGTAACATACTTTTTGGCATCATTTTTAATTATCTTTCTTTTATTTAAGGAGAATTAAAAAATATTTCTACTCAGTGATTTGATCTCAAAAATAATTCTCCTAAAAATTTTTCTTAAAGAAAATTTCTCTTAACCTCTCTCTCTATCTCTCTATCTCTCTCGTCTAACGGCCATGACTATCTCTTGCAGGTAATTTTTGTTTTCATTTTTTCATTTTTTTTTTTTTGTTTTGCTTATCGAATGTATGTTTTATATGTTTGCTATGTTTTGTTGTTACTTTACAATACCAACAATAATGATTATAATATTAACATAAACTTATTCCTTTATATTGAATCCACGACATTTGCTCAGGTGCATTATATTTTTTTCCTTTTTTTTTTTTTTTTGTACTTTTATACATTTACACTAAACAACAAAGGCTTGAAAGGATACTTGAACGTTTATGCCACAATGCGTGAATGCATACAGACAACTATACACACACACACACTCACATGCATACATACATACATACATACATACATACACACAGATGTAGATATTAGTATGAAATAAAATCCATATGATGCTCAGGTGAAATTATAGAAATAAAATACAAAGAACAACGAAAATTTGTGAAAAGTAAAGATGCGAAATTTTAACATTTATGGCGTTAGGCAGAATGAGATGGTGACGAATAAAGAGAATGAGATAGAATGCAATTTTTTTTTTATATGAAGTCTTATGGCATTTCGCTCTTTCGTTTCTTCTATACGATGATGGTGGATGCCAAATAAAAACAAACAAACAAACAAACAAACAAACAAACAACAACAATAAAAAAAGGCAAAAGCAAAAAAGCACAACAGAAAATTATGCGAAAATTTTGAATAAAATGGAAAGACCTAAGCAAGATGATTAAATTTTTCTACACACATATAAAATTTATATTTTATTATCGTTCACTTGTTCACTTGTTCAATGGTTCAGTCGTTTGTCGTTTGTTAATTTGTCTATTTGTTTTTTTTTTTTTGTCCGTTTTTCTCGTTTATTATCTAACGCAAGTTGTAATTTGTAATTGCATTTGTTGTTGTAGTGGTAAAGCCTGAATGTCTGAAAAGTTTCTTAGCCTTTTTTCCTTCTCTTTTTTTTTTTTTGTCATGATATTTTATACCCTACAAACACTTGTCATACACAGGGTATTATAAGTTTGTGCAGATGTTTGTAACACTCAAAAAAAGTTGAAATAGCCATAAAGTTTTTTGGCTCAGAATAACTTACTGATACGATTTAAGCCGATTATGTCTGTCTGTCTATCCATCTGTCCATATATATTTGTTATCAGAGAACAGTTTGCAATTTTTTAGGTATTTCAATGAATTTTTGGTACATGAAGGTTCTTTGGCCATATAGAGAAATTCTATTGAAAATGCTTCAAATCGGATCATTATTTCGATCAACCTTCATATAAAGTCTCCCTTTTTAAAAAAGTTATTCTAAGCAAAAAATATTTGAAGGTAAATGGGCGCTAAAATGTATTTTAACATAGAAAACATGTATTTAATTTAGATTGATTAAATCTTATGACCACTTGGAACCATGTAGCACCTTTTTTTTTTGAAAGAACTTTTTCTATGGACGAAAGTTTCATATTAAATTAATATTTTAAAAAAAATTTGTACTGCTTTGTGTTTTAACATAAAAAATATGTGTAGCAAATTTTATCTAGACTGGTCCATTTTTTTTGAACCTCCTCTCGTATAATGATACATTTTTGGAAGTGTTTTAATATCCTCGATTTGTAATTCTCTTACTGAACTTTAATCACATTAATGAAAGTAGTGTAGGGTATATAAAAGTCGGCCACGATCAACCAGAGACTTTTTCCTTTTTTTTGTTTTTTTTTTTTTTTTTTTTTTTTTTTGAAGGACACACACACATACGCACCATGGTATAAATAAGGTAAAATATGTTGAACAATTTTTGATTATTTTGTTATTGCAGTTTGTGTAAAATAAATAAATAAACAGAATGATACTGATGTTTTTGAATTAAAACAACAACTAAGTTAATATTGACAGAATACAACAACAACAACAACAACAACAACAACAACAACAACAACAACAACAACAACAAAATGAATACACACAAAAAAAGACAAAAAAAAATTCGTTAAACCAGGCGAAAACTGAACAACAAACCAAAAACAAAAACAAAAAAAAAAAAAGAAAAACAAACAGAAACAAAAGCAGAAACAGAGAGATGAGAAAGGAAAACTAAACAAAAGTCAATAAAAAAAAGTGTCAATATGACGTTAGCCCAGAAAAAAATTTTGTAAACTTGTGCAGCACTCAACTTGATTTTTGTTTTTATTTTTATTTTTATTTTTATTTTTTGTTTCGTTCCTTTGATTTGCTACATTTTTTTTAGGTATTTTCTTCTTTTTTTTTTTGAAGTTTTTTTCATCGACCTTTCTTTCTTTGTGCTTTTTATGGATTTTGTTTTTTCTAGTGTCCGTCCGTCCACTATTTTCATACGTTTCTATGGCGTCTTATCACGCTTCTACTCACACCAAAAACACGCCACTAAGAAAAAACAAAAACAAAAATAAATTCAAAAACAAAAACAAAAACAAAAACAAAAACAAAAAGACAAATACAAATACAAAATAATGGCAGATGTTTATTTAATGTTTGTTTATACACCAAAAGGATTTAAAGATAACTGGATTTCACGATTTTGTCTTGTTGATTATTTGTTGGCCTGTTGGCCTGTTGGCCTGTTGGCCTGTTGGCTCAAATGCACTTTTCTTTCCCCTCTTTTTTTACTTTATTACCATTTTTATTTTTAGTATTGTATTTGTATTTTTTTCTTCCTTTTTGTTTTTTTTTTTTTTTTGTATATTTCTTTTTTATTAAACTTCAGGCCAAAATGGTCTATATTTATATAAATTAACCACCCACTGCAAACTCTAGCGCTATGACCATTTTAACAATATTTGTGTAACAAAGATTTTGTGATTATTTTATTTGAAATTTCGAATGGATCCACCATCTACCCATCTGGCAATTCCTTGGACCACTTTAATCAGAGTTGTATGAAAGGACCCACAAAAAATTGTTCACTTTGAATTAAGCAGGAACGTTTGAAAATTCTTGTAGGTACATTAATATTAAAAAGTGCATTAAATCGATCGAAAGACAAGCCCTACAATACATTGAAATTCTGCTTGAATTCAAGCTTGAATCGTTTTAT
The DNA here is from genome assembly GCA_023089585.1 of Melophagus ovinus. Lineage (NCBI taxonomy): Eukaryota > Metazoa > Arthropoda > Insecta > Diptera > Hippoboscidae > Melophagus > Melophagus ovinus. Next base: position 115,546 of record JAKKIB010000206.1, on the reverse strand, counting down.
GACCATGCCCCATATAACGACTTTTTCGAAAAAAAAATTTTAATTACATTTTAATATAAATTGGCGCTGAGTCGAGATTTTATATTAAAAAACGAATGTAGCAAACTTAGTCCAGATCGAGCCATTTTGTATGACTGCGTTCCATGTAAGGCCTTTCTCGAAAAAATTCTTTACATGGACAAATGCTACTATTTTGAATATATTTTAACAAAAATTTTCGATATGCATACTAAATTTGGTTTGGGGCAACTAGTCCCGAGAAGAACCTGCTCAACTGGAAGAGTCTCATGAGATGGTCGTTGGTATTGACGGTCATCAGGGGGCGTCACAATTCACTAGATCGGACCAAAGATTTAATTTGGTACCACGCGATCATCGGTTTTGATATAGCCCATTGTGGTGATATTGAGGTTGGCTTCGTGGGGTCTGTAGTACCCCTATAGCGGGCGTTACTCGTGCAGAGTTCCATTTCCCTAATAAAATGGGTAGCTGGGTTAGGCTTATTGAGTTAACAAAACTAAGCCAAAGAATCTGTGGGAAGGCTCCAAACCTGGATACCAAAGTTTAAACTTTGTATATAAAGTGGAATACGGGCTTTAAATTGGAAGCTAATCGTGACGGTAACATGTACCAACGCTAGCGTTCCTTGTATGTATGTTAAGCACACACTGAATGTATAAAAAATTTGTTCTAGATCGGTTCACTTTCTTCAATTTCCTTTCATATAACGAACTTTTTAAATAATTGCAAAAAGTACAATTTTTTGAATTTTGTCTTTTTTGACTTTTATATCGGGAAGTAAGAAGGTATAAATAAAGCGTGGGGTATTTAAGCTTCGGCACCAGTCGATCTATATAATTCTTACTTGTTTGGAATAGTACAATGCGATGGGCATAATAAATTCAAGCGTATGCATGTAACATTCAAAAAAAAAAAAGTATTAGTATTTCAATTGAGTTGGAATCTTGTAAAGCTTGTTCATCCATCAGTCAGTTCATCAGTTTTTTTTTGTTAAAAATTTCAAATGCATTAAGAATTGATATTTTAAAGATTTGCTTTTTGAATTCTTTAAATTTTTTTTTGTAAAATTCAATTAATCAAATTCATGTAGAATATTCAACAGTCGTCCTTAACTATTGAGGCAGTTTTTCCTGCTAATTTCAATATTTTTTTTTTTTATGTTGTTAACCAAATTCAATTACATTTGTAGAAAAAGTTACTTTAATGATGGGCCTTTTTGTTTCGTCTTTACTTTAGAATGAGAGTGATTTGAATAAAATAAAGAAGTTTATTTGCGTTTTGTATTCTAGAAATTTCAAACGATTAAAATAATGCAATTCTATAGATAAAAAAAATTCTTCTTCTTCTTCTTCTTCTCTTACATGATGATTTACATCGCAAATTCGTTTAAAAAGTACCAACGCCTTTTAAAAAAACCAAAAACAATCTAAAGTACAATTTACCACAAAAAAATTTTAGTTGAATTTTAAACATTATTTTATCTAAAATTGAATATTTTTTTTCTTGATCATTTTGAAATTTGTATTCAATTTTTTTCAATTCGCTGATATTTTCTAAATAATTTAAGCAGCTATTGTTAATATTCGCCGCCGATCGACCAACTATAAAATTTTTTCATTCATTTCATTCATGGTTTTTCTTTTCTTTTTTTTTTTTGTTTTTTGTTTTTTTTTGTACTTAGATATCACAATTCCATTTCAAGGTTATGCTTCGTTAAAATGTATAATCCAAGCATTCATTAAAAAGTTTATTAAACGAACGAAATGAGCGGAAATTTTTTATTTTTTTTGTTTTTTTACAAAGAACAAAAAAGAAAAAAAAAAGAGAAAATTTTTTCGCGTACCCACCACCCAGAAATTGGTGATATACTTACTTTATCATTATGTTTGTAATGCCTAAAAGGAAGCGCTGAAGATCGCCTAAAGCACCAAAATTTGTATCGATTTAGAAACGTCCAAACGTCTGTCCGTCTGTCCGTCTGTCCGTTTCTTCGTCTATCCCTTTATCTGTTGTAAGCAAAATCCTGGCCGTAAAATTTTTAGATATCGATCTGAAATTTGGCACACTCATAAGAAGTTCTTGTACGCAGCTTGGAATTGAAATTAGTTTAAAATTGATTAAAACAAAACACGCCCACAATGCAACATAAACTGAGAATACCTCGATTTTTCTAACCAATATTTGGTGTTTTTTTTTTTTGCGCATTACTTGCAAACGGCAAAATATTGAAAACTCAAATTTTGTACAAATAGAGAGAGACTATTGATCTGCAACATCTATCCAATAATTATGCATAGAGACCACGCCTACAAAATTTTCACTTTTTCTATATTTAGGTTTTCTATTTAATATAAAAAAAATTGAATCGGAATTTTACGATTCACAATGAATCGTGCTCTAATGATGCATTCATTAGTGGTGGGCATTCAATATTTGGCATCACCTAAATAAATATAAAAAATAATAGAGCATACAATTATTATTTGAGTAAATGAGCGTAGCAACTGGAAAAAAGTGGAAAAAAAAATAAGAAGAAATAATGAATGAAATGTGTGTTTCAGTTGAAAGATTATTTTATTATAATATTATGCATATAAAATGTGAAAAAGAAAATTATAAAAAGAAATATTATGAATGTATATAAAATAGAAATTTTTATCATAATTTTCAAACTTCTATCACAAATTTGATTAACTTTTGTGATATTTTTCTTTCAGTTTTTCTATTTCTCCTATTTGAACTGAGCGCAATAAACTTTTATAATGATATGAATGATATGCCTATGCATAGAATAATGAAAGCAGGATAATTATATAAAACAGGAAAAATAAAAAAAAAAAAAAAAAAGAAAAAGGGAAAAAATTAATTAGAATATTGAAATGAAATATTTTGTTTTATAATGCATTTGAAGTTAAATCATCAATTCATTTAAAGTTATACTTTTTGATTGTTCTATTTTTTCCTCTTTTTATTTGTTTTTATTATTTTTTGGTCGTTCGCTTCTTTTGCCATTTGCTATATTATAAAATGCCACATAAAATTACAAAGAATTAAAAGGTATTACTTATGAATATGCGAGGTAAAACAATGACCTAACTTTTGGGATTTATGCTCGAAAATATCAATGCCAGCATTTGAAAGGTTTATTCTTCTTCTTTTAAACAATGACAGGCAACCAAAAAAACTTGTAATTATGATCGGCAGCCCAATTTATTTTATAACGAGTACTTTTAATTTTACTATATAATTTCTTGATTTCTTGCTTTTGTTAACGTCATGCCCACAAAAATATTTCTATGTTAACAAAAAAGGAAATAGATTTAAGTGTTATGATATTTTTTTCTTTTAAAAAAGTTTAACATTAAATTGAAGGTAAAGCTTAAAAAATAAAAAAATAAAGACAAAAATATGTAACAACAAATGTAACAACAAATGTAAAAAATTCTTACAATTTAAATCGACCATTTATATATTTCTTTTATTTTTTTTTATCTCCTTCAATCAGTTCTACTTACTTTCTTCAAATAGTGGCATCTTGTATCCTTTTACAGAAAATTTGCTACTTAGTATATCGGTTGATAAGTTTTCATTGGAAAAAAAGTTGGTATGCTTGCCCTGCCATTCAATAAACTTTTCAAATTATAACAAAAAATTTAGAAAAACGAAATACAAAATTCGAAATAAAGAGAAGACTTCAAAATATACTTTTTCTTTCTTTAAAAAAAAAAATGCCATATGAGTCCTTAAATGTCATTATCAAAGAATTATTAAATGATTTTAGATGATGTTTGTGGTCCTTTGGAATGATGATGCTACCGATTAAATAATCATTTTGTTCCATTTTATGATCTTTACATTAATTATCACAGAAAATAGCAATATGAGTATGATACGTAGCTCATACTTCTGCCACAAGCTGAAAAGTTTTATCAAACATGAAAACATGTATGATAAAATCTATGAACAGTGTTGCATTTTGTGAAATTGACTGTAGATTTGAAAGTCTCTATGCGCTGCATGCCAACATGAGAGAGCTTTGAAAATGTTAATAAGAGAAAAAAGAAAACAAAACAAAAAAAAAAAGAAAGAGACAATAAATACAATTTAGTTAAAGTTGAAGGCAACAAAAAAAAAACACAAATTAGAAAATTATATTTAGCTGGGGCCGAAACTTGCATACCCACCACCAATACAACATGATATTGCGATTCAGGAACTAATTGAATTTTTTCGGAGTTAATTCAGAATGTAAACATAAAAAAATTAAAGTTTATTTATTTTATAACTTCGCATAAGCGTATCTGAATTGCAGGATTTTTGGACAGACATTGTGTAGACCAATCGCCTTCTTAGTTCTGCAAACTTTCAGCTTTCTAGATTTTGCAATTTGCAAATGATAAGCAAAAAAATGAAAACTATCAAATTTTGCCTTAAAAAAAATTTAAGTGTTTTCAGGTTATGATACACCGTGGACAGGTCCTACTACCATGCCCATTTTTGCCCATTTTTAATCTCAGTCTGCATGGAAGAAATTCCAATAATTTTGACCAATTTGAGCTCAATATCTTAAATATTATGATCCAAGAAGATGTTTACAATCGGCAGACGCACAGATGGAAAGGGGGACAGACGGACAGACATATCTAAATCGATAAAAAATTTGTTGCTGATCAAGAATACTTTCTACGACGCTTCTTTTAAATTGTTACAAACATAATGACAAAGTGAATATACCTCCAACTTTTTGGTGGTGGATATAATAAAAGGTAAGAATAGTCAAGTTGTGTGTGTGTGTGTAATGTGTCAATTGAAATTTATGCTTTTACATAAAATGAGAAAACTTTCTCCCATTACACTTTTTTTACCTCATACTTTTTCTTTTGTTATTCTCTTTCATTTCATTTCATTTCAATTGACTTTATTTCATTTCATTTTATTTTATTTTATTTTATTTTATTTTATTTTCTTGTTTTTCTTTTTTAATAGTTTTTTTTTATATTTCTTGCTTGTTTCTGATTACTATTCTTGTTGGTTGCATTTGAATACAAACACATTGGTATTGGAAAATTTTTAAAGTTTATCTTCATTGTATAATAATAATATAGATAAATAATAACAGGAAGACTAAAACACACATATATACATACATACATATACATTTATATACATTTATATACATTTATTTTATTCTTAGAGAATGCTTGTTATTTAGTTTCTTTAATGTACTTTTTTTTTTTTTTTTGAAGTTTTTCATTACTTTTTGATAGACACGATCATGACAAGAACTTTGTTTGTTTGCTTGTTTATTTATTTGTTTCCAATTGTTATTATTTGCTTTATACTTTTCATTTTCAATTTTCAATTTTCAATTTTCAATTTTCCATTTTGAATTTTCAATTTTATTTTCATATTCATTTTCATTGTTCTTTGCTACTTTAGTTTTAGTTATTCAATTTTTAATTTTTTTGTTTTTTTTTTTTTTTTGTTTTTTTTTTTTTTGTTTTTTTGTTCATATTTCATCTCATGAAGTCGACACGTTTATCACTTGAACTATTTTTATATTATAAAAGAGAATAAAAAATGAAAATCAATTACATTTGGTTGCCTCCATTTTAAGGTGAATTTTCGTTTTTATTTTCGAAAAATTTTTATCCTGATTAGGCCTAAGTTTCTTCAAATTATAGAAAATATGCTTTAGTTTATGATTTCAAAAAAAGCCACAAATTATGCTACAATTTATATTTAAACAAATACATAATAAATAAATAAACAAAAAGCGTAAATTTTAAAAAGTGAAAATTTTGGTATTGCATAATTTCATATAGGCGTGGCCGCATTGGCATGATTTTTGGACAAACATGTACTTGTACAAAATTTTAGTTGTCGTTTTTTTTTTTTTTTTAAAAACCTGAGATATACTCAATTTAGTTTGCACTATGGGCGTGTCCTATAAACGACTTTGTTTATTTTTATTGTCAACTTGCTTGCAAAAATCTTCGATATTTTTGTATTAAAATTTCAGCTAAATATCATTCGTTTTACATATGTGAGGTGGACAGACGGACAGACGAACAGACGGACAAGCATTTTATACGTACAGACAGACAGACGAGCAGGCAGCATATAGACATATCGAAATCTCTTCAGATTTTTATGGTCTACGATACTTACTTTTGAATGTTACAAACGTAATGATAAAATGAATATATCACCACAATCTTGGTGGTGAGCATTTAAAAAAAAAAAAACTAAAATTTAAGAAATAACAAATATTTAATGTTGACATTATGTTGACAACAATAACACAATTTTTTTACATTTTCATTATTTCTTTTTATTATACTTATTCTTATTTACATTTTATGTCAACTTTACGTTTAGAAAATTCACTTCTTCACATTGATTATATTAAGTTGATTATATTAAGCTGCTTGCTGAGAACTTAATATAAATGCCAGACAGTGATTAAATATATGCTACAATTTAAGAAGATTATCTTGAAAAAATTTAAGTAGACCGATACCAGATCATAGATCATAGATCATAGATCACAGATATCGTTATAGATATTTCACTTAAATATTTTAGATTTTAGTTTTGTTAGCCATGAATTATTAAGCAAAAAAAAAGAAAAAAAACAAAGAAGAAAGAAGAAAGAAAAAAAAAGGAGACGAAGAAAATTTGTTCTTTAAAGTTCAGTTCAGTCAGTTTATGACACGGAGAAAGTGGAGAGGGCGAAAGAGAAGAATTCCAATTGGAATTTGAAATTTTTATGCGCAGCAATAAATTTAACTAATTTAAATAACTAAAGTAAATGATTCAGGTGAACAAAGTGAATAGAAAATATCTCTTAGCAATAAGGACTTTTTCCGCTTTTTTTGTTTTTTTTTTTTTTGCAGGTAGTGAAAAAGGGAACAGCAGCAGTAACAACAGAAATGGCAACAACAGAAATAGCAATAACAATAACAATAATAAAAAAAAACACTTAAATGAAACAAGAAAGTTGCACAAAGAATGAAAGAAGTTATGAAAAAATTTAAGTGTTGTTGTTGTTATTGTTGTTATTATTATTATTGTTGTTTGTATTGACCTAAACTGCCATTGCACAAACTAATCTGTGGGCACATGGAAAACATAACAAGCCACAATAATTTCCTTTTGTCCTTTTAGTTATCCCTCACGCTTTCGCTCTCTCTCTCTCTCTCTCTCTCTCTCTCTCTTTTGCGCTAACAATTTTCTCTCTATTTAATTTATATCTTAAGGCATAATTCTATGCGTTTACGTTAAGCATTTATTTAAAAGTAGATTTTAATTGTTATTGTTGTTGTTATGTACGGAAAAAAAATAGTTTCGCTTTTAATGGAAAAGATTAACACCAAGAAAAAGGAGCAAGAGCAGCAGTAGCAGCAGCAGTAAAAAAGAAACAAATAAACAAAACCGAGAACAACTAACAAATAATAATAATAATAATAATGATGATGATGATGATGATGATGATGATGATGATGATTATGATGATAATGTTAGCAACAATTATACAAGCATTAACAGCACACAAGGAAACGTAAAGTAACAAGAATAACAATCAGAACGACCAGAGAAAATAAGGAAAGAAATAATAGAGAAATGAAGTTAGTAAAAAGCAAATTATCTTCCTGTATAAATTTCATAATTTCCTCTCAGTCTACCTAAAACTGACAGCTACCAATTTCCTTCAGGTTGCACTTTTCTTTCTTCCTTTATTTCTTTATTTTGCTTCATTTAGTCTTTTTCCTCCAAACATTTTATACTTATCCAAATAGTGTAATAATTTAATTAAAATATTTGTAACCATCACCAAGCGAACTTTTCTAGAGAGCCTTTGAAGTAAGTAGGGAACATTAGGCATTCCCTAGGGAACATTAGGCATTCCCTAGGGAACATTAGGCATTCCCTAGGGAACATTAGGCATTCCCCAGGGAACATTAGGCATCCAGTAGGGAACATTAGGCATTCCCTAGGGAACATTAGGCATTCCCTAGGGAACATTAGGCATTCAATAGGGAACATTAGGCATTCCCTAGGGAACATTAGGCATTCCCTAGGGAACATTAGGCATTCCCTAGGCAACATTAGGCATCCAGTAGGGAACATTAGGCATTCCCTAGGGAACATTAGGCATTCCCTAGGGAACATTAGGCATTCCCTAGGGAACATTAGGCATCCAGTAGGGAACATTAGGCATTCCCTAGGGAACATTAGGCATTCCCTAGGGAACATTAGGCATCCAGTAGGGAACATTAGGCATTCCCTAGGGAACATTAGGCATTCCCTAAGGAACATTAGGCATTCAATAGGGAACATTAGGCATTCCCTAGGGAACATTAGGCATTCCCTAGGGAACATTAGGCATTCCCTAGGGAACATTAGGCATTCCCTAGGGAACATTAGGCATCCAGTAGGGAACATTAGGCATTCCCTAGGGAACATTAGGCATTCCCTAGGGAACATTAGGCATTCCCCAGGGAACATTAGGCATCCAGTAGGGAACATTAGGCATTCCCTAGGGAACATTAGGCATTCCCTAGGGAACATTAGGCATTCCCCAGGGAACATTAGGCATCCAGTAGGGAACATTAGGCATTCCCTAGGGAACATTAGGCATTCCCTAGGGAACATTAGGCATCCAGTAGGAAACATTAGGCATTCCCTAGGGAACATTAGGCATTCCCTAAGGAACATTAGGCATTCAATAGGGAACATTAGGCATTCCCTAGGGAACATTAGGCATTCCCTAGGGAACATTAGGCATTCCCTAGGCAACATTAGGCATTCCAGTAGGGAACATTAGGCATTCCCTAGGGAACATTAGGCATTCCCTAGGGAACATTAGGCATTCCCCAGGGAACATTAGGCATCCAGTAGGGAACATTAGGCATTCCCTAGGGAACATTAGGCATTCCCTAGGGAACATTAGGCATTCAATAGGGAACATTAGGCATTCCCTAGGGAACATTAGGCATTCCCTAGTGAACATTAGGCATTCCCTAGGCAACATTAGGCATCCAGTAGGGAACATTAGGCATTCCCTAGGGAACATTAGGCATTCCCTAGGGAACATTAGGCATTCCCCAGGGAACATTAGGCATCCAGTAGGGAACATTAGGCATTCCCTAGGGAACATTAGGCATTCCCTAGGGAACATTAGGCATCCAGTAGGGAACATTAGGCATTCCCTAGGGAACATTAGGCATTCCCTAGGGAACATTAGGCATCCAGTAGGGAACATTAGGCATTCCCTAGGGAACATTAGGCATTCCCTAGGGAACATTAGGCATTCCCTAAGGAACATTAGGCATTCAATAGGGAACATTAGGCATTCCCTAGGGAACATTAGGCATTCCCTAGGGAACATTAGGCATTCCCTAGGGAATATTAGGCATTCCCTAGGTAACATTAGGCATTCAATAGGGAACATTAGGCATTCCCTAGGGAACATTAGGCATTCCTTAAGAAAAAACGAAAAAAGGCGATTACTTAAAGAAATTTATATTTTTACTTAAGAGATTTCCCAATTTTAGCATTATTTACGAGAGGGCATTAAGGATGTAGGGCGTACGATTTTTTCCGTTGCTATAGAGAAACGCAATGTTAGAAAATTTGAAAATAATTATTCTTAAAATTTAAAAAGCACTTCCCGCTTTTACAATTAAATTTCTGTAGATGTTTTCCTTTATTTGTATCCATTTGTTTAAACTATTTTGTAGTCCCCGCCTCCATGTAATGTCATATTTTTGAAAATAGTGCATACATGAAAAGAGATTTACAATTTTATATAACAAACGATTGTTATTTGATACATTGGCTAAAGTTTAATTTCGGTGGATCATATCGGTTCACTTTTATTAATTCATTTTATTTATTCTTAAGTCCATCGATTATAACAATTTTTTTATTACAGTTTTTCTTATAATTTATGGTCCCCAATGGTTCCTAATTATTTTGACAGAAATAAGTAATGGGTCTGTAATTTTTTTTTTTTTTGACAGAACAGCAATTATGATATCGTTGTGCTGTTCCTAATGGTAAAGGAGCATTAGGGAATGCCTAATGCTATTTTGGAAATGCCTAATGTTCCCTAGGAGGAAGTATAGTTATTTCCCTATCAAAATGAATTGTAGGGAAATAACATTCTTTTTGATAGAAGAAAGAAACAAAACCAAAAAAGAGACAATTATAAAAATTGATCGATTGGAAATTGTGCAATTATTTTGTTAAAGTTTTATTTATTCAAAATAAAATTTATCACTAGATTTTATTTTAATATTTATACAATTTAAGGTAAACACAATTTATTTCGAAAGAAATTCTCGTAAAATTCTTAAGAAAAAATTTCACTTTCATTCACAAATTAACCAAAAAAAATTTTTCAAAAAAAAAAAAAATATATATATATATATATAACACATAGAAGAGACATGTTATGATAATATAGTGACAACAACAATAACAATAACAATAAAATCATATATATATGGAGACAATAGTTGTACGTTTCAATTTTTATTGCTGACTCTTCAATTATTCTTTATCCTTAATATTAAATAAATTCTTAACAATCTTTTTACAATTCAAACTACATTCCAGAAATTGATTACTAAATGTATTTATTGAATAAAAGGGAGCAAAAAAATAAAAAAAAAAAAGGTAACGTGATAAAAAGAGATAGAATGAAAGTGGTAGAAAAGGGGAGAAAAGAAAAAAGAAGACTAAAAAAAGAGAAATAAAATTAAAAGAATTTTCCGAAAGTTACTGAAAGATAATCAGAGAGAAAGAGATAGAAAGAGAGAGAAAGAGAGAGAGAGAGAGAGAGATAGAGATAGAGATAGAGATAGTTGAAAAGATAGAGATAAAAAATGAATCCTTTTTATATTTGAATTGCATTTGTAATAGATTCCTTTTTTGTTAAAACTTTTTTTTTTCTTTTCTTTAATTCTTTTTGCTATTTTTATTTCCATTTCATTTACAATAACAAACATCCATAAATATTGCAAATAAATATAGAAATTTAAAGAATGAATAAAATAAAATGATATAAAAATCAAAAGTGAGTGTAGAAAGTAAAAAAATTTTCAATGTAAATAAAATAATGAAATTGTTAAACGTCTGGACACAATCACTAGAGTAATAAACAAATACATACATATATATATATATATATATATATAAATTAATGTATATCATACATATACATAAATATTTATATCAGATAAATTAATAAATTTATGGTTACATGAAAATTTTTTGAACCATTTTTTTCTATAACTAAAATAGAATTAAATTTTATACAAGTTTCTCTCAAAATATTTATAATTTCAGATCTTTAAGTGTTAGATCTTATCATTACAATTTTCAATGGTTTAAATGTGTTTGCCTTGACAAGGCCATTCGTTTAATTTTGGTAACAGGTAATGCCAAACTTTATAAAATTTCATGTATATAATGAACAACCCTTTTTATAAATTTATATAAACATTTATGATAAACTGAACTAACATTTTATATACAATAACAACAATAACAACAATAACAACAATAACAACAATGACAGCAATGAACGTTGATGTCATCGTTACATGCAAAAAGTATTTTTGTTAGGAAAATCAGCTAAAAATATGTAGAGAGGAAAATGAGATTCTAAATATATATATATATATATATATATATATATATATATTTATTTAAAAGTATCAATCAAAGACGCATCACTTAAATACTCCATTGATAATCTTATATATAAATAAAATAAAAAATTTTTGTTATTTTGCTTTAAGAAAATTTGTTTTATTTGATTAAAATTTGGTTAACCATTTGTATGGCCGCCTTATTATTATTATTTAGGGGACTTAGCCTGGAAAAGGCAAAGTCCCTCTAAAATGAAATTCTCAAGTTGAATAAAAAAAAATTATAAAATCATTGGACAATTAATATGAAATAAGTTTTTAAGCAGTTTATATATAAATAAAAAAAAAAAAAAAGAAAATGCTTAATAAAAAACAAGGATAATTAAGGAGGGCAAAGAAAATGGTAGAAATCAAGGAAATCAAAGAAATCAAGGAAATCAAGGAAAATAAAAGTGAGTGGAAAATAGTTGGAGATGAAGGCAATGACAGCAATCTAAGAAATAACAGCATCACCAGACATTTTTAAAGACAATAAAATATGAAATGTAAAATGTTGTATAAAAATTGAAATATTCAAAAAAAAAAAAAAAAAAAAAAAACAAACCCAAAACTCAAAAAAAAAAAAGAAAAAATCTGAGAGAAAAAAGTAAAGCGTAGCAAACACTTTTAAGAATGCTCCTTTTTTTTATGTTTTGTTTGGGGTGACCATTGGCTGGAGGCATGAATAAGAAGAAGAACGAGAACACGAACAAAAAGGAAGAAAGGGAAAAAATGATAAAACAATAAATAAATAACTATGAGGTGTTTCCGTTACATATGTCATCGAAAGGAAACTATAACAACAACAACAACAACAACAACAACAACAACAACAACAACAACAACAAGGACCAGAATGAAAACAAAAAGAAAAAGAAAGAAAGGAAAAAAACTGAACAAAGGACAGAAAAAATTTCAAGTACTGGAAAAGTGATGAAGACAAATATGAGAAGAGAGCAGGGAGCAAAAGTAGTAGTAGAAGAAGAAGAAGAAGAAGAAGGAGAAGCAAAATATGTAAACATGTTTACAAGTTGTCCTGACTACATGAATGTACACACACACACACACACACACACACACACACACACACACACACACGCAAACGTACAACTACGCCAACAAAAAAAAATAACAATAATAATAACAATAAATGTAGTAAATAAATAAGTAAATAAAAATGAAGATGGCAAAAATAGATTTTTAGTATCCTGGTTATTGGTAACAAAATATATAAATAAGAAATGAAGTAACAAAAAGAATTAAAAAATGAAAGAATGAGAAAATGATATAAAAATGCAAATTTAAATACAATTAAGGGAATATTTATAAAAAAAAACAAATTATATTTGGCTGGAGTCAAATCTTGGATATCCACCACCAACCCACCATGACATTGCGATTCAGAAACTGATTCAGTGTTTTAAAAGTAAATTGAAAACGTAAACATAAAAAAATAAAAATTTTTGGTATTGTATAATTTTATGTAGATGTACCCAATTTACATGATTTTTTCGACAGACCAATAGACAGACCCATAGACTTCCTGCTTGTGCAAAATTTCAGCTTTCTATCTATTGCAGTTTGCATATGATGAGCAAAAAAATCTACCAAACATTGCTAAAAAAAAAAAGCCGTTCCCAATTTATGTTACACTGTGGGCGTGGTTTTTGAACGATTTTGCCCATTTTCAATGTCAATCTACATGAAAGAACTTCCAATGATTCCATTAAATTTAAGCTAGATATTTCAAATTTTAGGTCAATTAGAATGTTTACAAACAGACAGACATACAGAGGGACAGATGGACACACGGACAGACATGTCTAAGTCGAAGCAGAACTTGATGGTTTTTAAGTATATACATAGTTTTTAGGATCTCCAATGCTGCCTTCCATGTATTACAAATAGAATAACAAAGTGAATATAACCCAAATCCCCCCCCCCCCCCCCCCCTCCACGCACCTTAGCCGCCCTAACTCTGCCTGGTGGATATAAAAAAATGTATATAAAAAATTTTGAATAAATGAAAAAATTTAAGGTAACGGATACGAACACAAAAATACAGTGGTTGAGGGAAAAAGAAAAAGGATGAGAAAGAGAGATAGATAGATTGGTAAACGGAAAGAGAAAGGCAAAAGTTTATGGGTATTGCAATAATTTGTATGAAATTTTGCGGACCTTTAACGCGCTTAAATGAATAAACTTTTAACTGGAAATGAAGTTTCTTTTTTTTTTTTTTTTGTTTTAATACAAATGCTAAATTTAGGATATAAATGATATTGATGCATAAAGGATAATAGTTTTAATGAAACTAGATGAAAATGGCCGCTTATGTTTAGGATCAGAATATCTTTTACATTTTGTGATAAATTTTTATATTTTTTTTCGTTACGCTTTGTCCTTGTCCTTGCTTTATGTTATCAATGTTTTTACTTTTCTCTTTTCTTCTTGACATTCTATTTTGTTTGTCCCTTTAACGGTTTAACATTTTCCAACTTGTCTTTAAGATTATCTGTCTAAATGTCTGTCTATCTGTCTGGCAGTCTGACTACAAAAAAAAAAAAAAAAAAAGTAAAATAATTGACATTTTATCTCTCAAAATTTTTTTTCAATTCAATTCATTTTGTTTTATCTTATTTTTATACTTAATTAAATTAATAATAATTAAAAATGAATGAATAAAATTAGTTAAAATTAAAAATTAATTATGTATGAGTGCAAAAGTCAAATTGTATTTCTTAAATTTTATTTAATTTCATTTCTTTCATTTCATACACTTTTATTCCAATTTTTTTTTGTTCTTATTTTTATTTTGTTATTATTTTTGTCTATTTAATAAAATGTTGTATATTTATTTTGTATGTGCGTATGCGTATGTTTTCATTATTATTGAGAAATTTTTACAATGAAATTCATCCTTCTTGAATATTTAAATACGAAAAATTGTTCTTGTTCATTTCACGGAAATGAACAAGAACAAGAAAATATTTATGTATGCCAGACATATTAACGAATAAAATAACACGTTTCACTAAATTATGCATTAAGACGAAACATTTATAAATTACTCAATAGTATAGAAGAAGTAGAAGAAGACTAACGACAGTAAGAAGAAGAAGAAGAAGAAGAAGAAGAAGAAGACTAATTAACAACAAAAATAATAATAAGAATATGTGAAAAGATTTTGAAGGCAAACTAACATGCAAGCAAATCATTCTGATGTTCATGGTGATGATGATGATGATGATGATGATGATGATGATGATGATGATGATGTAAAGAAAATTAAGGCATAGAAATAAAAGTAGTGGGAGTGGTAAAAGTTTAGGAAGAAGAAGAAGAGGAATTTCCATTTAATTAACAAGAATGCGGAATGATTTTTTTCAAAATTTTCTAAGGCCTCTAAAGCCTCACGACTTATTCTATAATATATTTTTCTATTATTTCTTAATCGCCATCTCTTTCTTTCTTTAAACATCTCTAGGGTTTCTTTTTTTTTTTTACTCTTTTTCTGTCATACAATATTTAGCATTTATATCAAGAAAAGGGAGCTCGGTTTTCCAAACAGTTTGATTTATATTGCAAATTGAAAGTGAAAAAGGCAAAAAAAGTGCTATTGAATGGATAATTTTTCCTTTGTTTCCTATTGCCTCCGATTCAAATGAATTTTTGATAATAACAAAGCGACAATGACAGCAACCGTGATTTAGTTATTTACGTTGGATAAGTCTAACAATTTCTAACAATTTTGAAACGCCTCAATGCCTGCAAGCAATTCAAAAGTAATTCTGTTATTCCAGTTGTTGACAATCAGTCCCGAGAAGAACCTGCGCAACTGGAAGGGTCTCATGAGATAGTCGTAGGTGATGCCGGCCATCAGGGGGCATCATGAGTCACGAAATCAGATCCAAAGATTTAATTTGTTATCACGGGATCACCAGTTTTGTGATATTGACGTTGGCTTCTTGGGGTCTGTGATACCCATATCGCGGACGATGTTCCTTCAAATATATATTTGCTTGACGTGCAGTGCTCCATTTCCCTAATAAAATGGGTAGCTGGGTTAGGCTTACTGAGTTAACAAAACTAAGCCAAAGAATTTGTGGGAAGGCTCCAAACCTGGATACCAAAGTTTAAACTTCGTATATAAAGTGCAATACGAGCTTTAAATTGGAAGCTAGTCGTGATGGTAACATGTACCATGTGCAGGTGAGTACCAACGCTAGCGCTCCTTGTACAATTGTCTACCGTGCAGTTAGGTACGCATGTAAAAATCATACGGAATACTATTATTTCAATTTAGTTCCGTCATTTTGTTGCTGATAAACTTTAATAGCGATTCTATTCTTTCGCAATTTCTCAATTTCTCTATTTCTCTTTTTCCCACTTATACATTTTATTAGAAAAAAAATTTGGCAATTTTTCTCACTTCCCTCGCATTTCATTTTTTTTTTTTTGTTTCATATTACGTTACGTTTCCCATTCGACTTCAGTCTATTCCATTTTTTTTCTCCTTATGATTGTTATTTCATATTAAATGTTAAACCTTTAATAAAAATTTAAATGTACACTCACACATTCAAATGTATACAACATGTGTAGACATCTCTGGAGACTTGACGATCACGTAAATGTATAAGATATAAAATAAATAAATATGAAACAAAAAAATGAAAAAAAAAATTAAAAAAAAATAACAACAAACGAAACAAACCAAAATTGAAAATGTGTAGAAGAAAATCCGGGAGTAAATTGAAGAAAGCGTTTAGGCCAAAAAAAATAAAAATAAAAATAAAAAAAAATAAAAAAATAAATAAATGGGAAAACAAAAAATAAACAAGACCTGAGCTGAGTATTAAAGAAAAAGAAAAAGAAAAAGAAAAAGAAATAGAAGAAGAATAAGAAGAAGAATAAGAAGAAACCGAAGAACGTAAGAACGAAGAAAATCTATTTTAAAACACCTTAAACATTAATGCAAATGTAGCATGATAAAGGGGGCGGTATTAAACCAAAATGAATGAAATGAATGAATGGATGAGAAATGATGCAAATGATGTAAAGTAAACAGTTAACGAAAGAGGGGCAAAGAATGTTGAAGATGTTAAATTCGCATGTAAACATTTATCACTTTAAAGAGAAACTTTAATATACACATACACACACATATATATATACATATATATATATACATATATATATATATATATATATATATATATGTATATGTGTGTGTATGTATATATTAACAGACAAATACATATGCATGTACGAATATTAAAATAAAAATGCGAATGAAGGATGTAAAATCAAAGAATCTCTAAAATACAAGACTCACCATGACTCAAGAGACCAAATGCAATGTCAAACGAAATAGATTAGTTACTAGACTTTAATCGATTCCCATACAAGACTTGAATTTATCAATGTCTGTCCATCTGTCCATCTGTTTGTCTGTTCTAAACATGAACCTGAACGTAAACTTTGACATAACGAGCTCAAATTTTTGGCAGAATTATTGGAAGTTTATACATTGAAACAGGCTTTAAATAAAAATATCGGTTGGTAGCCGGATGGTAGATATCTAAGATTTGGCACCAGCCAGATTGAATTTTTTTACTTGTTATGTAAAAAAAAAAATGAAATGATTTCGAAATGTTCACTTTATTTAAATTATTACTTTCTCTTTCTTTCTCTATCTTTCTCTTACTCTCTCAATGTTTTTTTTACTTTCTTTCTTTCCATTTCTCTTTCCAAAAAAATTAACAGAGTGTTGAAGTACGTCTATCCATTTATTTCAAATTGGCCATCAGTCATGTTGATTTTTGAATAATTTGTAACTGCTAAAAATTTCTGTCAAACAAAAAGATAAAAAGAAAATTCAAAAAGGAAGACAAAATTGAAGACAAAATTGAAGACAAAATTGAAGACAGAAAGACAGAAAGATAGAAAGACAGAAAGAAAAAGAATTCAGGGATGCTGTAAAATCAAAGAGCCTCTAAACTACAAGACTCACCGTGACTCAAAAGAGCAAATGTAACAGCAAACGTGCCAGGTTGCTTCCTAAATTTTAATCGATTCCCATACAAGATTTGAATTTTTCAATGTTTAGAGACAAATCTAATAAATTTTCCTCTTTATAAAGGAATATGCCCAACCTAAATATTTATTTGTTTCCCTTCAGTTATCAGTTATCAGTTATCAGTTATCAGTTATTCGCTATAAATGTTTGTGCATAAAAAATATAAAATGAACAATAAATTTATTAATTTAAATTTATTTATAATAAACATTTTAGTTTTTATTTATTTTCAATTATTCTTGCAAATTTTCACAAAATCTAGAGCATTTAAAAAGTGTCATCTCATGGCAGTAGATTCTTCATGGATTAGGAGCTCATACTCCTTCGCAGGAGATCTTTTATATTTTTCAAATTTTTATCCATACTTTTGAGTACACTTTGCCTTAAATTTGAAATTTTGGAAAACTTGGAAAACTTGGAAAATCGACAACCGTGCATTGAACGGCAGTCTTTACACGAAAATATTGAATTTTTGATTTTCTTCATTTAAGTTTTCTGATATAACAAACTTTTTCATTGCTCTTAGCACCCTTCTAAAATCCTACCACATACACTCAGTAGATTCTTATGGATCAGGAGGGCATGGGCTTTTCTAGGATATCTTCTATATTTTTCAAATTTAATTAGGAAAAATGTATAAACGCTTAGATATCACGCATACAGCACCTAATTTTATCGTTTTTAATTTAAAGGTTAAATATAAATGAAGTTAACTTCAAGTTTATTAAAATTAACTTAGCGCAACAACAACAACAACAACAACAACAACAACAACAACAACACTACTACTACTACTACTACTACTACTACTATTGCAACAAGAACAACTTTTGCAATAATACCGCTACAATAAAAACAACAACAATAAGAAATACCGTGATACACATGACGCATCAAGCATGACGCTTACCGCATAACGCTTAACGCATGCCGCTACAAGAATGACGTTTAACACATGACGCCACAAACATGACGCTTAATTCATAACGCTTAACGCATGACGCATCACGCATGGCGCTACAAGCATGACACTTAACGCTTAACGCATGATGCTTAACTCATAACGCTTAACGCATGACGCATCACGCATGACGCTACAAGCATGACACTTAACGCTTAACGCATGACGCTTGCCCCATAACGCTAACTGAGTGATGCGCATGAAGGATAAGTAGCATATTTGAATATCCGCAATCTCAACATCAAACCGCAACATCAAACAGCGGTACAAGTGGTACGGCCGGTACAGCGGTACAGCGATACAACGACAGTAACTGACATTTCTATTAAATTTGAAGTCTATTTCTGTGTTACCTTTTGCTAATACTAGTTTATTTATTACATTTAATAGATGGACAGACGCACAGACATAATAACATCGATCAATTTACAATTTAATGTTATCTCCAAGCAAAAGATTTTTAACATTTCCCTTTTTAATTAATATAAAACGTTATTGTGCCCGATCAGCAGTTGAGTTTCACAGAATTTTTCCTTTATTTTTCTAGATTTCATTTATTTTAGTGCA
Source organism: Melophagus ovinus (assembly GCA_023089585.1). NCBI lineage: Eukaryota > Metazoa > Arthropoda > Insecta > Diptera > Hippoboscidae > Melophagus > Melophagus ovinus. The sequence continues at coordinate 96,216 of JAKKIB010000206.1, read as the reverse complement.
TTAATTATAATTCATCATCAAAAATATTTGTATGTAGAAATTGTGTTGTTGTCATTTTTATTTATTTTTTTTTAACATTTTTATTTGATCAATTTTTCCATTTAAAATCATTCTATTTTGTTATAGTTTTTAAATACACAATAAACAAATAATATGCAATAATAATAACAATAAAAAATTAGACAATTTATAAAATAAGCAAAATAAGCAAAATAAGCAAAATAAACAAATTTCTTCAATGGCTTATTATTATTATAAATTTTTTTCTTACTACTTTTGTCCTTATGGTATTGATGTTGCTGTTGCTATTGTTGATGCTGCTGTTGCTGTTGCTATTGCTATTGCCATTGACATATTCAAATATTATTGTTATATCAAGATAAAATTTTGATATATATCAGAATATCCAACAAAAATAGTTTTCTATAAATAAATATTCTAATTATAAATAACTCAAATTATTAACAATCGGTATTTATACACTTTTATACACCCTACACAATACACAGTACACAATACTTAAAAAAGCACAAATCTATATAAAGTAAAAAAAAAATAAGAAAACTATATTTGATTGGGGGCGTAATCTTGGATACCCATTATCCAGATATCATGATATTACAATTCAGGGTCTGTTTCGGTTTTTTTTGGAAGTAGATAGAGAATGTAAACCTTAAAAAATTGAAAATCTGGTATTACATAATTTTGCATAGGCCATATCAATGGCCTTATTATTTGTACAAAATTTCAACTTTTTAACTTTTGTAGATTGCAAATAATCCTTTGACCAATTTTACACATTTTCAAAACCAATCTGACTTGAAGAACTTTCGATGTTCCTGGCAAATTTCACCTTGATATATTATTTTTAATGACCAGTAGAATGTTAATAAATCACTGACAGGGATGGTGAGTATAAAAAATTATAATTGGCTGGAGCCAAAGTTTGTATACCTATCAATAATCCACTGTTTGATATACCGTATCGTCACATAACTATTCGATAAATTTAGATGCAAAAACTTCTGGTAGGCATGGTCGTTTCAAATAATTTTTGTTAAGCTACTATAGAACAATATTTTTTATATAAATTCTTTGTAGTTTCAAAGTAATAAGTATAAAAAAAAACTAAAATTTGATTTTTTATAAATTTTTGAAATGCTTGATCGATTTATTTCATTTTTACTCGGGTATTTGTGTAACAGTACTTTTTACAAAAATGAAAAATTTCTGCAGTCTATATGTTTTACTTTATAAATAATGAGTAAAAAATATAGAAAATAAGAAAAAATTTAATGATCGGTATAGGCATGACCTATTTGTATGATTGTTGCATCGGCTTTTTGGAATAATTTCCTTAATATTTTAGCAAAATTTCAATTTTAGCAACTTTTTAGTTATAAACAAAAAGTTACACAAATTCGCTTGAAATATAGAGGTGTTTTCACTTTAAATTGATCTGTGGGCGTGTTCTTTCACCGATGTGGCCCAATTTTAATCTTAACTTGCATGCAAGAACTTTTAAGGTCTGTACTTTGATATCTCAAATTTTATTGGTTACTTAATAGTGCACTTTTAAATTAATTAATAAGCAAATAACTAAAAGCTTTAAAGTATAATTAAGAATTTTATTTAAATTAAATTAAATTAAATTAAATTAAATTAAATTAAATTAAATTAAATTAAATTAAATTAAATTAAATTAAATTAAATTAAATTAAATTAAATTAAATTAAATTAAATTAAATTAAATTAAATTAAATTAAATTAAATTAAATTAAATTAAATTAAATTAAATTAAATTAAATTAAATTAAATTAAATTAAATTAAATTAAATTAAATTAAATTAAATTAAATTAAATTAAATTAAATTAAATTAAATTAAATTAAATTAAATTAAATTAAATTAAATTAAATTAAATTAAATTAAATTAAATTAAATTAAATTAAATTAAATTAAATTAAATTAAATTAAATTAAATTAAATTAAATTAAATTAAATTAAATTAAATTAAATTAAATTAAATTAAATTAAATTAAATTAAATTAAATTAAATTAAATTAAATTAAATTAAATTAAATTAAATTAAATTAAATTAAATTAAATTAAATTAAATTAAATTAAATTAAATTAAATTAAATTAAATTAAATTAAAATTAAATTAAATTAAATTAAATTAAATTAAATTAAATTAAATTAAATTAAATTAAATTAAATTAAATTAAATTAAATTAAATTAAATTAAATTAAATTAAATTAAATTAAATTAAATTAAATTAAATTAAATTAAATTAAATTAAATTAAATTAAATTAAATTAAATTAAATTAAATTAAATTAAATTAAATTAAATTAAATTAAATTAAATTAAATTAAATTAAATTAAATTAAATTAAATTAAATTAAATTAAATTAAATTAAATTAAATTAAATTAAATTAAATTAAATTAAATTAAATTAAATTAAATTAAATTAAATTAAATTAAATTAAATTAAATTAAATTAAATTAAATTAAATTAAATTAAAGTAAAGTAAAGTAAAGTAAAGTAGCGTAACGTAAAGTAAAGTGAAGTAAAGTAAAATAAAGTCGTAAGATAATTTTTTTGTTAAAGTTATGTAAAAGAAAGTTTACAGTGTACATGGGCAGTATATTTTAGAATTTCAAGTTTACGTTTTCATATGAATTTGAAATTTTAAAATACATTACCTCGATTAGATTTTGCTGGATAAAAAAAATATTAAAAAATGAACATTTATTAGAAATATCATCTGATGAAAATATATTCGATTTCAGATACCTTTTTTTAAATAGATTTCATTGAAAATGGAATCGCTTTCAAAGCTCTTAAATGCGTTATGTATAAGCGGCCCAAGTTAATGCAGGATACATTTACATCAAAAAAGAAAACGAAAACTTATGTAATTTTGTTAAGTAAACTAAAAAACTACCCCAAATAAAAAGGAAGAATAATATAAGAAAATGAAAGGGAAGTAAGAAAATTGAAAAGAAAAACAGAAAAAAAAGAACTTTCCAAATCGATGATTATGTTGTAAAATTTTGGGTTCTGCCGTATCTACGGAAAAGATTTTTTCTCTATCAACTTCTTACTTTTTCATTTCTTCAATACTTTTCACACAAATGTTGTTGTTTTTTTTTATTTCTCTTATTCGATACTGCTAAGTTACTTAAAACGGGCTGACTTAATAACTGAAATATGTTGATGTATAAGAAAGAAAAAGAAAAAAAAAACAAGTACTAAAAACCAGCTGTTTATACCCTACACCATTTGTGATACAGCTTGTGCAGATGTTTCTGATACCTGCAAGGAGTTAAGTTAGACTCACATTTTATTATAGCAATCGATTCTGAATTACACCCTGATTTAATTAAAGCCTGCCTGTCTGTCCATGCATATTTGCTATGAAGCTAAAGGTCGCAATTTTTGAGATATTTTTGTGTATATTTTCGGTACATGAATGTGTTTTGGCCCAAAGACATATACACGACCACGCCCTCTCTCACCTCTTTTAAAAGAAGTTATTATATGGAGAAAAATTTACATTTTAAAATATATTTTAGCGTAAATTTAGGCTAAATTTTTTTGAACATATAATATATGTATAACACATTTGGTCCAGATCTGTCCATTTTTATGAACTCTTCTCTTATAATGCTATTTTCGTAAAAATTCATTTTATGGAATTTTGAACATATTTAGAAAAAGTTAGCATTACCTTGAATTTTAACATAAAAAAATATGTTTACCAAATTTAGTCCATATGGATCCATATTTTGAACCTCTTCTCATATAAAAAACTTTTGAAATAATTGAAAAATTTTAATATTATCTTGTTGGTTGTTGGAATTCTCTTATTTGACGTTAATCGCATAAAGCAATATGGTAGGTAAGGTATTTAAGAGTCGGCACTGATCAACTATAAAGTTCTTACTTGTGTTTTTTTTTTTGTTCTATTTATACAGTCTACCATGTGTCATAAAATCTGTATTTTAAACTTGAAAAAATCTCTTTTTTTTTAATTTTTTTACAATAAAAATCTTAAATATCTATTAGATGAATTATTATGTAAATGTTCTTATGATAAACTCTTACGTTGAAAAGTCAAGTATTAAATTTGACAAACAAAAAAAAAAAATCAGTGAAATTTTATTTATTGTAATAATGTTTCTTATGTTATGATAAAGCAATTACACCGCTTTTTTTTTAAATATATTTTTAATATTATTAATGCGTAAGGTAAAGTTTATTGATATTTTTTTTCCCAGAGATTTTCTGTTAAAATTTGCCGTCTGTCACTTTAATTGTTTGACTGTTTTGTCATGTACCGAGTTGAGAGTTGGCATGGAGTTATTATTAACTCTATTTACTTTCGAAAAAGGGGAAAAGAAAAGAAAAAAGTAAACAGCAAAAAGAAATTATATGCGTAATCTGCGCAACATAGAAGACACAAATAAGAAAATTATATTTGGCTGGGGCCAAAATTTGGATACCCAACATCAATACACCACGATTTTACGATTCAGAAACTGATTCAGTTTCTTAGGAGCAAATTGAAAATCTAACTATAAAAAAATTAAAAACTGCCAAATTTTTCTTTAAAAAAATGAGGTGTTCTCAGTTTATGTTACACTGAGGGCGCATCCTTCGACCGATTTGGCCGAGTGTTTTACATGCATACCTGCCGTGAAGGCTCAAATGCATGGTACCAAAGGTACATAATGAACGCTAGCGTTGGTAATCATGGCACACAGGGTGCATGCTACCGTCATGACTAGCTTCCAATTTAAAGCCTCCATTGCACCTTATATACATGGCTTAATCTTTGGTATCTAGATTCGGAGCTTTCCTATTACTCCTAGGTTTGGCTTAAATTAGCCCGATAAGCCTACCCAGCTACCCATTTTATTGGGGAAATGGGACCCTGCACGGCAAACATATATATGTTCGAACGAGCAACGCCAGCGACGTAGGCATTACAGCCCCCACGAAGCCAATCTCAGTATCACCACAATGGGCTTTAATAAAACTGGTGATCTCGTGGTACCAAAATAAATCTTTGGTCGGATCTCATGACTCATGATGACCCCTGATGGCCGACATAATCAACAACCAGTTGAGCAGGTGCTTCTCGGGACTGGTTGCTCCCACATACAGATGGACAGACATGTCTAAATCGATTCAGAATTTGATGCTGATCAAGAATATATCTATTCATTGTAGGGTCTCCGATTCTTCCTTCTAGGCGTTGCAAACATAATGACAAAGTGAATATACCGCCAACTTCTAAATGCTGGCTATAAAAACGGCAAAAAAAGCAGCAAGCGAGAAATAACTGAAAGGGAGAGGTAAATGAAGAAGAAAGCCAAGTAAATTGGATGAAGAGAAAATGTTCCAAAAAAAAATGCGTCAAAATATTGTTGCTATTGTTACTGCTAGTATTATTCCCTTTGGCCGTACAACTTATTCTCAAGTGAAGAGCACTGTAAATATCTTCTTCTTCTTTTTTTTTTTTGTTTGTTTATTTTTTTATTCATAAATAGCAAAATAAATAAGAATAAACGAATATTTGTTAGAATGAGGATTCGTTTGGGGTCAAATTTTATATAACCACCATAAAAATCTAAAGATAAGGCGTGGCTAATCTATATATACTTAAAAAGACGAATAAATGAATGGAACATTATGTGACATCAAGAAGCTTTTTAAGTGCAATTGAGTCTTTAAATTTAGTTGACTCAGGATTTATGGTTCATGGTTCATGGTTCATGGTTCATGGTTCCGTTTTCATTAAATTATTGTAAAAAAAATTTAATTAGTACAATAAAAAACGAATGGATAAGCAGATAGACCGATAATTTCAAATCGTTGTTCAAATATGAATTTTGAATCAATTGCTTTGTATTATTCTACGTCAAATGTTGTACGGAAATGTACACACTTATATATACTTTACTTGTAATCATGACATAATGAAATGTAATAAAAATCTATACAAAAAAATAAAAAAATTTTAGAAAAAAAAAGTGAAAAATTATATTGGGCTAGCGTCAAATCTTGGATACCTACCATTTGATACTGAGATTCCTTCAGTTTTTTTGGTATAATAAGCGAAAAACGTAAATATAAAATAAGTAAAAAATTGCATTAATTTTAAAGAGAATTTATTGAATTGAGAATTTATTGACTTAATATTTGTACAAAATTTCAGCTTACTATTTTATTGCGTTTACGTTGTACTGTGGATGCTTCTTTCGAACAATTTTGCCAAAATGATTATTTATAGAAAGTTACATGCAAGAATTTTCAATGTTCCTGCGAAATTTGAAATATGAAATTAATATCTCAAATTTTACGATCAGGAAAGAAAATCAATAAGACATAAATGGATAGATAGACAGATAGACAGACAGACAGAAAAATAGACATATCAAAATTTATGTAGAATTTGATGTTTTAAAGGGTCTGCAATGCTTTCTTTTAGGAGTTATCAAACTTTATGAAAAAATGAGTACATCCCCCAATCTCTCTAGATAATGTTTACAGAAGAACGGTAAAAAAATAAAATGAAAAATAATCATAAAAAAAAATCATCGCATTGAACGGCAACAGAGTAATAAAATTACGAATTGTAATTTGTCATATTCTCGACTAATAAAAGAGAAATGAAATACAAGAAGAAAAATATATCTTGGTTTTGCTTTTTAAACATTAAAAAGAAGAAGAAGAAGAAGAAGAAAGGAAAGATAGAGATGGAAAGATTGATGAAAGATAAAAGAATAAGGCGTGAGTGTTAGTAAAAAAAAAAGGAGGAGAAAGTGATAAATTAAAATGACAGATGTAGAATTATAAATGACTAAAAAGGAAATATTTTAATGGCAACCAAATGAAGAAACAAAAAATTGGGTCCACTTACAAGACTCACCTTTAGATATCCTATAGATATCCTTTAGAAGTGCCGTGTATAAAATGCGTGTAAAATATGTTTAATAAATGTAAAAAATTAGTCAAAATAGCAAATCAGATCTTTTTTGAGGTAAGATACTTGAAATGACAATTGAATCAGTTTGGCAGAAGAGAGAAAAAATTATAAAGAATGGCATAAAAAGAATTTTATATCAATATTTTTTTCAAACAAAAATATCACGTTTTTTTGGGACAATATTAACAACAATAAATAGAATAAATTTCACAAATTTTCAAATTTCATCTAATAGATAATACTGTGAATACAAAATAGATACAGTACAAAAGCAGTCACAATAAAGAAAATTAAAAAAAAAAAAAACAAAAAATTATGTAGAAATCAACTAAAACATTGTGAGGAAACTTTTTAAATTGAAAACTTTCTTTCTATATAAAACTTGACTTAAAATTCGATCGCCTTTGTAGGCATATCGAATGAAATAGAAAACGAAATTGAATGTACCTTTCACATTTTGTTTTTTTTATTTATATTTTTTTTATTTATTTATTATTTTATTATTTTATATAAAGTATGAAAATTTGTCACTGATGATTTTTCATTTTGTTATTTCCAGAGAATTGTGGTAAATTGATTCTATTTGGCATTTTAGGCCTTTTATCTGTCCTTTTTTTTTGTTGTTTTATTTTTGTATTTTTTTGTAGTTTTTCTTTTAACGTAGACTTATTAAATGAAACGATAGACTTATGCTTTAGATTTACAAAGAAATTAATTCGTGCGTAATATTAGATTTTGTTTACAAATGTTGTTTTAAAAATATTATTGATTGGATGCAAAGTGCACAAATATTCATTTCGCACTCTGCATCAGGCCATTAAAAGATACAATCCCACAGGCAATCATTTCATTATAAAAACTTCCAAGACTAAAGCAAACAAAGGCACATGGGGATACACAAATGGAGAGGAATAGTGATATGGAAATGGAGATGGAGATGGAGCGTGACTGATAAAGAGAAGTGGAGAGAGGATAAATGGTTTAAAAGAAAAAGAGTTAATATAAATTGGAAAAGGCATAAGTGTGAATGCCCGCCTTTTAAATTCCTTTTCATTTTAATGTAAAATAAATGGTGATACCTGGAATTAGATAATCAGAAACTGTAGTCTGAAACCCACGCCTGAAGGAAAGCATGATTTAATTTAAAAAAATTATAATATAAATTAATTTAATTTATATAAATAAAATATTTATAAATTCCTTTTAATAAACGTGGCCCATTAGTTGTGCGATTGGGCAATAACTTGCATTCAAAGGGCGCTTTCTTAGGTTTATGCATAATTTAAAGAACTGAAAGTCACGCCCATAAATATAAAGGGTTGTTGTGCTTGATTATCATTTAACGTGTTTGTTTTTTTCAAATTAATTCAAAACTTTGCTTTCTCTTGACTTTAGATCGCTATGTACAGCTTTTAAAGAGTCGTCTTTTATCAAGTATAACTTTTTTGTTTGATTTAATTTATTTATTTATTTTTTTAATTCTATAAATGTTATCTAGTAAATATTAAAATGTACAACATGCCTTTTGCATTTTGCATTTTGCATTTCGCATTTTGCCTTTTGCCTTTTGCCTTTTGCCTTTGAATGATGTAAAAATGTGTTCATATTTTATGGGGCGGCGTAGAGGTCCGTCCGCAGGCGATATGGAGTAAAATCAGAGCAAAACGTAGATGTTATATTTCAGATTAATTCACATACATTCACAAAAGTGTAAGCATTTAAAATTTTCGTATATTTTTTTTTCTTTTTCTGGAAATTTTTCTCTCGGCCACCCGAAAAATGAAATACAAAAAAAGAAAAAAAGGAAAACAAGACAAAAAGTGAGGAAAGTATTAAATTATGGATTGTAGAAGAATTTATGCTACTGTGTCACTCTCTTCCATATTTTTTTTTTTGGTCTATATTGTGTATTATGTTTTGCTTCATTTCTGGCCAATATAAATGGGCCAACAAGCATTTACTACATTAACTTATAGCAATAAAATACAAAGAAATTAACAAATGCAACAAGCAAAGCAACAGCAACAGTAATAGCAACAACAATAACAAGAATTCCGTTTTGACCAGAATATTTCGATTAGATCAGTTGGCATTTTGGTGCAAGTGTCAATTGGAATAACATTTGACAGCTCATGTAGAAGCCCATGGATAATTTTTGCTCATTGGTTTTTTTTTTTTTTTTGCAATTAGTTTCTTTCATTTTAGTAGAATTTTAATTTAATTTTTCTTTTTGGAATTTTCTATTTTTCTTTTTTTTTATTTTTTTTTTTAAAACTGAGAGAGATAAACAAGTAGATTACGTAAAAGTTAAGATAAAATTTTGTTTTTTAAAAATGAGTTTTTTTGGCCGATCAAAAATCGATCTAAATCGATATAAATTTCTATGTAATATTAAAAACAAAATAGTACGAGCTGGGTGGTCGAGGTCGACTTTTAAATATACCTCATTACTTCACTAAAATTTGATTAAAATCATATAAGATAATTAAAAGTCAACAAAATTGAAAGAAATTCTAATATTTAATTTATTTAAAAAAAAGTCGTTATATGAAAATAGATTTAAAAATTGGATCCATCTGGACCAAATTTGGTACACATATATTTTATGTCAAAATACAAGGTAGTGCCAATTTTCGTTAATACATAATTAAAATTGTAGATTTTTTTCCATATAACGTCTTTTTTGAGAAAAGCCTTGTTTGGGAAGTGGTCGCAAAAATGGCCCAAAATTAACCTTTTTTAATAAAGTTCACCTCTGGGCGAAAGTACAAATATTTACCCAAAATTTCATTGAAATATCTCAAAAATTGTGACTTGTTACTACAAATTTTTATGATTTAATTTTCAGTCATAACTATAAAAATGCTAAGCACTGCACAAATTGAAAAAGACGAAAATGACAATTAAAAATGTACCATAAAATGTAAGTATTTAAAATATAATCTACTTTTAATATTAATAAAATCCTAATGCCGCATAATCTAATACTAATATTCCATGATTTATATAATACAAGAGCAACAATAATAATAATAATAAGAAGAAGAAAAAGCAATAAACAAAGATTAACCTTTTCGCATGTTTTTGCGGTTTTGTTTTTACATAACACTTACTCTCGCGAGCAGTAGATTGGCTAAACATACTTTTTTGGTGAGTCGACGTAGGTTATGCAGATGGTGACCACCAAGCAATTGTCTTCATAATTAAAAATAGGAATTATGGAATTATGCAAGGCCTTCGGGATCTCATTGGGTTACTTCCAAATTGGATAATTAAATTTTAAGGGAAATGTATAAGTGGATACCCTTTAAAACGGCAGAGAGAATGGTGAATGATCTTGTGGCGCCAGTTAAAACTACTTGTTATACGTCAATGTCTAGAAGGTAACTTGCTAGTAAGAACCCTCCTTGCTACTGGTGAAATAGCGAAATGAGAGCTTGGCGAACGGCATGCCTCAAACATAAGAGGAGGATACTAGAAATGGGTCGTAATTTGAAGTTTTGCTTGACCGGTACAGGAATTCAAAGAAAGCGCTTTAAACAACCATGAAATGAAGTAAAAGGTAAATTTTCAAGTGGCGAAAAAATTAATTATTTGAAGACTTTATGTGCGCAATGTGCCCAGCTTCACAGGTCCCAGTAGGCTAAAAGAGATCATTAAGACCCCTCTTCCGGAAAGACCTCTTAGATACAACCACAACTAGCAGAGCTGCCTAAATCGTATAAGAATGGTTTAAGAAAGTTCAGCTAGGGCTTACAGAACATAAGAGAGAAGTAGTTCTTGTATCGAGTAAGAAGATCGTGGAAACAATTCGCGCCTTTTCACTATAACGTCATCGAACGCAATCAAGTACATCGGCATTGTCATAGACAACACACTATGCATCAAAAAGCATTTCTTATGTGTATGTAAGAAAACGACGATGATGCAAGTGGCACTTCTTCCTAGAATCCTTTCCAATGTAATAGGGCCAAAATAAGCAAAAAGCGCTTTGTTGGCTGAAGTAGTCAGCTCTGGAATGCTGTATGCCTGCTTAATTTGAGTGAATTGTTTCAAGAATAATCTGCTCTTACGTGATATATTTTCTATGCACAGATTATGCTGATGAAGAACTGTTAGTGGATATAGAATCATTTCGAATGAAGCTGCTAGCGTATTGGCTGGAGCCATATCGGTATACGGTAGCGAGCGACATAGCTCAGACATAGAAGGGTAACGAATGCTGATGTCAAACAACTTATAAAAAGGGAAGAGGCGGATAATTCCATGGTGCTTTGGCAAAATCAATAGAATGCTTCTACAAAACAAAGATGACCGTATAGATTTATACCGAATTTAATAATCTGGTATAACAGGGAAGTTGGGTACATTAACTTTTAAATTAATTACAGGGCATAGTATGAGCCGCAAATACCTTTTTAATGTGTTCCATGATGAATCCCCAATGCCTACCACTTGCACATTGCCCAACTTTCGCAATGAACGAACTTACTTAACACACAGTACGGTGGAGGCGGTTGGAAGTTGGAGAAGTGTGTATTTTAGTACTCAAACGTAGGCAAAAGTGAAGCCGGATCCACCTTTATCTAGGATTCTTGCATACCAACAGACCTATAAAGATTTCACACTACCTGATCGCTTCCACATACATTTACACTCATTTATAAACTCACACATATACACATACATTTATATCTCCAAGTACTAAAGCTAATTGTTATTATTTTGTCATCATTTTAATATCATTATTATCATCATTATTATCATCAATAATCATAATCATCATTATTATTATTATTATTATTATTATTATTATTATGATTATAAGCAGTTGAATGATGATCATTATTTTAATCATTATCACTATCATTATCATTGTAATGGACATGAAGAAATGTACGTCATATGCTGTTTGTGCGTTTGTTCTTGTTCTTTGTGTTATTTAACAACTAAAGAAATAATTATGCTCTAAATTATGTTTTAGTTAACATCAATGTATGTTTGTATGTATGTATGAATATAACTGTTTTTTTCTTTTATCATTTAATGTGTAACAATGTGATAAATAATAAAGAAAATGAACAGTAAAGTAATAATTGAAATAAATAAAACAGCAATAGAGATAAATTGTGATAATTGTGTGTGTGAAAAAGAAGTGAGAATGAAATGATAGAAAAATAAAACAAGTCTTTGACAAAAAGGGAGCTAAGTAAAAAATGTGTCATATAAAACAAAAAGGAAAACATTTTTGTTTAGTGAGCGCTACATTTTTTGAATAAGCCCTCCATTTTAATCAACATTTATCCCGACAAGGTATGGACAGACAGATGGATAATATTGATATATGGACATATGGACATATGGACATATGGTTAGATGGACAGAGGGGCGTACAGAAGAAAAAGCAAAAAAAGAAATCATTATTCTTTGAAAATTGTGATGCCTTCTTTGGACCGATCCAAATGTTTTGGCAAATTAATTGTAACGTCCAATTTTCATTTGGTGAGTTATAAAAAAAAACAAAAGAAATTAAAAGAATGTATAAAACAACATTCCCATAGAGCAAATATCAAATATTGTATGTGTGTGTATTTATATGTATGTATGTATGTATGTGTGTATGTATGTATGTATGTATGTGTGTGTGTGTGTGTGTGTGTGTGTGGACGCTTGCTGAAATACGTATTGTTATTTCTATGGCATATATAATTTTGTAAGGCACACAGTTATGCTGATATGCATAAACACACACACACACACACACATATATATATATATAAATAGGTATATGCTTAAGTTGCTTAGTTTTTGGTTTATTGTGCTCGTATTTTTGACTTTTCATTAAGTCCTACAAATTATCGTGCATGCGCTTTTATATGTTTGGGTATGTTTTGTATGTATGTATGTGTGTACCACTGTTAATGTTAATGATGCTGATGACAGTTAAAATTTATATGATCTATACATGAAATGTTTTTTTATTGTTCGTATACATCTGCTTCATTGTTTCTCTATTCTATGAATCTGCCTGCGTAAGAAATTTAAATTTGCATACGTATTTTAACACTTTAATATAATTTCATCATAACACATCTATTTAACATAAATACAAATGCATCCACACACACACACACACACACAGAGAGAGAGAGAGAGAGAGAGAGAGAGGAAGAGAGTGAGAGCAAGAGAGAGAGAGAGAGAAACGCATTAACATGTAAACTTATGATGATTTGTTGTCTCGTTTTCTATTTACCTCTCTGTCTCTCTCTCTCTCTCTCTCTCTCTCTCACTCACTTACGCACTCTCTCTCTCTCTGGCGTAGTATTTCTGTCTTTTAGATAAATGAAATTGATTTTTATTAATGAATCAACTTATACACACACATGCACACACACGCACACACACACGCACACACTTATCTATTTATCTACATTCACACACACACACAACACGTAACGTTTTATTCTACTTTTATTCGTCTTTGTTGTCTCGTCCGTGTACCTTTGTGTCTCCCTTTCTCTCTTTCTCTCTCTCTCTCTCTCTCTGTGTGTGTGTGTGTGTGTGTGTGTGTGTGTGTCTCTTTATTCTTTTTTGTTTAACTTTCTTAAGGATAATTAGTGTTATTGTCATATTAAATGTTATTATGATTAAAATGGCATGTCATATAATTAACACAATAAAAAACCACAACAACAACAACAACAACAACAACAAC
>JAKKIB010000206.1:52500-77500 GCA_023089585.1 Melophagus ovinus | reverse complement strand
TTATACCAGTAGCAAATATTATCGGCTTTGTCAATGATATAGCTCTGACAGTGGTGGCAAAGTACGTCGAAGAGGTGGAAGGAATAAGGCTTAAGAAAGTTGAGCTCTTACTTGCAGAACAGAAGACAGCGGTAGCGCTTACTTCGAGCCGAAAACCGCGGAAACAATACGAGTACATATAGGTGGCTTGACATCAGCTCGCAATCAATTATCTAGGTGTTATCCTAGACAACAGACTATGCTTTAAAAGGCACGTTCTGTATATTCGCGAAAGAACGTCGATGATGCAAGCGGCGCAACCGAAAATCCTCTCCAACGTGGGAGGGCTAAAACTAGCAAGAAGAGCTCTGCTGGTTCAGGCGGTCAGCTCTAGAATTCTGTAAGCCTACTCCATTTGGGTGAGCTGTTTAAGAAACAAACTGCTTCTGCGTAAGGTAGCTTCCGTGAATAGACTATGCGCACTGAGAACTATCCATCTAGACCATCTCAAACGAAGCTGCTAGTGTATAAGCTGAAGCCATATCTATAGGCATACTTGCAAACTAAATGGCGAAAAGCTATGCTAGAAGATGAGCGAATGGGATTGCCAATCGACTTATAAAAAGGGAAGAGAGGAACATTTCTCTGGTGCACTGGCAGAACCGATGCAATAGAAAGATGGACGTATAGGCTTACACCAAATACATTAACCTGATACAACAGGAAGGTCGGAAACGTTAATTTCTACGTCACAAAGTTCCTTACTGGACATGGTGTCTTTTGAAATTATCTTTTTAAATTGGAGCATGAGGAATCTCCAATGTGCCCCACTTGCACCACTATTGAGGAAACCGTTTTTTTCTACTGTCCACGTTTCGTGGGAGAAAGAATTAGGCAATATTCACTGCGAAACGTAGTGGAGAATGTGATTACATCAGAGCAACGATGGAATGAATTCTCCGAAAATGTGGCTTGCTAAAGGAACTGGGGATGGCCGAACGCAGTAGAAGTCGACAAGACAGGATGGTATAAGCATAATTATGCTAACCCATGCCCGCGATGTAATGCCTAACGGCAATCCCGCGTAGAGATGGGCAGACGGCAGAGAGGTGTGTGTTTTAGTACGTAAACGTAGGCAGAAATGAAGCCGGGACCAGCCCTGTCTATGACTCATGCATGCCAACAGCCAGCTGTTGGTACCTATGAAGTGTTCACAGTATCTGGTCGCACGCCAAAAAATAAATATATATATATTTGTCAATGATTTAGTCTAAAAACTTTGAACAGTTTTTTATTGAGTTTTATTTATTAAAGTAACCTGAAACAGCAGCAAACCAAAAAAATTTCTTTTGTTTATTTGGTTTAGCTATACAATAAAAAAAGAGTGCCCAAAAGAAAAAGATAAATTTGACTCTTGCCCCAAAAAAAAAACAAAATCGAAAAACCTAATGGCAAGAAAGATGAGGAGAGATTGAGAGAGGTATATAGAGATAAATGATTTCGTAAAGTTAACTGAAATTTTCACCTTTCCCTAAAAAAAAGAAAGGTAAATCTAAAAAGTAAGATATGAAGTTTGCTATAAGGGATTGTAATAAATGTTATACAAGGATTTTATTATAACGATCACTTCAAATTGATTTTTAAAACGGTAATATTTCGCATGCCAATCCTGACGGATCAAAAAAAGAAATTCTAAAATTAAGTGTAAAGAAATTAGGCACTAATTAGGAAAATTATATAAAAACTTCACTGAGAATTTTACACGTTTTTCTAGCTTACTCTCACTCATTCTTTCCCTTTTATTCTCTAATAAATTCTATGTTTTTTATTTTCATTTTCTTCATCTTTATGATCACATTATTTGCCCACAAAATTTATGACTTAAAAAATTCGTTTCGTGCTTTTCCCACAATTTTCACCATTCCAAAAATTTTTTATACCCACCACCCAGAGTTTGGCAGTATATTCACTTTGTCATCACATTTGTAATATCCAAAAGCAAGCGACACAAAAAAATACGTATATTCTTAATAAGCATCGAATTTTGAAACGATTTGGACTTTGGTCTATCTGTCTGTCGGTCCGTATGTTGTTAGCACTCTCCTGATCACACAAATCGAGATATCGAGCTCAAAATTGACAGGAAGAGGAATTGAAGTTTCTGCAGATAAGTTGATATTCAAAAAGGGAAAAATCGGTTAAAGGACACGCCCACAGTGTAACCTAAATTGAGAATACCTCAGTTTTGATGGTTTCTTGTTCATTTTATGCCAACAGAAAAATATAGAAAGTTGAAACTTTGTGCAAGTGGTAAGGCCATTGGTCTGCAAACAGCCATCCTTAAATCTTGTAAATCGGCAACGTCTAAATGAAAGTATACAATACCAAAATTTCCAATTTTTTTATATTTCCAACTGTCACTGAAAAACTGAAATAGGCTTTGAATCGTAATATCATGGTGGATGGGTGGTGGGAATCCAAGCCAAATACAATTTTCTTATTTGTTATTTTTATTGTTGTTCGTGCTGTTTTGTCTCTATTTTCAAAATGGTGACTTATGGACTTTTTTTGAAAAGTTTCATGCGTTTTGTTTGATTCTTTTTTTTGCTTCAGTTATTTTCGGCAATATTTTTTATTGGCTTTTCAAAAAATTGACTGATCTGATCCAAATGTATAACATATATTCAATGTGCTTAAAAAAGCCATTGAGTGGATTCTTACTAAAAAATCATTATAATTGTAAAATTTTTTTCATATAATTACTTTTTACAAGAGACTGAAAAAGTTCGAAATATGGACTGAAGTGATCTAAACTTTAGACATAGATTACACAAAAATTTGTACAAGAATTATATACATCACAGGATAATTGGACCTTTGACAAGTTGAGTGTATTCTCAATCTCTGAGTGATACAACAGACAAATAACCTCGCGAATACCCGCGATGGCACGCGCCCATAAATAACTATACATTTTTTGTACAATTATTGTTGCTGCTATTGTTATATATTTATTTATTAACTTGTATTTTGACTGACATTTGTTTGCCTGCACTGATTGAAATAAAAACAGCAGCAGCAAAAATCGTTTAATATGCAAATTGTGTTAAATGAAACTTTTCATACGTCAAATAAAGTTTGCTTTTGTTTTTATTTTTATATCCACCACCCAGACATTACAGATATATTAATTTTGTTAAAACCTTTACCAAAACATCCAAAAGGAAATGTCAGGTTACTTATAGTGTTAAACAACATCAAATTCTAAATGAATTTTTTGCTATGTATTCTAAATATTCTTCTGGGTATTAAAAATGAACCCCTCGCCTTTAAATTTGGTGAAAAGTCTTTCCAAGCAGTTTGATTGGTCTTACAAATAGGCTAAATCGTTCAAAGTACATGCCCATAATGTATTACAAGCTGATATCATGTTTTTTTTTGAGAAAAATTGTCATTTCTTAATGCCTTAATTCGTATTGCCATAGTCCATTCAGTGGTACCCGGATTGCGATATGTCTTACATCGCTTCTTAAAGATTATTATGGTCGGCTGATAAAGAAGCCAATATCAATTTATAAATTAGGCTTAGTGAAATTAAGAAGCTCTGATATCAAATCATCAAAATTTTCGTATCGTTCGTATCTTCCGTATCCTTTGTATTCTTCGCCTCTTCCGTATTCTCCGTATCCACTATATCTTTCGCTTCGTATCCTCCGTATTCTTCGTATCCTTCATATCTTTCGTAACTTCCGTATACTTCGCATCCTTCATCTACTTCGTATCTTTCTTATCTTTTGTGTTCTCTGTATCCTTCGTATCTTCTGTACCCTTCGTATCCTCCGTACCTTTCGTATCCTTTGTATACTCCATATCCACCGTATCCTCCATATCCCACGTATCCTTCGTATCTTCCGCATCCTTCATGTCTTCCGTACCCTGCCTATCCAACGTATCCTTCATATCCTTCGCATACTCCGTATCCTCTGTATCTCCTATATCTTCATATGTTTCGTATCCTCTGTGTCCTCCGTATTCTCCTTATCCATCGTATCCTCCATATCCTCCGTATCCTTCGCATCTTCCGCATCCTTCATGTCTTCCATACCCTGCGTATCCAACGTATCCTTCTTATTCTCCGTACCCTTTCTTTTGTATCTTTTGTATCTTTTGTAGAAATTATAAAAATCGAAACTTCTTGAAAGTCTCTGGCCCAAATAAAGACCTTCTTAAGGAATATTCTCTAAAGAAAAAGCAATAAAAATTAATATAATTTCATTATGCAGTTCTAATATGTCAATGTTAACGATTTATTACTGTTATTGTCGCTATTGTTTATTGCTCATTAAATTTCTCAGAAATATGTTTCATAAAAACAACAAAAATCATTTTCTTTGTAATTATATTTTTTTGTTTTGTTTTTGGCGTTTGTTGTTCTTGTTGTTATTATTGTTGCTTATTTATTTACAAATTTTTCAGATCTCCTCATTTTACATTCTATTTTAAATTCTCTCTTTTTTGTTTATTCCTTTTTTCTTTTTGTTTTTAATAATTACTGTAATCAAAACAATTATTTACCAAGAATTAAATAAATACTAAATGTAAATGTAAAATAACTAAGTAAATTTTATTTAACTGGTACCAAATCTTGGATACCTATTACATAGGTTTATTTATTTATTTTTTTTTTTTTTTGTAAAATTGTAAAATTTTTTTTGATTTAATTTGATTTCAATATCAACTTGCTTTAACAAATTTCCAATGTTTCTGGCAAATTTGCGACAAAGAAACAGACAGACAGACATTTCTAAATCATTTCAGCATTTAATGCTTTAATCTTTAACGCTTTCGTTATTAACGTTACAAACATAATAACAAAATTAGTATATTTCCATCATCTTGGGTAATGATTATAATAATAAAACAACAATAATAATGTTACGAAATAAATTCAAAGAAATAAATCGCCTGTTTCATTTATTCCATCGTTCGTTCTCCTTTACTTATACAAATTCTTAGAGCATTTTTGACACGCATGTAAATTTTTGTTTTCTTTGTTGTTTCGTTTTTTCGTTTTTTTTTCTTGTCTTGTAAAAAAAAACAATAAAACAAAGAACTAAATATAAATAAAGTAAAAATTATAAATAGAAAAAAAAAAAAATTAAAAGAATTTTGCATTTAAAATTAAGTACATAATTTGTTTGGATAGACAGACAGACAGGCAGACAGACAATAGGCAAAGAGACAATAAGACAAAATGAAAGAGCGGCCAAGAAAGTGATGGAGGGTAGAGATAGAATTTTTATAAAATTGCCAACAAAAAAAAAATATTTTTTTTTCATTGGCTTCCATCATTAAAGAGAATTTGTGGATTTTTTTCTTTTTTTTTTTTTTTGTTTACTTTACAGTTTCCTGTTTTTAATAATAAACAATTTTTCTACTATTACTCAATATGTCCCATATTGTTCGCGATAATTTTCATCAGATATGAGAGAGGGAGAGAGAGAAAGAGAAAATGAAACTGATTGTTTTTAAATGCACACACATATGTACACTCACACACACACACACACACACACACACACACACACAAACAGGCAGACAGTGCCATATATAAATACGTATATGGTTATATAGAAACTATGCTCAATTTATTATCACGAGCAATCAGCATTTTCATTATTATTGTCCTTACTATTATTATTATCATTATTTGTATTATTGTTGTTGTTCTTATTATTATTGTTAAAATTATTATTGCGATTTAAACTATAAAAGGACTAAGTAGTATGTTCGTGTTATTCGTGTATTGTAGATGAATAGACAAAGAGAGAGAGAGAGAGAGAGAGAGAGAGAGAGAGAGAGAAGGTATTATCTATAACTGGTTGGAAATAAAGCCAAACGATAAACGCCAAACGCCGAATTTCGTACGATTTTCGTTATTTTCTTTATAATTTACACCACTCAATGCGAGTTGAGGCCGTCGCAACTTTTATTATAACAAACATTTCAGAATCACTTTCTGATACGATTTAAGCTTGTCTGTATGCCTGTGCATTCATATTTTCTACGATCTCTTCTCTATCATATAAAGTTTTTTTTTTTTTTCAAAAATCATCTAAATATGAATGAAAATTTCAATTTTGAATAAAATTTAGACTAAATTTGATCCATAAAGGTCCATGTCCATGTATCACTTTTCATACAATGAACTATTCAAATAATTGAAAAATTTTTCTCATTATTATTTTGTTGATAAAAAAATAATGTAGATCAAACTTGGTCCAGATTAATCCATTTTTTGAATCTCTGAACGTTTCAAATAAATAAAATATAAAAATTTTTTTAATATTAATTTATTGCTTGTTGCTATTTTCTTATTTAACTTAAGTCATTTTAATCAAAGTGATTTAGGTTATTTAAGTAACGGCTTTGATCGACTATAAAGTTCTTACTTATTTTAATTTTATATTTTGTACAATTGCTTTGACTTGATTTTTTTTTTTTTTGTTTTTTCATTTTGGATGAGTAAAAGCCTCTTTTTAACATGCAATGCACCATTATTGTGATAGTAATGATTGTTGTTTTTGTTGTTACTGTTTTTTTTTTTAAGTAATTTTTTTTTTTTACCATTCGTAATATTCATCCTGTACACATAATTTTCATTTAAAGGTACCAAAATAAAAGGGTGATTATTACGAAATGAAAACAAATCACAACAACAAATCGAACTAAAAAATTTCTTTTTTATTTCTAAGTAAACGTGTACTTTTCTGATGAAACGAATTGAGACCTCTTTTTTTTTTTTTTTTTTTTTTTGTTACTGAAAACGCTGAAAATTATCGTTGCGCCAAGAGAGAAAGAGTTTGAAGCAGTTTAAAAAAAAAAAAAAAAAAAAGGAATCGCTTTGAAAGAGACGGCAAAATAAAAGATGTGGCAAGATAGTTAGAGTGAGTGAGGCAGAAAGATTAAAAAGAGAGAGAGAGAGAGAGAGAGAGAGATAAGATTCCCTCTACCCTAAAAATAAAAAAAATTTAAATAGTTGTATTGTATAATTAGACCAAAAAATTTTCGAATAAAAAGTATAAGAAATTTGAGGGGAAAAAAAACCCATTTTTAAGTTGTAAATTTAGCACAATCATGTTCTGCATACACACGCTCAGAGATTTTTATGTTGTGTGTAACAATGTTAAACTAGATAAAGGGTCAAGAGGTCATGCAGTAATATTTGAAAGAAACAAAAAAAAAATAAGCAAAAACAAAAAATATGAGAAAATATTTTCTTTTGAAATAAACAATAACAACAATAGAAATAACAAGATAAATTGAGGCGCTTTCTTTATAATTTTTCTATTTGTAAGCAATCACTGCAAAGATGCATTAAACAAGCATTTTAAAGAGTTCAAAAAAAAAAAAAAACCAAACGAAATTAACTTTTCAATATAAAAAAGTAATATATATTTATCGTTAAATTTTTACACGAATTCATGGCATCATTTGACAAAATTAAATGAATTAATTATCAAATTAGTAGATATGACATTTTGCTAGAGAGAAATCAGTTTTTTATATAGGCCGCAATTATCGCAAATATTTTATATGGCGCAATATAAAAATTTGAATTTTAAATTTAAATTTCCCTTAAAAAAATATTAAAACTTCTAGGTATTATATTTCAAAGTTTAATGTGTTCGCTTTAAACAGGGGGCAACCAGTCCCGAGGAGTACCTGCTCAACTGGGAGTGGCTCATGAGATGGTCCTTGGTGAGGCCGGCCATCAGGGGGCATCATGAATCACGAGATCAGATCCAAAGATTTACTTTGGTATCACGGGATCACCAATTTTAATATGCCCATTGTGGTGATATTGAGGTTGGCTTTGTGGGAGCTGTAACGCCCATTTCGCAGGCGTTGCTCGTTTAAACATAATTATGCTTATCGTACAGGGTCCCATTTTCCCTATAAAATGGGTAGCTGGGTAGGCTTATCGGGCTAATTTAAGCCAAACCTAGGAGTAATAGGAAAGCTCCGAATCTAGATACCAAAGATTAAGCCATATATATAAGATGCAATGGAGGCTTTAAATTGGAAGCTAGTCGTGACGGTAGCATGCACCCTGTGTGCCATGATTACCAACGCTAGCGTTCATTATGTACCTTTGGTACCATGCATTTGAGCCTTCACGGCAGGTATGTATGTAAAGCACTCACTGCAATGTTCCCCTTAAACATAAGCTTTCGCTAACTTCTATACGATATCGTTACAAATTATTTCCTTCTGGACATAGAGATTTATACGACTGGTAAGAATCAGCAGGTCGAATAAGTATATCGATGCAATAAATTCTGTTTGACATTTTTCAAGTAGAATTTGTATATACGCATCCATAGATAATAATCGGAACGGTTTTCGTCTACATGGATAGAAACTAAGGAAGTGCTAGAAAGAGAAAAATAAAAATGAGATTTGTATAATTTTAGATAAATAATGAAAAAAATAGTTTTGCATTTTTTAATAAATATTTCAAATATCCTCTTTATCCTGATGTCATCCTTGGCCCTCGACCATGCAACTGCAACTCATTTGCTTTTTCTTCCACATTTTTATACTCTGCACAAATATGTGTTTGTAACACGCAAAAGAAGTTGACACAGATCAACGTTTTATTATACCAATTCACTCAGAATCATTTCCTGATTCGATTTAAGCTTGTCTGTCTGTCTGTCTGTCCATCCGATGTCTATCTATGTCTATCGATGATTTGTTATCATTATTTTTTTAGTTATTTCAAAGAAAATTTGGTACATGAATGTTTTTTGAATCAAAGATATTTTTACCATTTTTAACAGGGCCCATCTAACTCTATTAAAAATGGTAAAAATCGGATAATTTTTACGATCACTTCTCATATTAAAGTCTCTTTCGCAAAAAAATTCTTACAGGAACATAAAATTCAATGTTTGTATATAATTTATCGAAAATTGGCACCGTGCTTAGATGTTGACATAGAGACCATACTTGGTCCAGTTCGATCCATATCTTGAACCCTTGAAAAATTCCATATTTTTCAATTTTCTTGGCTTCTAATTCACTTATTTGACTTTAATCTTAACTTAAGTGAAGTAGTGTTTTTGGGTATTTAAACGTCACAACCCCTTTCGATTATATAGTTCTTACTTTGGTTGGTTCCTTAAGAGCCCAACATAAATTTCATTTATTGTTATTGTGAAAATTCGTTACATAAAAAAATAAAAGATTATTTAAAAAGTCATATCATCAACGTCTCATAAAATATTTAATTTAATACAAAATTTATTGTTTGATATAAATGCGATTTAATGCCAATCTCTTAGATTATAATTCGATGTATGTTTTATATTTTATGGACAATAACAACAACAACAATAACAACAACAAAACCAAAGCAATTGTAAATCAAACAATTCTATTTAATTGAATTATTTGAATTGTTTTGCGTTAAAAAAAAAATTCTCTTGTATTGACAAAAGAGCAAAATAAAAAAAAAAAAAAAGAACCAAATAAAAACGTTGCAGTTCATCAAGGATGACTTTTAAAATACCTTTCATCATTTTGCTGAATGTCTTACAAAATGCCATAAAATCTAAGTATAAATTGAGAATGTTGTAAAAAAAAAAAAATTTATTATAATTTTTGAATGATTTGAGCCAAAACAAATTTAAATTTATAATTTTTCTGTCCTTGCTTCCTCAATAAAAAAAATATATATATATATATATATATATATATATATGAATAACTTATAAAAATGTTATTGATATATTGACAAGATTTTTTTTATAATTTCAATTTTTTTTTTTTAAATTCATTTTTTGTTTTATGTCATTAAGGTAGGCTTCCTTCCATGCCATCATTTAAGGAAGAAAGTAAAGTAATGTGATGAGAATTGGCTGCAGTTTTATACATTAATTTATTTTAAATTTCAATTTGTATGGAATTGCATATACCGAATATCCATATATTTTGTCCATTTGTTCCAACTGCACCTTTTCTTTTTTTAAATGATTCCTCCAACAATGGTAAGATTTGTTGCCTCTTCAATAAAGCCTTTAAACATCTCAATTAAGATTATTTTTATTATTTTTGGATTTGATCTTATAGAAAAAAAAAAAAAAAAACCAGAAAAGCTACTCAATGTGTAATTGATGACTAAAGACTTTTCAATGAATTTCATTTATTTCTTTTTTTTTTTTTTTTTTTTTTTTTTGTTTAACATCACTCTTCTCAAACTCGAACTCTCAATCATCATCCAAGCATTGTCTGTTTTTTTTTTTTTATTATTTTTTATTTTTTATTTTTTTGCCTGTTTCATTCCATTTTTAAACGTATCTACTACCATTAAAATGTCATTACAGATTAAGGATATTTCAGTCAGTCATGAAATTGATGTGTACTCATTCATTCATTCATTCATTCATTCATTGTTTGACTTGTCATTATTTTACGCATATATACAATTTATATTGATGTATTATATAAGCTAGAAAATGATGAAGAAAAACAAAGATAGTCATTCTTCTTCTTATTTATTTCTGTAGACAATTTTGCTGTATTATTATAAAATTACTTTTAACATGATTATATTTGTTGCTGCTATTTACCCTTATCATTTCATATAGAATTGTTTAAATTGTTTGTATTGTTTGTATTGTTTGAATTGTATGTATGTATGTGGCAGATTATCCAATTATGGTCACGATATAAATGAAATCATTTAAAATGAGCACAAAATACAAAAAAAAAAAAAAGAAGAAGAAGCATTTCAAAAGAATGAAATCAAATCAAAAAATTGGAATGAAAAAGTGACAGGGTTAGAGAGAACGAATCAAAAAAAATAAAATAAAAAAAAATAAAAAAATAAAAATAAAAATGTGAACGTGAAATTTTGCATTTAGATTACATTTAGGAGACCTTAAGGTCTTAGGGGCGTGTACTAAAAAAAAAAAAAAAAAGAAAAAAATTTATTATGAAATTATGATGTGGCATGTTTTGTATTACAAAATCTAACTACTTATTTATTTATTAAATTTTTTTTTTTAAGAAACATTCAATGGCTAGTTTTTTTTAAAACATAAATTACATTAATTTATATTAATTATATTGAAATTAATTAAATGATTATTAATGTAAAATGTCATGTGTTCACTTTTTCATTCATATTAAATTCAAATTAAATTCATATTAAATTTTATATAAAAATGTTAATGAAAATTTGAAAGGACCTTTCAAGATGGATGGCCATAAATTAAATAAATATTTAATTATTACATGTAAATGTAACAAAATTATGTAACATAATAATAATCAATAAACTTGTTTACACAATCACACAATTATTGATAGCTATTGACTTTTAGAATGATAAGTTAATGAAATGTCAAATTATAAAAATTTTTTTTCATTTTCTATGAATTGTTGATTATTGCACAATATTTTATTAAATATAACATTTTAATTTGTAATGGATATTTGACTTTTATCCACTCACTTTAATTATTTACCTAATTGAAAGGTTTTGTTTTTTTTTGAGGGTGAGGGGTGGGGGGGGGGGGGGTGGGTAGTCAAACGAGAAGGGTTAAGTCACTTGAAAGGCTTTTAAATGGATTTTATTTTATTTCATTTTATGTGATTGAAAAATTTGGAAAATTGTTAAGAGAGCGATTTTCGCTAAAAACAAAAAATGTAATAAATTTCTTATGAAAGCGTATCAAACCGCTTTTTACTTACAATTTACATTGGAAAATTACATTGGAAAATCATTGCTATAATTTTTACTATTTACTTGTTGTCATTCTTGCTATTGTTGTTGTTATTGTTGTTGTTATTGTTGTTGTTGTTGTTGTTATTGTAGTTGTTGTAGTTGTTGTTGTTGTTGTTGTTGTAGCATGAGCATCATGCTATTATTATTGTTGTTCGTTAGCAAAAAATTCTTTCTCTAATAATTGTATTTTCTCATTGTAAACTATTAACTGAAAATGTTACTTAGTGAGGAAGTTAAGGTCAATTTTTTTCCCCCTTTTCTGTCTTTTTCTTATTATTGTAATTTATTATTATTGTTACTGTTATTATTACTTTTGTTACAACTGCTATTTATTCCTGGAATAAAAAATCAAATGAGTGAAAATCTTGCGCTACTTAATGTTAACGTGTTTTCTTGACCCTTTTCTTTTTTCTTTTTTTTTTCTGTTTCTTTTATTTCAGTTTATATTCTTTGCAAGTTTTTTTTTTTTGTTCCCCAAAGAGAAAAAATATTAGGCGCCATTTTCTACAATTTGTAATGCCACCTCAATTTATTTCCGTCTTTACCTTTAACTTCTCTCTCTCTCTCTCTCTCTCTCTCTCTCTCTATCTCTCTCTCTAACTCTCTCTTTCTATATTCTGTAATATTTACCGTATGTAAAATAATTATGGTAAAATTGTTTATGTACTTTTTTCCTATTTTTCATTTCCCATTTGATTTTAATTGTGTAAATGGCAACCATAATAATCCAAAGGGTCAGTTCGAGCTTTGCATTTTAATATAAATTTTTTGTTTTGTTTTAGCACAAATTACATTTTTAATACTTTGTACTCTAGACCAACATTTTATAACAGACATGCAAATTGTATTCTAAATGATCAGTCTCTGCAAATGTATATGGACTATTTAAAAGGTCTTGAATAAAAAAAAGTATTATTTGATTTTGGTATGATCAACTTATTTCTATCACTTTTGCTTTCGATCTCTCACTTGAGAATCCCCTCTTAGGATCATAGGTTCCTATAATAAAATGAAATTTCTTTATACGTAAAACGTTCGCGTTTTGTTCCGAGACTATCTGCAAAAAAAAAAAAAAAAAAAAATGAAGGAAACATAGCAAGTCATATCTTTTCTATTGCTTCCGTTTAGAATTCGCAAAAAAAATGTACAAAATTTGACTTTTTATAACATAAAATTACAATTTTTTATGAAAATTGTAAAGAGATTATAAATTGGAGAGAAATGCATCTATGAAATCGAAATTCTCAGAATGGCATCGAATAAAGCATTTCAAGGTTCGCAATTGACTTAAAAATATTTCATACAATATTTTTAGTGATTTTACCTTTTCAATAATATTACAGTCCCAGTGTGTATAGGAAATCTGTTCCAGGAAGTGTCTGCTTTACTGGGATTGCCAAGAGTAGACTCCGTTGTAGTGCGTCTAGCTGGTGGGCAACTTGTGAAGTTAAAGACGTTCTTAATATTTGATGTTGCTGTTTTTTAGATTCTCCCGTTGCTTGTACTTATATTCTTCGTATGCGAGATAACTTTCACTGTAGAGCCATACTTTTTTGAAGCCATATTGGTTATTACGTGGGTCTGTAATGCTTTCTCAAGGACGCCGATCTTGCACAAAAGTGAATATGACTCTGGATTACCTTTTGACTTTATAAATCGGATGGGTGTGTGGGCTGTATAAGTCTTTTGTTTCTTTTGATATGCGAGCAGATAGTGTGAAACCTTCATAGGTACCACCTATTGACATGCCCGATTCATTAACAAGGCTGGAGCCGGCTTCACCCCTGCATACGCCTATGCACAAGCACACGCCTCTTCGCCGTTCACCTGTTACCCCCGCCGCACTCTCGTTAGGTACTACTTCGTGTGGTAGCTTAATTAGGCGTCCATCGCTCTTCTTTGCTATCTTCTAGCCGACTTTGCCGCCCTTAACTTTTTAATACGGAGACTTCATAAATTTCATTGCCTCCCCAACAGTTGTTCTCCTTGGCTATAATATAATCCACGACGTTTTGCGTTGACAGGTGCCTGAGTCTGCCTACTACGAAACGGGGCAGTGAAAGAATGCATATTCTACCACTTTTGCTATAGGGTATTATAAGTTTGTGTATATGTTTGTAACACTAACGTTTTGCTATATCAATCGGCTCAGAATTACTTCCTGGTTCGATTTAAGCCTGCCTGTCTGTTTATGCGTCTGATGTTTGTCCATGTAAATTTGTTATCAAGCTACAGGTTGCAATTTTTGAGATATTTTAAAGAAATTTGGTATATGGGCGTGTTTTGACCCAAAGGCGAATCTTTTAGAAAATGGTTAACATGGGAGCCATTATTACGACCACTCGTCGTATAGCGTATTAACGTAAGTTGCACTTTAACATGGAAAATAAGCATACCAAAGTTGGACCAGATCGGTCTGTCTTTACGAACACTTCTCATACAATGCCTTTTTGAAAAAAATCATTATATGAATAAAAAATTAAATTTTAGTTAAAAGAGGCAGTTTGTATTTTGTCATGAAATATATATGTCCCAAATTTGGTCCAGGTCGATACACTTCTTGAACCTCCGAACGCTTTAAGTAATTGAGATATAACAATTTTTGCAATATTTTTATCTTGTAATACTTTTATTTGATTTAAATCACATCAAGCAAAATGGTGTGTGGTATTTGAGAGTCGACCCCGATCGACTTTGAAGTTCTTATTAGTTTACGTTTAGATTATTTATAAAGATAATGGGTAGAAAGAAATGGGTGAAACTTTCGAGAGAAGATTAAAGCGAGGGAAGTATGGGAGGGCTGTATGGGAGTGGTATTATCGTTTTCCTCTGAAATTGGCTAAACAACAAAACAAAATTGGCTAAGCAACAAACAAAAGAAAAAAAGAAAGAATTTTATAAGCAGTTGGTGTCGACTACCTAATACCCTACACGACTTTGCTTATTGTGATTAAAGTCAATGAATTACAAGCCAATAAAATTGAAAAAATTGAAATTTCTCAATTATTTAAAAAATTCAAAGGTTCAAGATATGAATCGTTTTGGATCATGTTTGGCCTACATGTTTTACATATAAACATATAAGGCAGTGCCAATTTTCAATAAATTATATACAAAATTGAAGTTTTTCTTCTTGTTATAATTTTTTAAGACAAAGATTTTAATATGGGAAAGTGATCGTAAAAATGTTTAGATTTTAATCATTTTTAATGGGGTATGTCTCTGAGTCAAAACACATTCATGTACCAAATTTCATTCAAATAACTAAAAAATTATGAGCTAAAGTCTGATAACAAATTTACATGGATAGACATTAGATGAAGAGGCAGACAGACGGCTTAAGTTGAATCAATAAAGAAATGAATCTGAATCTATCGATATAATAAACGATGGATCTATATAAATACCTTTTGAATGTTACAAATATCTATACAAACTTATAATACCCTGTATATCACAAATGGTGTAGGGTGTATAAAAAAACAAAGCAAACAAACAGTAATAACGAAAGCAAAGCAAATAAATCTCGCGCCATACTTTTTTGTTCCATGGTTATCAAGAGTCTAAAATCAAATCACAGAAAATAACTTTTCAGACAACGATGACAACAGCAACATTTATAATAATAATAATAATAATAATCAGCTAACTTACACACAACAAATATAATAAAAAATAATAACAATAGAAATGTTAATGACAAGTCTGGAAGTGCCTGAGTGTGCCTGTGTCTATACGTGCCTGTGTGTGTGTGTGTGTGTTTGTGTACACATGAAATTTGTTGATGTTGACGATTTAGAGCCTGAAGGCTAAAAGCAACAACTTCATAAAAAAAAAAAACAACAACAATAATTAAAAAAAATTTAATAGATAAAAAAATTGATGAATATCTTAAAAACGATTTCAAATGTTAGAGAGTGTGCCCCAATTTTTAAAGTAGCTTAAACATTCATCTACATCAATTCAAATCAAATTTAAATGGATCATTCGAGTCCATTGTACAATAAATCTACATTCTGAATTAATTTTCAAATATCATCTCAAAAAATATCTTTAAAAAATTTTTATATATATGAATAAAAAATGTTTGCAAATTAACCCCAATACAATTCAAATGAAATGAAAAGTAAATAGAAATAAATTTTGAATCTTATTTTTTGGTTGGATTGAATAATCAAATAAATGGACACTTAAATATAATAAAAATTTATTAAAAATATTTATGCAAAATTAATGTATTTTAAATAAACTACACAAAGCGTTGGTAAATAGCAACAAGTAGAAATATGTGACATGATACATTTTATCAGAAATGGATCCTTGTGGCATTTCATCTCTCACCCGTTTAATCATTTTTATGGATTTTATATTTTATATCACTTGTGGTACAGGAAGATTGTGCAGATGTTTGTAACATCCTAAAGGGAGTTGAAATATACCCCCATTTTATTATAACAATCAAATCCAAATCACTTCCTATTTGTCTGTCCTTGTATGATCTGTTCTTATGTAAATTTTTTTTAATTATTTCAATGAAATTTGTTACATGGATGTATTTTGATTCATAAAAATAAATCTTATAGAAAATGTTTAAAATTTGAGATTTTTTTTGCAACCACGCCTCTAAAAATAAATGACAAATTTTTATATATGTCAATGTTAATCCCTTTCAATTTAGATACATTTTTTGTTTATAATTCAGAAATTCCATTTTATTCAATTTTATTGTCCTGCAAATCTTTTATTTGTCTTTAATTATCTTAATCAAAGTGGTGTAGGGTATTTAAGAGTCGACTCTGACCGATTATAAAATTCTTACTTGTTTTTCTTTTGGCCTTTTTTTATTTTTTAATTTGTTATTGTTGCCGCTGTTGTTATGTGCCAATAAATAGATAACACTTAGAGAGGCAGAGACAGACAGCCATAGAAATAGATAGACAGCCAGATAGACAGCCAGATAAATACACCAGACAAGATATAAATGCAGTAACATTTTGATATAAAAACAAATAAAGATTTTATTTCATTCAGTGATACGTTCATTTATCCTTCACATTAAGTGATTAATTAATATTATTCTTATTTTTATTATTGGCTTTGTTGCTGTTATTGTTCTTATTGTTGGTTTTTGTTTTATTTTTCTTCTTGAATGTTTGTAACTGTTA
The DNA here is from genome assembly GCA_023089585.1 of Melophagus ovinus. Taxonomy (NCBI): domain Eukaryota; kingdom Metazoa; phylum Arthropoda; class Insecta; order Diptera; family Hippoboscidae; genus Melophagus; species Melophagus ovinus. The sequence continues at coordinate 60,559 of JAKKIB010000206.1, read as the reverse complement.
CATTGTTGTTGTCATTGCTTCCTATTAATGGTAAACAGTGTGTATGATGGAAATGATTATAATTGTGTTTGGGAATGGAAAAGTTCTATAGAAGTGAGTGTGTTTGGTGAGAATTGCAGAAGGGTGCTAAGAGCAATGAAAAAGTTTGTTATATCAGAAAACTTAAATGAAGAAAATCAAAAATTCAATATTTTCGTGTAAAGACTGCCGTTCAATGCACGGTTGTCGATTTTCCAAGTTTTCCAAGTTTTCCAAGTTTTCCAAGTTTTCCAAAATTCCAAATTTAAGGCAAAGTGTACTCAAAAGTATGGATAAAAATTTGAAAAATATAAAAGATCTCCTGCGAAGGAGTATGAGCTCCTAATCCATGAAGAATCTACTGCCATGAGATGACACTTTTTAAATGCTCTAGATTTTGTGAAAATTTGCAAGAATAATTGAAAATAAATAAAAACTAAAATGTTTATTATAAATAAATTTAAATTAATAAATTTATTGTTCATTTTATATTTTTTATGCACAAACATTTATAGCGAATAACTGATAACTGATAACTGATAACTGATAACTGATAACTGAAGGGAAACAAATAAATATTTAGGTTGGGCATATTCCTTTATAAAGAGGAAAATTTATTAGATTTGTCTCTAAACATTGAAAAATTCAAATCTTGTATGGGAATCGATTAAAATTTAGGAAGCAACCTGGCACGTTTGCTGTTACATTTGCTCTTTTGAGTCACGGTGAGTCTTGTAGTTTAGAGGCTCTTTGATTTTACAGCATCCCTGAATTCTTTTTCTTTCTGTCTTTCTATCTTTCTGTCTTTCTGTCTTCAATTTTGTCTTCAATTTTGTCTTCAATTTTGTCTTCAATTTTGTCTTCAATTTTGTCTTCCTTTTTGAATTTTCTCTTTATCTTTTTGTTTGACAGAAATTTTTAGCAGTTACAAATTATTCAAAAATCAACATGACTGATGGCCAATTTGAAATAAATGGATAGACGTACTTCAACACTCTGTTAATTTTTTTGGAAAGAGAAATGGAAAGAAAGAAAGTAAAAAAAACATTGAGAGAGTAAGAGAAAGATAGAGAAAGAAAGAGAAAGTAATAATTTAAATAAAGTGAACATTTCGAAATCATTTCATTTTTTTTTTTACATAACAAGTAAAAAAACTCAATCTGGCTGGTGCCAAATCTTAGATATCTACCATCCGGCTACCAACCGATATTTTTATTTAAAGCCTGTTTCAATGTATAAACTTCCAATAATTCTGCCAAAAATTTGAGCTCGTTATGTCAAAGTTTACGTTCAGGTTCATGTTTAGAACAGACAAACAGATGGACAGATGGACAGACGGACAGATGGACAGACGGACAGATGGACAGACGGACAGACATGTCTAAATCAATTAAAAATTTATTGCTGGTTTAAGAATATTTATATATTTTAAAGGATCGCCAATGCTTACTTCTTAGCGTTACAAATGTAATGACAAAATTAATATACCCACGACCTCTAGTCGCTGTGTATAAAAATGGAGGTTTTAAATTGGATACTCATACACATGCACAAAAAAAAGAAAGAGACAGACACACACGCAGAGAGAGAGTGAGAGATAGTGACAGAGAGAATGACAGAGAGAGACAGAGAGTGAGAGATATATATACATATACATAAACATAAATGCATTCATTATTATTATCATTGTCATCATTGTCATCATTGTCATCATATTTCATTTGTACACCAAACTTAACGCAAACGAGCCAAATGGGAAAAGTGTAACCTTAACGTTTCATTATTGTTTTTATATCTCTTTATTCCTGTTACTGTTGGGACTGTTGCGACTGTTGCGACCGGTTGTTATTATTTTTATTATTCACCTGCGTTCTTGTAATTATTGTTATTGTTATTGTTATTTGTTATTGTTATTGTTATTGTTATTGTTATTGTTATTGTTATTGTTATTGTTATTGTTATTGTTATTGTTATTGTTATTGTTATTGTTATTGTTATTGTTATTGTTATTGTTATTGTTATTGTTATTGTTATTGTTATTGTTATTGTTATTGTTATTGTTATTGTTATTGTTATTGTTATTGTTATTGTTATTGTTATTGTTATTGTTATTGTTATTGTTATTGTTATTGTTATTGTTATTGTTATTGTTATTGTTATTGTTATTGTTATTGTTATTGTTATTGTTATTGTTATTGTTATTGTTATTGTTATTGTTATTGTTATTGTTATTGTTATTGTTATTGTTATTGTTATTGTTATTGTTATTGTTATTGTTATTGTTATTGTTATTGTTATTGTTATTGTTATTGTTATTGTTATTGTTATTGTTATTGTTATTGTTATTGTTATTGTTATTGTTATTGTTATTGTTATTGTTATTGTTATTGTTATTGTTATTGTTATTGTTATTGTTATTGTTATTGTTATTGTTATTGTTATTGTTATTGTTATTGTTATTGTTATTGTTATTGTTATTGTTATTGTTATTGTTATTGTTATTGTTATTGTTATTGTTATTGTTATTGTTATTGTTATTGTTATTGTTATTGTTATTGTTATTGTTATTGTTATTGTTATTGTTATTGTTATTGTTATTGTTATTGTTATTGTTATTGTTATTGTTATTGTTATTGTTATTGTTATTGTTATTGTTATTGTTATTGTTATTGTTATTGTTATTGTTATTGTTATTGTTATTGTTATTGTTATTGTTATTGTTATTGTTATTGTTATTGTTATTGTTATTGTTATTGTTATTGTTATTGTTATTGTTATTGTTATTGTTATTGTTATTGTTATTGTTATTGTTATTGTTATTGTTATTGTTATTGTTATTGTTATTGTTATTGTTATTGTTATTGTTATTGTTATTGTTATTGTTATTGTTATTGTTATTGTTATTGTTATTGTTATTGTTATTGTTATTGTTATTGTTATTGTTATTGTTATTGTTATTGTTATTGTTATTGTTATTGTTATTGTTATTGTTATTGTTATTGTTATTGTTATTGTTATTGTTATTGTTATTGTTATTGTTATTGTTATTGTTATTGTTATTGTTATTGTTATTGTTATTGTTATTGTTATTGTTATTGTTATTGTTATTGTTATTGTTATTGTTATTGTTATTGTTATTGTTATTGTTATTGTTATTGTTATTGTTATTGTTATTGTTATTGTTATTGTTATTGTTATTGTTATTGTTATTGTTATTGTTATTGTTATTAGTATGGCATGACATTATATTATTTTCATATTAAATTTTTCGTTTCCCCTTTTTTCACTCACTTTTTGTTTGCCAGTTTTTATTCCATGCACTTCAGAAAAAATATTAAAGAGTATAAAAAGTTTATGCGGATCCATGTAACATTTGAGAGAATAAATTTAAATAGAACAACAACTTATGCTTAAGTGTATGCCCATCTGTCTGTCCGTCTGTGCATGTAAATTGATTATTTAGATACAAATTGTAAAAGTTTGAGAAATTTTTATAAAATTTTCTATGGAAGTCCATAGCAAAATATAAATGGGAGTGCCTTTGGTCGTAAAATAGAACGATATTCATGTTCCCTTTGAACGTTTTATTCTGAAAATAGTTAATATAAATTAAATACACAATAAACATTAAGTATTCTATTGTAGGATATTTAAGAGTCAGCTCTATGTCAGATCTATATTTTTTATATATAAAAATTTATTTCTTTTTCTTTATGGTTTTTTGGAATCTTATTTTTGCTTTTATATTTCTCATTTAAACCAGAAGAAAATTAGCGTAAACAATGGCGAAACATTAAGCAACAGGAATAAAGTGAGTAGGAGAGAGAGAGAGAGAGGGAGAGAATTAAGTAAAATTAATCGATTTGATTTTTTCCTTTCATCAATTATTTATAATATTTTAATTAAATGTTGTTTGTTTATACCCTACACCACTTGTGATAGAAGGTATTATAAGTTCGCGAAGGTGTTTATAACACCCAAAAGTAATTGAGATATACCCATTGTTTATCATACCGGATCAATTGAAGATCACTACCTAATTCGATTTAAGTGTATCGGTCTGTCTGTCCGTCTGAGTTGTTTCTTTGAAACTCTTTTTATTAAGCTACAGATCGTAATTTTTAAAATGAAATGGACCCCTTTAGAAAATGTGTAAAATCTGACCGTTTCTAAGACCACGCCTCCTAAAATAACGTTATATTTTACTAAAAAAATATTACAAATTTTTTTTTGTAATTTTAATATAAATCGGCTTCTAAATTTGTTTTAATCTAAAAAGTATATATATCAAATTTGGTTTGGATCGATCGATTTCTACGATCACTTCTCATATAACGCTTACTACGAATAAGGTTATTTTATAGATAAAACGTTTAAATTGGACTATATTTTAGAGAAAATTGGCATGGCCTTGAATTTTGTCATAAAAAACTATATATATCAAATTTGATCCTAATCGGTCTATTTTTATATAATTTAAAAATGAAAATCGTATTTGTTCAAGATACCTCATTCATCCATTAAAGCTCCTTTTACCATCTTGACAAGGTTGCTCTAGATAAAATAGAGCAATCGTTCTATGTTATTTCAGGAAAAATTGCAAAAGCAGACTTATCTCAGATAATCGGGCAAAGGGAATAGTTAAGATATATACTCAAATTTTTTACACACTTCTAAATTTCTAACTGCTTGTGAAATAAATTGTTTCGCATAGGGCATGGTCATATGACACCCTACATAACTTTCTATTTCAAGTTTTATACCAACGAAACCATGATGTTAATTTATTCTTTAGAAAACAGATAAATCTATGTTTTAAAAAAAAAATCATTTAATTTGGTTGTAAACCATGATACAATAAATCGATTCAAGCCAATAACTTTATTTCTTCTTATAGGTAAAATTTTTACCTATTTTTTTAACTTTTGAACTTTTAAATTTTATCTATGTAAAATTTTCGCTTTTTCTACATAGATGTCTCTTTTATATAAAGCCTTGAGGCGGCCAAATAATAAATATACATTATAGTTGGCATTTAGTGCATCTTGAGATGTATATCAAATAGTTTTTAGTTCGTAATACTTTGAATATAAAAGAAGCATTTTTCTAGAAAGAAAGTTATGTCATGTGAAACTGGAAAGGTAAAAGAGGGAAATGGGTAACAAAACAATAGAGAACAATACTTTCAAATATCCTTAAACTGAAGATGGTTGCTAATAAGCCTAGATTCACATAAATGAACCTAAATGAACCTAAATGGACATCTTGGACATCTTGTCGACAGCTTGAGAGCAACAAAAACTTTGAATAGGCCAATATTATATGGCCAATTTATAAATGCCTAAAATATCAAAAAGAACTTTAAAATGATTGTACTACTTTTGCTGGGCAAAATAAAGAAACATTTCTACCAAAAAAAAAAAAAAAAAAAAAAAAAAAAAAAGAAAATAAATAAATAAACATTTTTCGATTCGTTATATCGAGGTTTCTCTCCAGTAATCTTTAATAATAATCTAAATGTAGGAGAAAGCAGAGAACTTTTAAGCTCGCTGGAAAAAGTTCTGTTTAAAAAAGGGAAAAAAAGTTACGCCAGAGTTGAATGTTAAAACTTTTTAAAAAGCTACAAAAAAAATTCTAGCCAGAAAGTTTCTTGTCTTAACTTGAAATAATAATAATAATAATCTTTCAATACACTTTTCTTGATATAATTTTATTCCTTATTTCTTTTATTATTTTTTTTTTTTTTGTTTTCTATTTACAATTGAAGAATAAATTTATAAATTATGCCATATGCCATAAAAATATTTTAATTATAATTTCATTGATGTTTCAGTTTTTATATTTATTAATTCTTCATTTGTAGGCTTCTCATACTTCTTATTATAAGTATGCTTATCATCATTATCATCATTATCATCATTATAATCATTATCATCATTATAATCATTATCATCATCAAATATTTGTAACTTTTTGGCATGATACCAAACGCCAAAATCTAATAAAATGCTTAATAAAATGAAAGCGCTCGCAACGAAATTTAAACTTAAGCTAAAAACGAAATAAATTTAAAATAAATTAATAATAAAAAAGTGAAAAGTAAATGCATTATGATTAAAAGGTATAAGATTATGAGCAATAATAAAAATAATTACCGTAGATTTTTGGAATCATATAACCAACAATTGCCTTTATGATTACATGTTCTACCCCATACCAAACAGTAATGATCGAATAGCCAACCAAAGAAGATGGGTGCTGGTATAAATGTAATCAATGACATTAACATCATACCTAAACCCATGAAAGCGGCTTTATCATGCGGTTTAACTGCACGCATACTTAATAATAAATTTGAAGCACGGCCAGTGGCAGCAAAAAATTTCAAAAGGCACATTACCGCTAAAAATGTTATAAATGAACGTTTACAATTCACTGGACAGAAGCCTTCTTTCACTGTATTAATTAGGCCACTAACATTATTCTGCATATCCTAGAAAAATTTTTTTTTTTTTAAAAAAACAAAAAAAAAGAAAAAGCACACACACACACACACACACACACACACACACACACACAAAGAATATAATATAGAAATATATGCCAATAATCTATGAAATTCTTAATTTTTTGCCTTTTCTTTTTTCATCCTTAAATGCCTACATTTCTTAAGTATAATGTTAATGTTGTTGTTGCCATTAACTGATGATTGTTATTAATACAAGTACAATTTGTGAATATTTGCTGTCCATCATCATCATTGAATTGTATATTATGGCAACCAGCATGACATGGCGATATATATGTTTGATTATATAAATCACAAACTGGCATAAAACGTACATAATCACAATGGCATTGCTTACTGCAAGCCATTAAATTAATATTCTCTCTAGGAGTAAAAAAAATGAGAAAAAAAATATAAATGGCAGACTTATATGAAAAATGATAATTTTTATATATATATTTACTATTTTCAATTTGTTTGGTTTTTTTTTTTTTTTTTTTTTTTTTTTTTTTGTTAATATTTAACTACATCATATTTACCTATTTAAGGTGACGCTATGTTGTAAAATTGTATCATTGGCTAGACAACCGATAAATGCATATGCAATAAAACCTGTTGCCGTTACTAAGCCAACAATAATATCCCAAGCTGCCAGATAACGTGCATTCGGTTTATATTTTGATAGAATGAAACCGGCTAATAAAATACCAAAAGCAGAGAATACTAATGCCACTGTACCGGTAACCATACTAAATGATAATAATTAAATAATTAAATAATAAAATAATAAAAAAATAATTAATTATTTATTATAATTTATATATAAATAAATGAAAAAAAAATAAATAATAAATATTAAATAATAGACATGGGTTAAAAGTCATCAGTAATTGGCTTAAAGATCTTAGAAATCTTGTATTCAAGATTTTATAACAAATATCAATTTCATTTCATTTTTATAGGCATATTTTTGAAGAACTTTCTATTTGTATTATATTTTTAAAGGTAACCATTAAATTTGCACTGTAATTTGCCCTGATTATCCAATCGATTGTAAAAATTATTTATTTATTTATTTATTAATTTATTTATTTTTTTTAAAACACATTTGATTAGCAATCTAAATATTGGCTCATATCTTATCTTTATTTAATAGAATTTAAAAGTAATATAAATTACCTTGAAGTACTTGCCGTCTGATGGTATTGTATCTCAATATATTTTGCTGTAAATACCCAATAAGGGAAATAACCAAAACAATAGAATAAACTAGATAAAATATTATACATGAGGATACGATTACGGGAGAAACGTTTTAAGGTCTTTAACATATCATTGAAGGAAGCTTTCTCGGCATATATATCATAATTATGATATTTATATTTAATGGCACGTCTGGCAGCAGCAGCTGGTAACTCTTTAGGAAATAAGAATATTAAAAATGCGCATAATAATAATATGGTAGCTAATATAAGCCAACCCAGCCACCAAGCACCTAACCATCTAGAATCTTTTTGATCAATTAACGGTGCT